>VXBQ01011158.1:171074-199138 GCA_013400175.1 Phainopepla nitens | reverse complement strand
TTGCAGAGCCCCCGAAAGACGCGGCCCCGCTCCGGTCGCTGCAGGAGCTGCTCCCCCACACTCGGTATTTGTCTCGGAGAGCAGTGCTGGAAGGGGGAAAAGGGGAAGGGTGAGCTGTGCAATGAGAAACTGGAATAACATCAACAATCAACATAAAAAAACACGAAGCAATTTTTACAGTTAACTGGGACAACTCAGAACAATTCATAACAAAAGGTGCTGATTGAATTTCCAAGCTCACCCAAACACCTCAGCACAGAATCCCAGAATGGTCTGGGTTGGGAGGGACCTCAAAGCTCCTCTCATTGCAGGGACACCTTCCACCAGACCAGGTTGCTCCAAGCCCCACCCAACCTGGCCTTGGATGCTTGACACCCCCTGGGTGTCCCTGTGCTCTCTCTGGAGGGAGATGGATGTGGACACTGCTCCAGGCAGGTCTCCTCCAACACACACTGAGCCAGCTCAAGTGCTCAAGGCACAGGTTGGATCAAAGGAGCAATTCTGGTTTCCCAGGGCTGGGGCAAAGCCTTCTCTCTGGATTAATGAGCTGGTAAGATGCTCCTCCTGGGTAAAGAAGGGGGCATTGGGGCAGGAGCAGGTCCCGTGTCCCACCTTTAAGCGCTGCAGCACAGTTCCACCTTCCATGGCACCTGCACTGAAGGGATTCGATGACTCTCAAGAAATGCCAAGCCAAGAAGCTTTTAAGAACTCCTGAACTGCCTTTTTAAGAGGCAGGGCACATGTGCAGCTAATCCAGTCTTAAAACTAATGATTTAATTTACCTTTGGAGAAGCAAACCAGCATAAATTAATATCTCCCAGTAGTATAACATAAGCATGTTTTATCTAGAGATTATGTTGATTAAATCATCAAGTGCCATAATCTTCCCTTCATACCTCAATAAGTTGGAGGGGAAAAAAAAAAATCCCTAAAAATGTAGATGCAAGCTTCTGAGCCACAGGAGGGAAGTGCATGTTCAACTCCAAGCAGTCTCCTGGTTCAGCAGAGCATGCACAGGAGACTCCCCACCCTGGAAGAAGCGGCTCCAGCTGGTGTGGAACCAAGAAGTAAAATAAAGCTCCACGTTCCTCATGGAAGAGGTGCCAGGAGATGGGGGAGCTCCGAGGCAGCACAGGAGTTGCACTTCTGGGGTTTCACTCTGCAAATGGACCCGAGGGGTCAGGTCTGGCTCCTCCAGGCCGTGCATCTGCTCTCAGGACACAAGACACCAGGGCCATTGGTCATGTGAGCTGGAAATTCCAGGGGCTCAGCCCCACCACGCAGGGAGGCAGTGCCTCAGCAGAGGGGGGAAAGCAGAGAATCCCCTTTAAAACATCTCCTCCCACCTCCCTAAGCTCGTTTCTGCTTGTTCCCACTCACCTTGCTCCGCGCTGAAGGACTAAACCACCCACCCTGGTGAATCAACAAGACCTACCTGGACCTTCTCCACCTGCCCGGGGTGGTTTTTCAGACAAAGCCGGTTCCTGCGGGACTCAGCTGCAAACAGTCTCCAGGTAATCATCCCAAACTCTTGCAGTTTAATGGCTTTGTGTGCTGGCTGTTTGGATTGCTGGAGAGCCCTTGGGCCAGGCACTTCAGAGGCACACCACTTTTTATTCAGAGCCAATTCAGAACCTCAGGCAAGTTTGAAAGCTTCCGTGGAGAAGGACAAAGGAGCTTGTTAAGAGGAGGTGTCCAAGGCCAAAACAACATCTCCAACAACAAAAAGACCCTCCCATGAAACAGCAAACTCTAAACACTGTTTGTACTGGCCTCTGACACCAGCAGCAAGAAACCTGGATTTGCAAGGTCAAACCTAAACGTGAGCAACACATAGTCACCCTCCTAGTCCCTGGTACTTATGAAATAAGTGGATTTTGCAAAGAAAGGACAATTAACAGATGTTGTTTTATTTGGTTATTGGCAAGTTGGGGCAAACAGCAAGCACTGCCAGCAGTGCAGGCACCACAGCTCCATGCCTGTTTTCTCACAGTGTAATTTCTCCACTTTTGTAAGAGCTTGAGAGCTTTCAGAAGAGAAAGGGCATTATTTCAAAAAAACATCTTAAAGCCAACATGAAGTTGTCAAGAGGAACACTCTGTTCAGTGTCTCAGGCAGAAAACACATCTCCATCCAAACACTCTGGGAGGAAAAATACACATTGTAAAGGATCCATTTTCGAGTTCTGAAAGGAGGCACTTTTTGAACATGAGTTTTTCCTCAGAGAGGAGACACTGTATGCTGAGACTTGCAGCATTACAAATATGGAAGCTTCAAGAAGTTTCCTGACTTTTTTTTTTTTTAATAATTACTAGTTTCTGTGGTCCTGCAAACCTGCCTGATGATTCAGAGAGCAGAGGAGGGTTGTGTTTCTTTCCATGAACACTGTTAAACTGAAACTCAGACTCAAGGCCTTTTCTCCCCTAAAAGCAAACCTCCAAGTCTTACTGACTTCCCTGAAACGATGCAGGCAGAGGAGTGTAATTTAAGAACAATTCTTCACATCCTTCTGATGCTGTTTTACAGTAGAAATAACCTATCTGACCCTCTCCCTCTGAGAGCGTCTCTGCCTATCCAGCTCTGAACAGCATTTCCCTTCTAGGCTTTACAACCTCTTCAGTTCAATTAATGGGGCCCCCAAAAGCCTGGGGACTCCATTACTCCTAAATGAAACATCTTCAAAGACATTAATGCCACTTGTCTTCTGCAGGATCCTCATTCCAGGCAAGCCAGACATTTTGATAGATCTTCACACTCTTTTTCACTGAGGAAATGCACCATTACACAAGGTTAATTTTATTAGGATTGATAGAAAATCTCTTCCTCTAGGTAAACATAAGACAAACATCTACACACCATGTGGAAGTACATGTCAAACCACTCAGTAAAACCAGCCTTTCTGCCAGGAAACAAGCCTGACAAATCCTTGGTACAGATGTCTTACTTTCCCCACTTTAAATTGCACACAGTGGCCTCAGAGTTCAGAGGAAGAGAGGGAGTTCCCCTCATTGATCATCCCCATCCTGCCTGTGCTTCCACCTCCCTGCTGAGACAGCTGCCTTTGGAAAGGAGGATTTGGAGAAGATATCCAGAGGAAAGCCTTACAAAAAGAACCCCCAAAACAACGTGACAGGGAGGTTGCCTGACCTCTGCCCTCCCTCCTGGGGCTGGAGGTGTGCTGGGAGAGCAATGCTGTCTGCAAATGGCACCTGTGCCACGTGTCCCCCTGGCAGAGCCCGTGGCACAGGATGCTCAGCTGCCCAGTGACAGGGACCAGCAGAGCTTTGCCACTCTACTGCTGCTCATTCCCCAGGAGAAAACTAGACTGAGGGTATTGCTCCTTACAGACCTGACCTACAAGCATTTGCTTTCTGGTTTTGAATACATTCCGCTCTCCCCCCCGGCTGAGGGGAGAAATCTTCCACAGCAGATCAAAGCCCACAGAAATCAGACAGTCTCTCTTCCTCTCCTTTTGCAATCCTTTAGCTGCTTGATGCCCTGGGGGAGCAACGGTGGCAGGGAGAAAGTGCATGATCCCTTCAGGATAGGTTTTATTGACTTTAGCTAATGAGTTCCACCTTAGAGAGCGAGATCCTCCTTTCCAAGGGCCACAGGTCCTCTCTGAGCTTCACCTAGAATCTGTATGGACATGGCTATTCCACACTCAACATCCTGGACAAACAAATGATTAATTATCCCCAGGGAGCTGCCATCTGTCAGCCGCTCATGGACAGATCTAATTAACAGAACATCCCCGTGTTCTCTTCCAAGGGTTTGTACAACCAGCTTCTCACACTCAACTACCAAATGCAGCTGATAATCCAGAAATCAGCCAGTCACCTGCTCCAGAGTGAGCCTCGGCCTGTCCAGCTGGATGGACAAGGGGCAAGAGTGTGACACTGAAGAGATGGTGCGCTCAGAGGTGTAGGTGAAGTTCTGACATAGCCAAAAACCAGCAAAGCCTTAAGGAAGGTTAAGCTGCCCTCAAGCCCAGAGTAAACGTTAAATTGAGGAGGGAGAAAGTAATTTCTAGCTGAGTTACAGAGCCAGCTCTCAGCCTTTGGCTGATCATTGTTCTCCTGTGTCTCAGCCTCCCCGAATGAGTCACCAAGTTTGTTCTCATTTACTTCTCTCTGTAGAAACCTTTGAGATTTGTATTTCAAAACCACTATGGGGGTAAAATCAGTGGCGAGACAACCAGCAGCAGGCACTGGATGCCCTTCACAGCAGTGCCCAAGCAGGAAAGGAGGATGCTCTGCACCGACGCTGGGCTGGCTCCTCCCGCCCGCTCTGCTCAGCAGCCGGCGATTGCCACAGCAACAGGAAGGAGCAGAAAAGTGTTTCTCCAGCGCGGATCCGGTTGCTTTTAAGTGGATGAACATAGGAGAGTTTGTTTATGAACGTCAGGAGCAGGTCGGTGTGAAATTGGAAACGCGAGAGGAGTTTGACTCGGTGAGCAGCATGCGGGGTGAGGGGATGGAACACCTGAGGCACTGGAGACCTGCGGAGTCTCAGCACTCAGGAAACCTCGTCACTAACGCACACGGAGCGCGGGCTGCTCACCCCCAGTGTCCCCAGATGCCACCACAGGGCTGAGCTACAGTGACCTGCCTTCCCAAAATAAGACCCCAGTGCTGGAGTTCCGACCCCACGGTCAGCCGAGCCAGACAGCAAACAGGGGCGGGAAGGTCGGGCAGGAGCCTGTGCTCCGCCCCAAAACGATTTGAGAGGCTCATTAGACCAGTTAATGTTGCAGGAGCAGCACTGACACCCTGCCGCCCCGTTCACATGCAGTAACGCCCCAAGGGACTCGGGCGTTTGGCTGGAGCGCTGAGGGACGCCTCAGGAGCCCAGTCGAGCCGTGCCGGGGCTGAGAGCGGGCAGCACATCCCTAAAACCACGGTAAAACACCCATTTTCCAGCGAACAGCGAGGCTCTCCACATGCTCTGGTGACAATGGTGGTGGGTGGGTTCAACACCCAGGCAGCCCAACTCGCCCTCACCGCCCGCCTTCCCAGCTGCCCCTTTGGCAGGAACTCGGGACATGGCTGCTCCCTGAAGGAAACCCTGGGGGAAGCAGGGTGAGAGCCAGAGGAGCGCTTTGAACAGTCCCATTTCTGTGACTGTCCTGGCAGCCCCTCTGCAGCACACTCAGCTCACTGAGGGAACAAGTGACAGGCAGGGTCGAGGACGGGGACACCTCCTGGGTCAGAGGCAGTGACAAACCACGTCCCCAGAGCCTGCCAGGCCCTGCACCTCATTCCTCTTCATCTGAGACACTACCTCGATCTAGCCAGGTACTAAGCAATAAAAGGCTGCAGAAGCAGTGAAAAGGTTCACTATAACACATTAATTAAATGTAGCAATGCCTCAGAATTTAAGGGAATATGCAACACCCCCATTGAGCTGGTTGGGTGGCTGAAGGAGAGGGCTCGTGCCTCTGCTCAGCTGGCTGGCTGCACCCATTAATTACATCCCCATTAGGCAGGCAGGAAACGCTCCCACCAGCAGCACCTTCCTGCTCTGTCATTTAGCCCAGGAACATGACAGATAGAGCAGAGCTGAGGCATAATCGAGATGGAGCAGCTGCCAGGCAGGATGGATGGGGAGAAACACCTCTGCTCAGAGGCCGTGCAGGTTATTGATGCCTTGGGTTGGGTGACAAGATAAAGAGGCACTGCAAGCCCCAGGAAGGCCACAGCCAGTGTTTGAGGCTGTTCACATCCATTAGAAGGCACGTGGATGAGATTCCCCTCAAGGCCCTCAGCACTGGGGTAGCAGAGGCTGGCCCAGCACATCCTGCTGCATCCTTCATGCTCCCTTTGGCCCTCACGGGATTTCAGAGCAAACAAAACCTTCAGGCTTCTCTCAGAAAGCCAGATTAGCACTGAGAGGTGCCCAGCCCTGCTCACTGATCCAGAGGCTCCTCACTGCACTGGTGAGGCCCTGGCACAGGTGCCCAGAGCAGATGTGGCTGCCACTAGATCCCTAGTCCAAGGCCAGCTTGGGATAGTGGAAGGTGTCCCTGCCCAACAGGGGGTGGAAGATGATCTTTACAGTCCCTTCCAACCCAAACCATTCTGTGATTCCATGATTCCCTCCAAGGACAGTCCAGGATCTGCCTTCCATGCCTCACCTCCCTTGCCCAGACACACCACACAGGCAGCCCAGGTACGAGAGCACCAACACTGCAGTTTTGCAGCCCAAAATATCTGCTAAATACTCCCCTTCACAGCACCTGGAAATGGCAGACAAGCACCTGTGTCTACTCGGATTAAAATCCTCCAGGAGCAAAGCTCTGCTGTGGCAGAGCCACTTTCTAGATCACCACCAATTGTCCCTTCCTTGGAACAGACATGGGTTTATCAATCTTCAGGGGACAGACATCGCATTTTTGTATTTCACTCAGACTTGCAAAGCTCTTCCCAAAATTGTTATTTCAGTGAAAAAGGAAACAGATCAATAGTTTTGAATTCTCCCAGGGGAGAACAAGACCATGAGGCTGAGGCAGGGCTGGTAACAACGCTGCCATGTTTTATTTCCCTTTCCTGAACTGCAAAACTCCAGGCTTGGTCCAAAATGAAACCTAATCAATATTCTAATGCTGAGATCCCATTACAGACTGAGCATCCCTGGGTCCCAGGTCAAACTCTCCCTCATGTCTCAGTTTTCCAGACAGTCTTGAACCAATTGTTTCAGCAATTCCCAATCTCAGTGGATTAGATTTTTACCACCCCAGAAATCCTTTCCAACAGAATCTTTGCCTCCTGCTTTTCTAGTCATTTTGTGCAACTGCTTTACATGATTTAGCATCATCAGTATTCAGCGCCTTTCCCATTATGTGATGCCTCATGATGTGCGAGGTTTGGAATGTTTCTTCTCTAATCACATCAAGAAAAAATATTCCTGTGGCCATTAGGCAGTGTTACTAAATTTTAGATCATGGGCAAAAGGCTGTTTCTTCTCCAAAATGAGTAATTTTTCAGTGTTAACAAGAACTTGACATGATCAGCAGCTGCCTTCAACTGTGTGACAGAAATCAATCGTTTATCAAACACCCTGAAAATAAAAAAGGAAAAAGCCCGAAACACAAAAACTGACTTACCTCCTCATTTAACGATGGAAGCAGACATGGAGCTCCATGTGTCCTTAGCCTGTCCTCCAAAACTATGTCAGCCAGTGCCACCAGTCTGTTCATTTAAAAACCCTTCAGCCACCAATTCCAAACAGGATTGAAACCATCAAGCAGAAACCTTGACTGAAGACACCAATTTTCCCCCTGGATTTGCATTTGTACTTACTATTTTGTGAAAGCTTGTTAGCTCTCATGACCTGGGCAGGCCATTAAACCTGCAGAGATCTGCAGGCAGTGTCCACCCTCCAAAGAATCCTAAACTCAATAAAAATAAGGAGCCTTAATAAAGTGAAATGAAAAATGTACATTTTATCACTATTCTGCCTTTTTTCTCCCCTCTCAAGATTCGGGGCAGAACATGGGGATGCAAATTAGAACTAAATGAAAAATGACAAAGCTACCTGAGGCATCCAGAGAACTGATAGCTTTCAAATGTGAGATTGATGGAATAAATCAGCAGCTGCTTCCCGTGGGTTACAGCTCTCGCTTCCAAAGCCCTACAAATGCCTGGCTTTGCTCAGAGCATTGCTATTTTAGAACCAAAGGCTTAAGTAACTCTTCCTGTGCTGCTGTTCAGCATTTTAAGTATGTGAGGGGAGTTGAGACACCCATCCTGTTTAGATATACACCATAGAGAATATTTTGCATTTGTCACCTAAATGTTATTTAAATGTTGGTCCCAAGGCTTCTTTGAACCACCGTCCCCCTTCTGCTTATTTATCAGCATCACACTGGAGGGGAAAAATAAACCCAAATATTTTGGGGAGGTTTTCATAAACCCAAGCTGTTCTTCATTTAAAAATTAAAATCAATTTTTTACAGAAAAGCATGCTTGCTTAAAAAGGAGGAATCTAAATAAACAGAATTACTCCACTGTAAAGAGACAGGCACTTAAGTATTACAAGATGTTCTGGCATCCCCACAGGTTGAGCTGATGTTAAATATCAAAGAGGTTTTCCACATTCAACAAAACATTACAATAGTGGAATTCTTTAACTGTATGAAATTTGAAGTTTCAGTGACAACAGGTTTTCAATAAATCATAGAAAAGCAGAAATTTTGTTTTCTAAATACTTCTCTGTATATCAAATTTTTAGTTTTACAATTGGGCAAACTAAGAATAGTAACAGCAAACCCTAGACATCCATTCAGATTTTCTGAATATTTCAGTGTTTGCTTCTGTGGAACAAAGAATGCAAATGTTGCTTTTCCTTTTTTCTGAAGGAGGAAGAACCTGTTATTCGCAAAGCTATCACTTGCTCTTTTAGGCTTTATTTTCTTTAAGTTCCCCAGAAATTTACAAAAAATAGGGGAAACAATTAAGGTTTCTGTCATTAAATCCCTTTGTCTCTTTACAAAATTCCAGGCAGAGCACATAAACTAAAAAAGCTGATTTTATGTATTAGCATTTGTCCTTGGAAAAAGCCTCTTTGGAAACCTTTCTGTTGAGAATGATGTCAAAAAACCCCCTGGAAGTTGGCTCCCTCCCATTGGAACATCTAATGGCTGGGGGGAGTGAAATGTTTTTCTTTATTTTATACATATCAACATCACAGTCCATTTCTCAAGGCAATAAAAAAATGCTTAATATGACTCAGCCAACTGCAATTTAACCCTCAATAAAAGTCTATTTTTGGCAGAAGGTTCACCTTTCTTTAAAATTACTGTAACGACGTGTTAAAGCCATTTCCTAAATTTACTTTGAATGCTGTTCATAATGAGGATTAAACTGTTCCATACCTGCAGCAAAGCTGTTTCTGTTCAGAGGGTTGGGACCCTTCAAGACTGATGACAAGCAGGCAAAGAGCAGACAGAAAAGCCAATTTTCTCCTAGAATTCAAGCAAGACCTTGTCCATCTCCTTGAGTAACTTGTCTCTATTTTTCCAACCCGTGGCAGGAAATCTTCAATTCTACAGCTGATGTCTCCACTCTTGATCTCCACATGCCTCATCCTCACCACAGAAGTCTACTTGTGCATCCTTTTAGGATTAAAAGGTAAAAAAAATGCACTTGCTTCCCTGAGTGCACAGCAAGGCACTGCACTTTATCACTTCCAGCCTGGCAAATGGCTCAGGCCATTACAGAACAGCCTGCCAGGATAAAAAAAACAGGATACAATATGCATGTACTCTGAGAGACACATCTACTCTTTATGGTGGTCAACAGACATTCATTTCATTAAGAAACTGAGGAGAAAGTAGCCTAGAAACAAAATTCCTTCAGTGTAGCAGTTTTTGAGTTTGAGCCCCCACTCAGGGCTGCCAAAAGCAGAAATTAACAGTTCAAAGGCTGAGCCGGGGCACTGGGGAAACTGGCAAGGAATTGTGACAAAAGGGAGTTGTACAAACTTCACGTGTCCTTCCTGGAGGCATAAGATTGGTGTGGAAGAGTGTGAGATCAGGGTTTGCCAACTTCCATGAGGAGGCAGTGCCCTGATTCACCATCAGTTCACAGAGCCCCTGTCCCTGTCCAACACCCCCTGACATCCCAGCCACACTTCTGTTAACTCCCAGAATTACCCCAGAACAGGGACACCACAGCAGCAGATGGCTGCTGGCAAAGGGTCTCCCCAACACTGAACACGAGTCCCCAGCTATTCCCACAAATATATGTATTGATAAAGTGATACAGACAGGAAATAAATCCTCCTGCTTCCTTAGCACTTTTTATTCTTAGAACGATGTTCATTTAAAGACTCAGTGACAAATCCTGTCTGGTACATCATCACCTTATCAAAAACCTGTGACATGTGCAGAGAATGTTAAGTTATATTAAGTAAGCTGTTAACTTGACAAAATCCAGCCTGCTGTGTTCTGCCTGCCTAAGCTGCAGCAGAGATGGCACATTGTCAAGGGGTGGGAAACACCCTCTCCTTCCCTGCCAGAGCTCCAGATCCACCCAAAACTCCAAACACTGCAAAAATCAAGTCAGGTGTCTCAGTCACATCAGGAACTCAGCCATCACACTCCACTCCAGACCCACAGACAGCATCAGTTTTTGGGATGTGACTGCCACCCAACTGCAGGAAGGAACGGGCACAGCCACTGCAACTCCCCTCCCTGGATTCCCTTTACCCAGACACCAGAGAAAGGCTGGATGGATGTTAACAAGAAGGCAGCTCAAAAGCAAAACCAGAAGATGCCTCAAAGTGACAGATGTTGAGAAAGACAGAATTTACAACTTTTTGACTAGTAATCAAAAGGAGCACAAAGTTGTTCTGCACATAAGGCAGAGATGTGACAGCACTGCCAGGGCACCGTGTGGCTCCTGCCAAGGCAGTCACATGTGGCACTGGTGCTTCCAGCCATCAGCAAATGACTGGGAGTAATAAAGGAATGCCAGAGTCAGACCTTTAAACACCTAGGGAGCACCTTAATGTCATTACTTGGGCATTTTCACTTGTGCTGCAGCAGGGCAGGTGTAGAAACCCGGTGTTACCTCCAGCAATTACAACAGCCTTCAAGGGGAGCTCTTTGCAGAACATTCCAGGGAATGAAGGTTCCAGCTAACAGCATGTTAAGGCCATCTTCTACTCTCTACCAGGCTCCTTGGGAGGAGACTACAGATCTCCTGTCAGCAGGATCCCACCATAAACTGTGATTCTGAGCATCAGTGGAAAAAGTGAAATTGATCTTTTGCCTCTCTACATTTGTGATTGATTACAGACACACAGTTCATACAGCCTTGCTATCTGCAAAATCCAGGTAATTATTCCTTTAATTTAGTCCTCCACCTATCTCAGGTAATGGTATCAGCAAACAGACATACTCTTGCTTGTTCATTGAAGGGTTTTTTAATGTGAAGAGAAACGGAAGCTTCTGACTAACCACGTGTGACTCTGAGCTACATTAAAATCACTGTATTTTCAGCAGTTTCTGGGCTGTTCACACCATCCTAAAAAAGTCTCAAGTCTTTCAACAGTCCATCCAATAAAGCTGATGTTGTGCACCACGTATTCTGGAGGCATCTCTCAGCTGCAGCTGAAAGCTGGCAGGATTCATCTTTTGCCCAAAATCCTGAGCCTGGCAGGAAAACAAGGCCAAAAAGCACAACTAACCTCAGGTCTTGACAAGCAAAGCTTCTTCCACTTGGGTCTGACTCCTAACAGGAACATGATGATAATGGTTTTGACACACAAGTCCCATCTGTGCACCATGAAACAACAATGACAAGGAGGATGATGCAAAGTCTTCTCAAACAGTCACCCAAAATACAAAGAGAGCGTACAGAAGCTTGATGCAAAATCCAGAAATAGTCCAGGGCAGTGCTTGGGCATCACTAAAGGTTTAAGGACTACTGGGGATTATGTGGCCAGCCACAAAGAGTCTCGTCAGAGGTCAGGACTGTTCCTGCTGCTGGGAGGAGTGAGCAGCCTGTGAGCCCCTGGCAGAGGTTTGGTGATGTGATAAAAGCCAGGACAGGGCCGGGCAGAGCAGGCTCAGGTGGCCGATCGCCGGCGGATCACGAACACGCCCCGCTGCAGCTGCCCCAGGTAGATCCTCATCTTGGTGCTGTCGCTGGTTTTCCTCACCCAGATCTGCAGGAGAGGAAGGGCAAAAAGAATGGGGCAGGGAGATGAATTAGGGGAGAAAAAGGGAAAACTCGCAGCAAGCAATACACAGACAAATTAACTCTGTGTCTTAGTGTCGGAGCTGAACACCTCGGGGGGCACAGATCAATTTAATCCCCTCTTCCCTCCCCACATGAGGCATTTGCAACCTGAGCAGAAAATGAAATAAGGTGTCTGACTTCACTTCCCTAACTTCCTGCTCAAAACAGTCCTCAAGAAAAATGACTCTTTCAAGCACCATCAGGAAAGCAGGTTCCTCCTGTGACAGCTCACAACAGAACCGTGGCACTGAGCTTTGCCTAATCAAGACTAAACCTCTCCAGATCCACAGATCATAAAATTATCTATCCTGGGATTTGCCCAGACAAGTAACTATTAGTCAGATGTCAAGCTCATTCTGATTCTATTCTGATTCTGTTCCATGAAGCATTTCCCACAATGTACCACAGAAATTGTGTCTGGAGATAAAAGGGCCTCTCTTTTAAACACCTGCATGGAAGGATTCACACCACGTGTTGCAGAGGACAAACTGCTGCCCCTCCAGAGAGCTTCTGACATCACCTTCAAGGTGTTCAGATCTAAAAAACCTATACTTGAAAATCGAGTCTGAGCAATCTTCTCTGCATTATATCCTTCTAATACATTTCAACATATTTAAATAAATACACTGAATAAGAATTATCCACTCCTTAGTACTGGAGTATTTTAGGAGGGAAGTCCAATATTTCCTACTGCAAAGGATTATAAAGTTATGTTGGCCTGTGATTTACCCTAAACTATTTTTTTCCCATATATTAGCTACAGTCCTGGCAAATAAATTGATTTAACTCAATTAGTTGAATTATAAATTGACTTTATTATCAGGACCCCTCAATATAAAATAAATTTAGTATTTGCCTGGATTTCTACTTCAATTATTTCTCCAGAGAAATTAAAATGAACATTCATTGAAAATCATCTCCCAACTGCAACATTTCCAAGGAAATGGCATGTTTTGCTTGCCAAAAGAATTCAAAAATCCATAAACTTTGAGCAACTGTAGGAAACAAACACGTACAATTTTATATTCTACCACAGTATGAAGGAACGATACATTAGTTTTGCTATATTACAGTAATAACTTTTAAGAAATTTTAATGCATCCATGAGCTCACTACCACTGCTTTTATCTGAACAACCAAGTGCCACGACTGCCACTGCAAGGGAACAGCTGTGACACAAAGAGATCCCACATGCAACTCATTCTGGGGAAAACAGTGTTTTCCCTTAGCTGCCACAACAAATTAAAGTTCCTTTACTGGCTGATTGAGGAGAAGTGCACTCAAGTCTATTATTTCTTTCCCTGAAGTGTCTGGAATCTGCAAGCAGAGAGCAAAGTGCTCCCTTTGCCCAACTGCTGCAGGAGCTTGCAAAACACAGGATTATCCTTCAGAAGCAGAGCAGGTCTCTTCCCATCTCAAAAAGAGATTTCTCAAGTCAGTTTTATCTTGCCTTCAGCTTCTTTACACATGAGACAGGGGTCTATCTTTGGCCCTCACTAGACCCATGCCATCCCCCCTCTGCTGACAAATAAAAGCAGCCACAACCTCGTTGGCGCCCACAGAACTGATCACACAGCTGATCTTCGTGTTCTCTTTAGACTCCAGGTAAATAGCTTGGCTCTTGTGGTACCTGCAAAATGAAAAAAAAAAAGGAAATGCATGAATCCATTATTGATAAAGATGCACAGAGTAAATTTGAAGTTTGCCTTTCTTTCCACACCACTTTCTCCATCTTTGGAAGACAGCGAGTGATCGGATCACAAACACACACACATACTGCATTTAATGATATTTTGAAATGCAGGAGGGAATGAATTCACATTCAACTCTACAGTGAAGGTCACTGAAAACAGATTTCACAACTGCAAGGGAGAGAGGCAGAGGCCCAGGCACAGCCCAGGGGAACAGTGACTGACAACACACCCAGCTTCAAGGGTTAATCCAAGCAGCCTTTCCCATTTCAGACACAGGATGGATTTCAGAAGGCAACTCCTTATTTTACCTGACAAAATAAGACAGAGCAAATCACAGATACTCAAGTTATTCCCCAATATAGAATTACTAGAGCACCACCAGCACCAAAAGTGAATTACCCTCAATCAGTGCAGTCTGTGCATTGTTTAATGAGACCTCAAATTTCTAATGCTGTCCTATTTTGTGAAAATACCCAAAATGTAACTAATGGGTAACTGACTCTGTAACAAGCTGTAAATATCTGCCTAAGGAGGCCATGACTAAACATATCAATTTCATCCCATTTTAGATATTTTAAGCTCTATATTGTTCTTAATGTGTTGTGTATAAAACAAAGACTTTGAAATTCATAACTCTGAATTGTTTGATTCTGTGGACTTGCCTCTTTCACAGCCCTCCAAGTGCTGCAGTGTGCCAGCCCCAAAATCCTACTTTCTGTTCATTCTGCCTCATTCTGTTCCACAGGCAGAACTAATTACACTGGAACAGGTCATTTGTAAGTAAATCATCTTGATCAAGCAAGCACCAAAATACTTTACAGTTATAAAAGCATGACTGTATTTCTACCTTTCCCCAATCATGATTTTATCTGGGCAATCCAAACTGCAGAATCCCTGCACAGACATTCCCTCAGCAGCTACCCAGTGCAACCCCCTTCAGCCTGGCTGCCATGTGCAAAATGCATGGATTTATTTAAACTTTACAGTTATTTCTACAATAACCATACTGTATATGTGGAAGTCTTCCAATGGTTTATTCCACAATCTCTTCCCACTGGCTTATGCACTCAGAATTTTCACAGTGCTTGCCAGTAACTGGAATGAGTGGCAGCTTTGAGCCTTCCAAACAAACTCATTACCCATGGTGGGGTGAGGGAATAAAAAAATCCCCAAATCCTGCAACCTTTGAAACAATGGCTGGACACAGGTGTCTTTCTCCTTCATTCTGACAGAAACAATGCCAGTTCAGAGCAGTGCAACAGCAACAATGATCTGAGCCAAAAAAAAAACTCAGTTTAGCCAGTGCAGATGTCATTAAATGATACAGGGGAACTCAATAAGCTACTATAAACCCCAGGCCTCACTAAGAGGAGACAAAAATCTCAGTCCAGCAGTGCCCTACCATGCCATGCTGTGAGTACTTAAGCAAGAGTTTTGATCCTGATACAATCAGCAGGAGTGCAGCAGATACCAGTGCAAACAACAGCTCTCAAGTGTTAATTGTGCTCACACAGACAAGGAAATATTTTTTTTTCCCCCACTTTCGATTTTTGATTCCCAGTGAATGCCAAAGCTGATGACACACATGTCAGAGGCTTCATTCAGCCCTTGGATTTCACATAATGAATGACTCTCCATCAGTAAATTAATGCTAATTGTGCCCAGAAAAGCAAAGAACCAAGTCAGCAGGGTTTCACTGAAGGGCTGTCTCAGCTGTCTCACGCTCCACGCTCACAAAGACAGGGCAGCACCTTGGTGCATCAGTTACCTGGTCATGTCTCACCCTTTTGCCAAGTTGACACATCCAGAGAGGGATAGGATTGAGGAAATTACCTCAGATGAAAAATGCAACGGGGTTTAAGTCAGCTTTCAAGAAAGCAGAGCCAAACAACTCTCACTGTTGCAGTAGGCAAAACACACCAAGTGAGGCAAGCAGAAATAATTCCATTTCCTGCTATAAAGTATTTTACTGAAAGGCCAATATTTCCAACTGCAACTCCATCAGAAGATTGAAAGAAATCCCTCTGTATTATTGAACGTAACAAAGCTAAGAGCAAAAAGATGGTTGCTTAAAAGTGAACTGTGGTTTAGGATTTGATGGGGGAGCACAGAGCTCTGAGGATAAAAAAAATGAGTCTAATTCCACATTCACCTGAAACACTCCACTCTGGAGATGTCTCTGCAAGACTTCAGGGGGTTCATTACTGCCCCTAAACATCCCCTGTTTTCAGGTAATTGTCATGCAGAGCTGCCTCTGGAAACAGAAAATCATTCCTGGGCTGTCAGGTTTGGGAGTTCTGTGCATGCCAGCACTCTTTATGCACCTTAGGAAGAGTTACTCCCACTACCAGGAGTCATTCACTATTTTAAAACACCAGCTACTTTGCACAAGTACTATTTCTATCAATCAAAAAAATATAAGCAGGATTATTACAACCAAATAATATAAAATATCGATCTTAAAAGAACACAAGAACAAGACAGCCAGGAAAGACAACAGCTGGAATTCCTGAAAGCAAGACCTCCATGACAAGTGAATTCAGCAAGATGAAAATATCTGTTAAGTGCTTTATACCCCCGCTAGATACCCTTCAGAGGGAGCTAGTGCTATGGTGAGGTTCTGGGCTCACTGAAGCTGTTCCAGTTTAAATTTAATTGGAAGGTTTGAGCTTTACTGACAGATTACTTCAGATTGCCATTTTTGTTTCTTTCTTTTTTTACTTATGAACACTTTTCAGGGACTCCATACGCTTCAAAATTCTGAAGAGTTTATTCATCCAAATATATCCTGACGATAGTCACTTCACACACAAAAAAAAAAATTATGAAAGTAAAAAAAAAAAAAAACAGCTTGATGAATCTCTGAAATAAGTAGCCTGTTCAGTTCTTATCTGCTTCATGGATGTTTAAACTGAGGGAGCAGCTTTTATGAGAGCTGTGTACACTGAACTCTCAATTAAACTTCAGTCAAAAGGAAAAACTGACCAAATGGCCAGGGGTGTTGCTGTGTGAAAAAAACAACTTCACACCTACTTCTGTGATAAAATTACAGCCTCATCACTTGTTGTTTTGAGCCACCAGCACACTGAAGAGAAGGCTACAAATAAGCAGATGACTTTTTGAAAGCAAATTGTTTTCTGCTCAAGGAGTTCAAGATTGCCCCCTTGATTATCTAGGTTTGCAAGTCTCATGGATTAAGTTTAAGATCTACTAAGATTCCTCTGCAGAATTTAATATTTTCCTTGTGTTTTGTGAGGCTTGTACAGCTGTATGCCATAAAACTCAACAGAGATAAATCCAATCAGCAATTCTGAAGTTGCCTTTCCCAGGTGGGTTTGATCTTTAAAGGTTATTTGGATTTATTAGAAGCATTTTTCATCCTGAGCAGCTGGTGGATGACATTTCTCCTGCCACCTTGTGGAAGGCTGGGCTTGTGTTCCACACAACTGAACCTCAGGAACAGGAGCCAGCAAATCACAGAGTGTGTGTATCCGAGCTGGGCAGCTTCAGTCACATCCACTGTGGCTGCTGCTGCCTCTCCCACCTCATATTAGGTTTGTCTTCCTAAGTGCCACACTGGGCCAGGGAAAAGATTCAAATCTCCTTTTACTGGAGGCACCAGTTATCTCTGAAAGCCTACAGGGTGTGAACATTCCATCACCACCTCTGCTTTACTGGATCAATGCTGAGCCCATTCAGGGAGCGACAAAGCGCTGCCCAGAAGCATTTTCTCCACCAACTCTTTGATCAAAGCCATTTCTCTGTGCAGCCTCTGCCTCCTCACCACACAACCCTCAGACTGATGGGAACAGAAATTCCCCAGGCCTCACCATCTCTTGTCATAGTAGAGTTTGCCATCTTCTATCCGAGCTTCAAATCGCTGTGCTGGAGACTCTGCTGGTGTGGCTGGGAGGTGCTCAGGAGAGGAGGGGGAGGCTGGGGACACACAGACACTCTGGTTACACACCAGCCCACCTCACAGCAGCACAGCTGACTGCAAAACTGCAGTCAAAGAGGTCGTGTGTGCAGAAACAACAAGCAGAGAAAACTGCAAACTCAAACATCCATCAGGAAAATATTATATATTGTGATGAGTAACTTGGCCTCGGTCTTGAATGAAAATATTCACTGAAATACAGCATTTATCTTAAAATATTCACGGGTAAGTGATGGACAATATGTCCTTGATTTTGTTTTAGTTATAATCCACAGTTAATTAGTTAAATATGGTTAAAATTACTGAGGCAAGTTGTCCCACTCTGTCTTGAAATTAATATACAGGCACATCTAGAGAGCCGGAGGCATAAAACCATAAGTGGTCAATCCCTCAATGGAGCTGACAAGCAGAAAAGGTGCCCAGATACACCTAAATATAATGGGAAACCTCTTTTCCCAGCTGGATTGTCCCATACCCACGTGTTTCAGCCACCAAAGATGCTCATGCCCCCCTTCCCATCCCTGACAAACATCAACACCATACAAAGAACAGCAATTCCACAGCCAAAACAATTCCACACATAAACATCTACAGTACCATTCTCTGTTCAGAACAGCACCCCATGAACAAGTTCCACTGCATCGTAACTCACCTGGTCTCTTGGGTGATTTAAGCTGCATGGGAAGAGAGCAAAGCAGTGTTAGACATCTGACAGGAGCCCCAGAAGCTGCAGTGATAACTTCAGATATTTTACTTTCCAGGCTCTGAGTATTTCTATTTTAAATGCTCTGTTAAGTGGCCTAACACATAACCAGAGGAGTGTGCTCTGCACAGCCAAAGGTGCAGATAATCTGTATAATGATCCAAAAAGCCAAAAAACGAACTTGAGAGCATGCAGATAACCCACTCCAATGAGTCAAACCCATCTAACACACTGTTTTTGAATGTGATATAACTTTCTCAGGGTACACAAAATAAAGGAGATAAATCATTAGATTTATCTCAACAGCTGGCACAAAAGCAGTGTTCTACTATCATCCTCAAAATGCCTTAATGAGCAGCTTATATTCTAAGAAATTAGATAAGCCTTCAAGTGTTCAGCAAGAAAACAATATGTTAATCAAAACCAGAAAAACCAGAAACATGCACACTGCCCCCTATCCAGCTTGCTGAAATCTTGTGACAGCAGGGAGAAAAGAAATTTATAAAAAAATCCTACCCCACACTAAGGCCTAAACCAAAGGTAGCCTGTGATCTCCCAGAAAAACACACTGACATCTGTTCAGCCATGAGGAAGAAACTCCTTAACATACCTCATCCCTTGGTTCACACAAAAGGTAACATTTTTAGATGACAGTAGTTCAAATTAGGTTAATTAAATATCAGTAAAAAAGAGGAGATACCATCTTGCTAAATCTTTTATTGTGCTACTTCAGAAAGCCTACGGGGATGAAATAGTCCCACATCTCAAAAATGAACATTAAAGAGAGCTCTGTTCTCTTCAGGAGAAAGCATCTGTCTTCTCTTTAAAATGAAGAAATACAGTCAAGCAACAATCCTTACCTTATTCAGCGTTCTTAGGTCCTCCATTATTTGCTCATCAGTCAACAAATAATTTAGCTGAGGTATCCAGAATTAAGGTTTCCATAAGCTCTTGACAAGCAAGGCTAAAAATTAAAGGTCAATGACATTTCACTTGAGTAAATGTATGCCAAAAGGTTTCCAGGATTTTAATAAATGTCTCACTTGAGCTTCTTTTTTTTTTGTCAGAGGAATTAATACAAGTCTATCCACACCATCTTAGCAGCAGAGTGCAAAATCATTTTAACTTAATCAGACACAACCATCAATGAAAAACCTTTAGTGCACTGACATTTACTTCATGGAAGCATCAAGCACCAGCATTTTCTGAGTTTTTCATCTTGTATTTCTGTGGAGAAGAATCTGTGAGCTGAAACAACAGATTCACTTCAGGTTTTCTACAATGAAGCTAAATATCACCTAAACCTAGTTAAATAAAACTCCGTGTGACTGGGGATAAATAAGAGCCTACAATGCACCTGAAAACAAACCTAAAACCTTTGAAAATAGAAATTAGTATATTAGAGTCCTTAATTACAGCTCTGCTGTACTTTTGTTTCTTCATAACAAGTGTTTAGCCAGAAGTATTCAAATTATTATACTAAAGTTAACAATTGCCAGGCTGCATTTCAAGGATTTTGGTTCTGATGGACTTTAATCCTCTCCCAGTGAGTAAAGGCAGAGAGTTTTAGTGTGGTTTCTGTATCATGCTCAATTAGCAGGTCATGTTCACTATGAAACTCATTTATTTTGGATGAGATAGGGGCACTAATAAGTGACATTTTTTTTTTCCCTGAAAGAGTGAACAGAATCTCCAACCAGAAAGAGGTTAATTGAAACTGGAGATGCTCATGACCATCCTCCATGAACTCCAAAAGTTCAAGGCTTGATATTGCCTTCAGAAAATGAGAGTCACTCAGGTAAGTTTTTTTAATCTAAGTCATACAAGTTTAGAATCTAATAAGAAGCCCCTGCAAAGTAAATATCTGTGCCTTCCTCTCCAGGTAAATTAAACAGAAAATAGAAATAGAAAACACAAATAGAAAAAGTGCATATCATCACAGAGGAGCTAAAAACGTATTTCCAGAAGCCAAGGAACATTTTAATTCTGAGACATGCAGCAATGCAGATCATAAGGATTACACAGACATGTTTTTCTGTCTCTTGTGATACATGAAAACAAGATGAATCTTCCTCTTTTCTTATTCAAAGAAAAAGTCTAGCATCCTTGCTTTTGCTATGCATCTCTGGATTAGAGATCTGAAGCTTTTATCAGAAATGGAAAAACTATTTTGATATGACAAATGTGATCTTTCTGGTAAATGCTTTGTCACGTCTTGAAATGAGAAAAGCTCTGGCTCATGTAAAAAGCTATTTACTATCTATGGAATCAATTATCTCAGCATATATATATATCTAATGTTCTTTTAAAGTTTTGGTTTTCTGAAATAAATTGCCTGTAGAATTCAAACTATTCTCACTGACAAAAAAAAATAGAAGTCATCTCATGCTACTGTAAGGATTAACTTAGGATACCAAGGGATCTGCAAACACAGGTTTCTATAAATGCAGTGTATTGTATAACTGCTGGATTGCTTTAGCACACATACATGACAATTGTGCTTCGGTATTTCCCAGGCTAAAATCCGATCCTGGCATTTCATTTCCTTTTCCTTGCTGTACAAAACAGCAAAGGTGTGGGCAGCACAGGGGCTGCAAGGCCAACAGTGGCTCCATGAAAGGATATCAGGGGCAGGTTTCCTCCTCTTGTCTGGGATAGGAACTGGATCGTTTGGTCGCCGTCTCAGCTTCCTCGTCATAATGGGCTTCACTTCCATTGAATCTGTAGGGCAACGAAGATGGACAGCTGATAAGGCCAGAGAAAAAGCAGTAAGGAGCAGCAGCTTTTCCCACAAGGAAAATCATCTTTCCTCTTTCACACAGCAAATTGGATTTCTTTGTTTGTATTTTTTTTGTGCGTGCTAGCTTCCAGCATGGAAGTGCTGACAGTGAATGCAGGCTCTCTCTCCCATCAGGTCACTGTTCAGTGCCAGTGCTGCACTGCCATGGTTACAGCTGCTCCAGGTACAGATAAGCAGCACAATGCTGCTACAAGGATTCCAGGCAAATTCCTTTCATGCTCATGCTATCTGCTTGGGAACAGATTTAAAAGGCCAAGCTCATGGAGTTCTTTCCCAACCCAACTTGGATCATTAATAGCATGTAAAACATCAGCTACAAATCAATTGCTCTCTCATCTTCAAGGTAGAAAAACAGCTTTGTCAAAAGATTAGAGAAAATTTCTGGACTGAAGACTGATACAAGTCTGCTCGAGTGATTTCAAACAAACAGTATTTAAATTCAGATTATCTAAGAATGATTAATGAAATGAGCCTAATTAGTAACACACAGAGCAGCAGCTGACAGGAAGTAAACTGCAGCATATGCACTGGGGAAAAAGAAGAAAGTTAAACACCAGTCTCATCACCAAGTAATTATCTGAACTTGGTTTGCCCAAATGCCTACAGGTAACCTTTACTGAACAACTGCCCTAAACTCTCAAAACTCATTCCTTCATTCATGAAGATATGTTGAACTGGCAGCCAGGAGAGCACATCATAAATGCCAAACACATCAGCCCACCTCCCTTTCTCTGTGCTGGTATTTATTTGCTCATCTCCAAGCACCCCTGAATCACCTCTAGGGAAGCACTTCAATCTGGGAAGCCCCTTTGGCTCCCACTAGACATAAAAATCTTGAGCAGCTCTGCAGGTGCAAAACACACCAAATCCCTTCTCTCCTCATCTCAAGGGTGAGCAAGGATGACCATGAGACCAGACTTCATAAATAAATGAAGTTACCAGGAGAACAGCATAACCCAAGATGCGTTCCAGTCCACATCAGCTCTAAGAGTTTGTACTAAGCCAAGAGCACCAATTAACACACCAAAACAGGGTTTAATTCTCACTGCTGAGTATTAATTATTAGTTTTTATAAAACCTGTAGATACTGTGTAAGAAATATATGAAGGGTGTATCTCAGAGACACCACCCTGTCAGTCCACGGAGTGAGGGAGCTGCTCTCAGAGCACCAAATCAGAGTTTTGGTTCAGCACCACAGCACAAAATTCTGCAGGAATAATTAAGCCCTGGCTCAGCTCCCCTGTGTCCATTACCACAGAGCACTGCAAGGCACCAGGAATACCAACTGTCTCTAAAACATCTGTCCATTTAATATAAATTTTCTAGAGCCTGGACACAAGTGCAACCCACAAATCTTTTTTTTCTGGCTTTAAGAAGCAGATTTCAACCTTTAATGTTTGGCTTTCTTCAACTACTTGACCAGCCATTCCTGCAAGGAAGAAAAGGACACAGCTTTACAACCTGGCACCACTGGTTAGGTCAATATTGTGACATATCTCAACAGCTTTATTGCTAGATCAGGGAACCAAAGCAGCCTTTTTCCCTGCATATAAGCAAGCCCATCATCCCCTCTGCTGCTCCACTGGCCACTGCTTGATTCACCTGTTAACAACTCACTGAAGTCTGAGCTGCTTTCTCCATTAAAAGATTATCAATTCTTGCTCTGCCCCACTGGCATTTCCCACCAGCTGTCTGTGTAAACCAGCACTGCCATCTTTACAGCTCTTTCCCTGAGCAGGAGCAGGGTGGATAACACAAATGACAGGTGCTTATCTTCTGTACCTCCTGTTAATTCCATGGTTAGCTTTTCATTCTCAATCATCTTCTTCTTCTCTTCCAACTCTGCTATCAGATTTTCCTTAAGCTCGATTTTCTTATCTTCAAACTCCTTTGCTGCTGCTTTCTTTTCCTTCACGTAATTTTTCTCCACCTGATCTGTCTAATGCAAACCCAAGCAGCAAGAAGGTTAATTAAGGACTCAAGTTAATGATATCACAACAGCTTTTCAAATGCTTTATTGATCAGCTTTTCAGTTCATAATTGGTCCAAGTTCTAAAGATTATCGATATTCACAATCTGCACAAAAACATCTAAATATGACTCAGTGCTATTATATTGGCAAAAGAATTATTTGTAAAAAGACATTTTAATGTTGCATAACAAATCAAGTACCTAGCAGAGAGCTCTGCTGATTTATATACAGCACCCATCACCTTAAACACCCTTTTTTGACCAGCCCAATGCACAGCCAGATACAAGAGGTCAAGAGCAAATATTTAATTCCACTTCAACAACAAAATGCAGAAGTTACTTGAGGTAATACCAGCAGTAAGCTCTATTACATCTCAAGTGTAACAAGCCAGCTAGAGGAAGAAAATTCTTTTACGCCTTCTGGGAAAACAAGCCAAATACTGGTTGATGAAATAAGGTTTATGCCTTTTCCATCTAATGAATGCATATTTTTGATAAATTAAGAGTACTTACTTCCAGCTGCAGGAACAGTTCTGAAACACAAGAAAAACTCAATTTACTACCTTCAAAGCTGCACAAAATTACTTCCTCAACATTTTAAGCCATTGAATATTGCAGCCAAGACATGCAGTGAAGCCAATAATCCATGTACTTATCCAACCTCTGCTCTGACTTCACAGCTTTATGCTGAAAATAAAGTGACTATGAAAAAAGTTCCACAAAAATACACTGTTATTAGAGCTTTTTTACAGATTGTCACCTCACTGGAAAGCTTTCACTATTCCACATTATTCAGTTCAGCTGCTATTCCCAGAAGCACAAAGCATTCAGTCCGTCTTTCTTCCAGTTTAATTAAAAATTAATAATAGAAACTTGAAATGTGTAGCTAAAGATTCATAGTTTTAACCAAATTCATGAATCTCAGCAGTGACTGGTTGACAAATAATTCTGCAACTGTCAGAAGCTTGATCTGCTCAACTCAAATGTGTGATTTCAGGCTGGGTAAGCCTGGGAAAAAAGGGAATTGTGGTTCAGCCATGAGGACTGAGTGCCAACACACAGCAATGATTAGCTCCAGTCAGGCCTATGGATGAGGTGAGTGGATTTCTGGGTGTGAAAAAGTCCTGCTACTGATGCTTGTGCCATCTCTGACAACTTGAGATTCAGCAGGATGGGACCCTTCTTGCATTTCTTGGAGGAGTAATGTCCAACCCAAAATTTTCACTTGAAACACTGGCAACAAAAGCAAAGTGAGGCCCCTGATCAGCCCTCAAGTCAGCACATTTCACCAGCATATTAAGCTTTGGCAATACCAGAAATAGTAAAAACTTCTCTAAAGATCACAAATTTCAAATGTGTTTTGGAGAAGGCTGTAGTAGCAACACTGTACTACTCCATTATATTAAAAAAAATAAGAACAGTAATAGATATATACCAAATGGAACAATGCTGCAATGAAAATCAAACTTTCTATTTGCAAAAGCGTGAAAGCAGCATCATGTAGATAATGAAACGCAGGTAAATCTAAACTGTTGTTTTAATAAACCTTGGCATGGCAAGGACAAACACAAAAGACCCTTATTCCTGTAGTACAAGGCAGCTGGATTTTTTAATCATGAAATTCCAAGTGATCACCACCTGCCCTCCTGTGGAAGAACTCTGCTGCTGCAGCACTGCTCGTGGCCAGCCAGAAATACCAGTTTGCACTTAGGCCTAATTTTATCAAAACTGCCCAGGCTTGCCAGGATGCAGCTCTGGTGCATGTAAAAGGTCTTTTTGGAGGTCTTTTCCAACCTAAATCATTAGTGAAATTCATCTCAAGAGACAGGTTCCTGTTAACAAGAAGTTGTTCAAATCACTTCAGCTCCTCAAGCAAATCCTCTACCTTCCCAAGCACTTTCAGAAATACAGAATTGCTTTCTTTTCCTAAAGGAAGAGCAGCTCTATTTCCTACATCCACATAATGCCTTCTATAAAAGGCCTTGCTTTGATATCCAAGGTAAGAAACTACTTGAAAGGCAACAAGAAAGAGGGAGGGCAAGCAGCTGGATCTGATTCCCAAGTCATTCCTCTGCAGCAACAAATAAAAACACCCAGAAGGACAAGCACTGGACACTTTAAAAATTAACTGGGGGCCTTGCTCCTTGAAACAGAGCAGCACACAAAGTCCAGGCAGCCCATTCCATGTCACAGCCAGGCAGAACAACAGTTCCAGCAGCAAATCCTCTGTATTCATGGTTCACAAACAGGTATTTGGGAAAGCACATGCTCCTTGCTCCTCACTCCCCACTCCTGCAAACTGAGGGAGACAGGGCACCCAAAGGCTTCAGCAGGGCCCACAAAACAACAAACCAAAGTGGGACACTGTGGGCTAGCCAGATAAAAAAGGAATCATCTTTTTACTTGTGCTGCTTCACACAAATGGAGACTAAAACTGTTTTATCAATCAAACAATGCTGATCAAGGGAAGGAAGTAATCAGGTAGATCCTGTCATGTTTGGTGGAGTCTGAAAAAAAACTGACAATGTACCCAAAGATCCCTTTGCTCCAGCAAGTTCCCTTTCTTTAAAGGACAGAATTACCTCTTTTTTGACTTGGGATATTATACAAAACACATATTTAAGTTATTTGCAGCGTCTTAGAGAGGAATTCCGCTTACCTGCATTTCGTATCCTTTCTTTGTACTGCTGGTCCAACTTTTTCATCCTTTTCTGATATTCCTGAAGAGTACCTGGCAGAAATAAATTGTAGATTCCCATTATATTTATTTCCCCAAGTATTAAATATCCTCAAGGAGTCATCCATCACTCAAAGCACATTCCCTGCTTTTGTAAAAAGTGGACTACTCCTTTTAAGAAGTGTTTTAGCAGAGAGGCGTAACTACAAGTGGAGTTAAGATGGAGAAAAGATGGGAAGCAGCTGACATTTTTAACTCTGAAGCACAGCTGAGAGCCAGCATGCAGTGAAATATGCTGCTCCCATCTTTAAAACCCCCCATCCTCCTATGACATTTGAAAAGTGCTGAAAATAAAAAACAAAGCTAGTCTTCAAGGCTTACCTTCCTGCAATTGCTGCAACTGCCTCTTCAGAGATGCCAGTTTATCCTGATACATCCTGCAAACACAGCAGGAAACTTTACACACCAAGCACACAGAGTTTATTCCACCATCTCTTGAAGTTAAATGCTTACAGACAATCAAAAACTTTCCAGAACTTCAGGAAACAAATGAACTACAAACTAAAAGAATTGTATTCCAATTAAAGGTTCTCCTTATGTCTTAAAAATTCTGGCACTTCTTTGGTTCTACACTGGGTTTAAAATTTGGGATAAAACAGTATTTTTTTTTAATGTTGAAATCTAAAATGACATTTAGATCTACAAAGATCAGAAAGTTTACAGCAGAATCATTCTTGCACTGTGTCAAGTTTTATTAGCTGTGTATTATCTAGACACATATTATTTAAAAAACCCAGCAAAGTCTATTCCTGGTGCTGCTGCAAACCTGCACTTCTTTTACCACATATTTGTGGTTTAGCACTGGCCAAGTCTTTCTGGCCCGTCTAAAAACAGGTCTCCAAGAACTCAAAATACTGCAAATGCTCCTAAACACCAAGAGGAAACGATTTCAGGTCTCCCAAAAGTCTGTTTCTGGTTCAGGACTAGAATTCAATTGTTTAATGCCTTTGGAGAGGCACCTTACTTTTCCTTAGCTTGTCTAAAGCAGAGCCTTCATTTTATTTGAAGGATTTATGTGCAGCAGGATTCATTTGCAACTGTTCCCAGAACTCATAATTATTTCTTTGCCCAAAACAGCAGCAGCCCTTAATTCCTTGAATTTATATAGAACAGAGAAAGTAACTGGGGAGAGCAGAAATACAAATGTATGGACTCATGAGCTATTTCACTGAGGCAAGCACTTAAAGCTCCCAGTCTTAGCCCAAAATTTTGCCAAGTTTTAGGCAATAAACACCCCATAACCCACAAATAAATAGAACATCACCTTACTTGCATTTGGAATGGGTTACTTACTGTTCTTTCATTTCTACAAAGTCCTCCTCCTCATGCTTTGCCAGGTCTGTTTCACTGGCATCCTCAGTGTCTAAGTGAGGCAAAAATCAACTTGTTAAAATTAAAAAAGTATTTAAAAAAACCCCCCCAACTAAGTAGTAGATTATTTAAAAACAAGGAAACAGACAAACAAAAAGGAAATCCCCAAACCTCAGGCATCAAAGACAACCTGAGAGATGAATTCAGGAGGGAAATGAAACACCTTATCTTCCTACAACTGTGAGTTTTGCAGTGCAGCTTTACATCAACAACTTCAACTTCAGAGAGCTTGGGAATTTCTTCTTGTTTAAGAGAAGGGGCTCTACATTAACACTCACATACAGGTGAGACACAAACAGCCTGAAGACTCTGAAAGACATTTCACAAACCTGTCACTGGGGTTCCACCCAGCCAGTGCTGCTCGGGTTGACCACAAAGGTCTCACCAAAGAGAGCAGCTGCTGGCTGGGATCTGACTTCTCAGCTATACTTCACTTACCACAACATTTAAATACCAGTGCTGCCATAAAGACAGTTGCATTTTATAAACAGACAGTATAAACTAGGAATAAAGAAAATCGTTGTGTGATTGCTAGTTTTCTGCTAAGACTTTTCAGGCTATTGTTTATAACACATGGGTAGCCAAGAATCCATTACTTGTCCAAAGAGGGGTCAGTGCCTCCAGACTTTACAGGGTGCAGCTGAGAAACCTAAACCTCAGCTAATTCCCTACACATGGAAGGGGAGCCCAGCTCATTAAAGCAAACCTTTCTCAGAATTTTCTTAAACTACAGTTAAAACTTAAGATAAAATGTAAAGCACCAAAGATAAACCAGGAAGCTTTTTAACTGCAAGAAATGTACTTAAATGCCTGGGCCCCCACAAAGGACTTCCACACTCTGTTGGGAGAGCCCTCACTGACCCTGTCACCCTCTGCATCTTGAACATCACCCCGTCTATAACCAGGCCAGAGGAGATGGAGGGCTGTTGCTGGCAGCAGAGCTCTCCAAGAGCCCTTCTACATCCCCCTTACCCTTCATTTTATGTTTTCTACACGCCTTGATACTCTGGGTTTTACCTAATTTCCTCTTCTGCCCCACTCCGGCTCTTGTACTGTCACATCCTCCTGCCCTGCTGTACTTCTGTCCGCACCTTCTCCTCCCTT
>VXBQ01011158.1:79484-166405 GCA_013400175.1 Phainopepla nitens | reverse complement strand
CAGGGGGCAGCGCCGGGGCTGACAGCGCGTTTGGGGCTAAAAAGGCGCTTTGGGGCCGCTCAGAAGCGCACTTTGTGGGCGCTGCGGCGGCGCTCGGTGCCGGGCTGTCTCACGGCGGGGCCCGCCCGGGGCTGTGAGTGAGGGCTGTGGGGGTCTGGGGGCAGGACGGGGCAGGACGGGGACAGCTGCCCCGCACCTCGTGCCGCGGCTCCGGGACAGCCGCTCCTTCCGTCCTTGCTGTCCTCGCTGCCTCGGTCCTCGCCTCTGTGCCGTGCCGGGCGCTCTCTGGAAGTCGGAGCTCCAGCAGAGCAGCCCCGAGCGGACGGGAACGCCCCGGTGGGAGCGTGAGCGGAGGAGAGGAGGCAGAGCCGCCTGCCTGCACCTGGAGCCGGGCACGGCACGGAGAGGAAAAGCTGTTTGTGCTCCGCTGGGATTACCCCGGATCCTCTGTGAGCTGGAATGTGTCCTGGTGAATCCAGGGAAGAGGGAGCCGCGTTTCTGTCAGCTTTGAGCGGAGTTGGAAGCAGTGACGTAGGTCGGGTGCGAGCAGATGTCTCTGTCCTTTTAATGACACGCAGAAATGATTTGCTGTAGGTGCTGGATGCCATCGAGCAGCACTCGTACTTGCGTGGGAAGGAGAAGGAAGGAGGACACGAGGCAAGTACTAAGCCTTCAGAATTTTGTTTTATGAACACATCTCCTCGTGTCTCCTCACCCGCCTTCCCCAGGAACGTGAGTGGAATGAATTCCCTAATCCTACAGCTATGGCAGTTCTAAACTTCAGTTGCCCTGGTAGCATCCTGGATGTCCCTGGTCTCTTCCTGAGCCTGGGCAGAGCTGAGCAGCTCGGTGCTGGGTTTGCTGTCCCCAGCTGGGCTGTTCTCCCCGGGGCTGGAGAAGCCAGTGGGATACTGCTCTGGGAGCTGTGTGGAATGCTGGGCTCACACACAGTCCAGCAGCAGCTCCGTGTTTGTTTAAAAACAGCAGAGCAGGCGGTGCTGATTCCACCAGAAGGATTTGAAATTCCCCTGCCCATCTCTGTGAATAGTGATCCACAGAAGAAGGTGGAAGCAGTCGGGGCTCTGGATCCATGTGGATGCAGTTCCACAGAGCACAGGGTGATTTAAAGTTGCTGGGTACAGCAGTGCTGGCTGTGGTGTGTCGTGCTTATGTTGTTTGAGAATTAGTGGGCTCCAGTCTGTTCCCCAAAGTCTGCTGACACATTTTAGCAAATGTTTAGAATGCTGCAGTGCTGGGAGTGATGCAGCTTGTTTTGCCAGGGATCATTACTTGGATGTACCCAGTGCCAGATTTATGAGAGGGCACGTGCTGGTGTTTCTGTGTTGATAGTGAATTGTTAGTGGAGAGAGATAATACACCGTGTCTGTTCTCTCTATGAGCTTAAAATTGGGCTATTTCTGGTAGGCAGCTATTTTTGTCTTGTCAGGGGCTTATATAACAATACAGAGCATGTTTTAAATGTAAACACTTGTCTGTAATCTCTCTGTTAACACAGGGCTTCATACAAATATCTGACAATTCTTTTGTGCACCCACAGTGAGGCTGCACACCATTCCTATCTATGTAAATGTCCCATTTATCAAATCCAGATTTCTTATTTGCTGTCCAACTCATCATATAACTTCCTCTGGCATCTGATTTGAGGAAACCTTGAGCTGGGTTGTTGCCATGCACTCTTTTCTGTATGAGGCCTTTCAGATGGCAAACTAATTCTTGTTTGTGTGTGTTTTACTTACAGTGATTCTCTGTAAGCACTTCCCTTTTACATTGTTGCATCATTGTCAGTTCAAAAGGATCGTAGCAAGTCAAAGCTTTTAAAGATGAGCTATTTCTACTTGTGTGCATTCTAAATGTGGCTCTTGGATCCACATGGTTTTACTGTTAGATTTCTTTTCCATAATGTGTTGCTGGATGGGGGAAACTTTCAGCAGAAATGAGCTCTGTTCCTTCTGAGTAACCTGCTGCCTTATTTTAAAGGAAAAACCCTTTTTGTATGGAGCAGGGCTGGAGTTTGCTGGGCAGCAGAGGAGGAGCAGGGACAGGGCAGTGATCAGTGAGTTTGGACCAGGAACACAGACTCGTTGTTTTCTCCTCTTACAGGTTTTTGTTCCAGGTTGTTCTGCAGCCTCCTGAGATGCTGCAACACCCAGGTTATGAGAAATGCCAGGGAAGGAAGTGTTTGTGGAACGCTTGAAATTTTATTTTTTTGTAACTTTTACACAAAGAAGGTGTTTAAAGTTAATGTTTTTAAATAGGAAATATATCTTTTGTTTTAAGACAGAGCTCAGAGTCTTTTGACAGGATCTCTCTACAGTTCAGTCACAACATTTACAGCAAACTAAGTTTGAATAAAAGTGCAGTTTTGGCATCAAAGGTATTCACAAAGTAGATTTTTATAAAATTCTGTTTCAGCACGTGCTCAGCTTTATCAATAGACGTGCTTTCACACATCAGGGAAGAATTCAAAAAGTGAACCCAAAAGAGTATTTTGTTTCATGTTATTATTTTGAAACTACTTCCTCATTTGGAGGCCATTGATTAAACCAGGAGGATCTGATTGCCCTTGGCTGTGTAATAAATATGATGCAATTGCCTGGTGCCTGCTTGTTCATCAGCTCTTCCAGGGGCAGCTCAGTGAGTTTTCCTGACAGTCTTTTCATCACTCCCTGAAATCACTCGGGCAGCTTTGTTTGAATTTTCTGAGTGAAGTGTGTTTTAGAAGGCATTGGTCTGGTAAATTTAGGGTTCCCCCTGGGTAAAAAGAAGGAAATGTCCCCTGTGATTTTTACGTGGGCAGCACAGGTGGTGACTTTTCCCTGTGATCGTGCAGTGGCCATCACTGGCATTGCGTGCCAGGAGCTCTGATCTGTGAGAGCCTCAGCTCCTCATTAATGAGGAAAGCTGAAATACAAATTGGAGTAAATTCATTGGGGGTGGTCATCCATCTCTTGAGCTGCTGAAGGATATCTGAGTTATTAATGGTACTATGGCAGCTTCTCAATTGTTATAAAGCCCCACTTCCAGCATTTAAGAGCAGTGTTCCTAACATGACATGCTGCCCTTATTCTGAGAACTAAACCATGGGAATTCACTTCCAACATCCTGTTGGAAACATGAAAAATACATATTTTTAAACATCTGTAGGTTTTGCTCTAAGATTCAAGAAATCTGGAGTACTGCTAGTATTTGTTTTAAAATTATTTTCTAATTTATTTAAATGAATTAAATACTGAAATTAGGTTGGCTAATAAGTTTGCTCTTATTCAGGATGGCAAAGAACACGTTGGATTTGAGTAGGGTGAAAGAGTTCTTATTTATATACTCACGTTCGTGTCACAAATCATTAGTTTAATTGGTAAGGGCAGGGAAATTTCAAATTTAATATAGGGAGCTTACAGAACAAGTTTGTCTGAGTTGCTAATGAACTAGGCACTTATGCCCTTGGACAGGTAATAGCTTGATGTTGATGTAATTACTTTTTTCCCCCACCCTGAATATTAGGTCAAACTGGACTCTGGTTGATTTAGAATTTAATGAAACCAGTCATTCCGTGGTCACTTGTGGTCCCTCCTTGGCACTAAAGGCCTTCAAACAGGGACATTCTCCCAGTTTGGCCTCCCTTTGCACCTCTTCCTGCTGTCACTGTTAATTATCATGCTGGGTTACCTGGGAGCCCAAGAAATTCCTCAAAAGAAGGGCAGGTGATGACCTTGGTGTTCCATGAGTTTGATTTGGGAGGAGCAGGTTTTGTGCTCAGGTGACGCTGTCTTTGGGAAGAGAGAGAAAAACCTTTTTTTTTTTTTGTGCTTCCCTAAGAAATTGTCACTGTGAGGGTGGAGATGTTGACCCAAAATCCTGGATAAACCATACACTTCCAGCTGCATTCCCCTGGAGTCTGAAACACACACACATGGGTTTGGTTTGGGTTTGTTATTTCCTACCAACTACTCCCCAGGATCACTGTGGTGCAGAACCTGGCACTGGGAGGAATGAATCTTGTATGCAGAGAATGTGTTTCCACACATATCAAGCAGTTTAGGATGGAAGGTGTTGGGACTACCAGATACCATCAACATTTTGTGAGCAGGATGTCATTACTAGATTGGAACTGATGCGTGCCAAACGTTGTGGTGAGTCTGTTTTCAGAGGGATGCAGACTGTGCTCACTTCCTACATTAAATCTCATTTTCCCCTAATTTTTATATGTGAGCTGTGATTCTGTTGCACAGAATCTGGCATAATATTGAGCAGATTTATTTAGGGTTGCCCTTGAACGTTGTGAGCATTTAAGGCAGATTTACAGGAACACAGTCAGTGATGATTCATGTTGAGATGATGTTTTTCTCCCTTGTAATGGAACATATGGGACTACAGAGCATATGGTACCACTGAAAATTGTTAAACGTGGAGCACTGATTTATTACACAGCAAAAAGGGTTGGGGTTTTCAGTCTAACACTGAGCAGAAAGCTTGTAAACAGCTCTGGCTGTTGGTTTGTACTGGGTGCACTACTGTGTTGTGTGGTAATTTCAAAGGATTCCTTTAAATGGCAACAGAATGCTTCCAAAAGTTGTGTCTGCCCTTTTGCTGTGGTACAGGCTTGCTCTGCGGGGTGACACCTTAAAAAAAAAAACTGAAAAAAAAATTCTTTTCTCTCTCAGAGGGGAAGCAGAGGTATTAAAATTTGTAAATAGTTTCCTTCCAGTCTTACTATTCAAAATACCTTCTTGCTGTGTTGTGTTTGGGTTTTTTTTTGTGTTTATGTGGCTTCTGGAGGGTTGGAGTTGGTTTTTTGTTGTTGTTGTTTTTTGGGGTTTTTTTTGTGTTTATGGGGCTTCTGGAGGGTTGGGGTTGGTTTTTTTGTTGTTGTTTTTTGGGGTTTTTTTTGTTTTGTTTTGTTTTTTTGGTTTTGTTTTTGTTTTTTACTGAGGCAGGGATATGAAGCAAACACACACCTTGGTCCTTGCAGTGCACAAGGGAAAGTGGACTAAAGTGCAGCTACAGTGAACATAAATTCCAATCACCTATTTCCTTGTGCTCTCCTGTGCTTCTTAACTTTTCAACTTTGGATGATTGTAATCTCTCCAGAGCAGGCTCTGCTCTGGCTCTGTAGGGTCTTGCTGCAGGGTAACTAAAGCTCCCAGGTGCTGTGGTCATACAGGTAATTAATGGCTGGAATAAATGTTCACTGATTAAGCTTTTTCAGAAATGATTTAAGCGAGAAACTTCATTGAAACCTTAAAATTTTTTGGTTTTGTGTCTTTTTTTCTAATGACTCGATTTATTTGTATATCTTAAAGTACTGATTAAAACAGACTTTATGCTAAATTTGCTTTTGTTAGGCCAAAAATACATAATTGAGAAAGAATATATATTGTAAATTTTTGGGGTGAAAATCAGACGAGCCTTTTTTCCTCCTTATTTGATTAGTGACAATCTGCCTCTCAATTCAAAGTTTCTTCCGTGTCTCTGCTTATTCTGCTTGGTTCAGGTGAAGTTTGAATATGCTGTGTCCTTTGGAATGGCAACAGATATTTGACATCATTAAAAACTGCTGTTATTTAATAAAAGGAAGTCATATCTACCCTTGAGGGAATTAACTAATGACCTCTTGTTAACCATCGCCTTCAGGATCTTAGATCCTCCCTTCGCTTGCCTCATCCTTAGTCATAGATTGGAAGAGGAAAACAGGCTTTTTTCCCTCCCTCTCTTCCAACTCCTGAGCAGTTTCTCAACTGGAGAGGAACTGATGGTTGACCTAAACCCTGTGGGGAAGCTGAAGTGGGCACCACACTCCCTCTCCCCTTGTGGAACTCACACACAGCATCTCAGTTAGCTCTAATTCCCAGCCTTAGCCCGCACATTAAATATTTTTTTAAAAAGCATTAGCCCAAATGAATTTTAATTTCCAGCATTTCTAATCTCAACACTGGCAGTGGTGTCAGTTTTAGCTCTTCAAAAGAGGGGAGAAACATTTCTTATCTGGAAAGTATGCGAGTGGCAGAGCAGATAAGATAATTGAGCCCTAAATGTGAGCTGGGATGGAAACAGGCTCTGCTGAGAGTCAGGTCTCATGGCTGTGCCACAGTCCAGTGGTGCTTTAATGCATAATAATCCAGGGAGTTTGGCCTTCCTGGGCACGGCACAGGGAATTTTCTCTCTGCTGCTGTTTCATTAAGGGACACGAGCCTTTGGTTCCAGTGTGGGACATTCTTGTTCTCAGAGTCAGGAGTTCTCTGTCATTTGGGAAGCAGACAGCCAAAAATAGGATTTTATGGCTCTCCTGCCTGTAACAACAGTTAGCTGCTAAAGTGAGGAATAGAAAATAAAAAAACCTTCCAATTTGTTCCACTTGGGCAGCTTTTTCTCAAAATTTCTTGTGTGCTTTTTATCTGTGGTGTCTTTCCTCTGTGGAGGCTCCCCCCAGAAGATAACAAATTTTCCATTTCCAGCTCTTCCCTTGGACTGAGAGCTCCTGTTGTGGTCTAGAGGTTGTGTGTTCAGCACTGGGGCATGGCCCACGTGGGTGGGAAGGGGCAGCACAGGTACCTAAAACCAGAATAAATGAGTAACTACAGGAATTACTTTTTTGCCACCCAAAGTCTTGTTTTTCTTTTGTTTGCTTTAACTCTGCTTTTGTAGTTTTCCATTTGGTATCATAGGATTGCCTTACTAGGAAGTACATTACTTCCAATGAAGTTAGACTCTTACAGAACGAGACATAAGAGGGTCTTTGTTGCAAAAATCAGTATTTGGCTTAGTATTTTGCTGCAGGAATTGTAGCCCAGGAATTAGAGCTGCTGCAGGTATTGAAGCTGTAGTGCAGAAAAAGATCTGCCTCTTTGTCGTGCCATATGGAAATGCCATAAATCAAAATATATCTCACTTAGGCATTTGAGACCTGCAGACATTATAGGTAAATGTGTGATAATACAGTCCGAGCAGCTGGAATGATTAACTTGGACAAATGCTCCAGATTTTAGGTGTGTTGGGCACCTTTTCTACGTTTCAGGTTTCCAGTTCTTGTGGTACAGGAAGATTTCTGCCAGTCTGACTTGGTGCCTTAAAGCAGGAGAAAGTTGCTGACTCAAGCTTGTTGTTAATTTGCTTTTTCCTGCCTACCTGAGTATTTTAGAGCAACGCTGTTTATATTTTTAGAGCAGTCTTACATTTTTTGATGTGCTGAGCCCAGAGCGGAGGTGGTCAGATGAGATTGTGCTGGTGTGTTGGACAGTTTGTGCTGGATCCAGGCTCTGGAGACATGCAGGGAGGCAGAGGGATGGGATCCCAGTCCCAGTGCTGTGCAGGCTGGTGCTTGGAGCCCCAGGCTACCAGTGCAGCTCTGCTGGTGCTTAAGGTCAACTCCTTGCAAATATTTTAGCAAGGCTTATATTCAAATGCTATTTATAAGACCAGACTAATTTCTTTCCTCCTAATGATGGCCTTTTGGCTGATGACAGGGCTGGAATCTGGAAGATCTGGATTCTGTATGCCACTAGTCAGCTGTGTATCCACAGGGAAGTTGTTAGCCAGCTTTCTGCCTCACTTTTTATCTGTACTTAAATGGAGAGAAAAAAAAAATAAAGGCTGACTAATACCTGCCTCGCAGGCTGTGAGAGCACAGTTAGTGGCCTCATGCTGCAAGATCTTTGGAAAACACTGTAGGAATGTTCAAGGCGCTTATTATGGTTGAGGTCGGGCAATGAGAGAACTGGTTAAGCCTGGCTTATTGTTAGGCCGTTCATTAAGGAGCCTTACTAGCTGAAGCTGTGATAGAGGCTGTTGCTGGCTTCACCTGCTCTTCCCCGTGGCAGATGCAGGCTGCTGCAGTCGCAGAGCTCTGGAGCATGTGCAGGGAGGTTGGAGCCTGCCCCGAGCGCCTCGCTGCGATTTCACGGCTGGCTTTGCAGGCGGGTCACGCCGTAGCCTCGGTGAGTTTTGGCAGTTCGGCATCCTGATGATGGCTTATCCTGCCACTAGTGAGCCCTGAGCACCTTCATGCCAAAAGAAATGCTGTATAATCAGCTGAGCTTCTCCTGTGTGCCCGCCTAACTCGGAATTCTGCCCTGCTTTCGCTTTGTAAATTGAATAAAATAAAATTTAAAATTCAAAACATGTATTAGGCAACAAAAATTTTAGTATTAAAAGGTGTAAACCAACTGTTAAAAACCTCTTAGATCTGATGATCTTCAAGCTCAGATCTTTTGACAATCTGTGAAACTTCTGTGTGAATGCTCGTGTTGTGGCTTTTAAAATTAATTTGATATTGTATTTAGAAAGTATCAGAAGTTTTTCCCTTCTGGCCACCATTATAATAACTATGCAAGGAAAGGCACAATCCCCATTTTTGGGAAAGCTAGCTACCAGTGTTTATTTCCCAAACCAAAACCCTTCCCAAACCTAAACCTTGTTAGTGATTAGCAATAGTACCTTATTAAACTTTAATAACTTTCTTAAAATTCACACTCACTTGAAAGTCAAGATGGAGCCTTGACAGCTAGAGGTCCATATCCAGACATTTTTATTTATGTTTGCAGTTTCATGTCTTCGTTATTGTATACAAAAGTTGTTTTCTGTATCTTGGCAGATTGGAAATGTATTGACTGAAAGAAAAAGAGAAACTTGGATTCCTATTGAAACACAGGGCTGGAGGATGTAGGGATCAGGGTTTGGGAGCAGGAAATGGATTGGTTGTGAATTCAAATTGTGAATTTAAAATCATGAGTCTGCAAATTAATATTAATTTTGAGCTGATTTTAGTGCTGAATCAAAACCAGCTGTTATTCCACCTCTCCTTTCTCCCACTGAGCTGGGTTGGCACAAGCCTTTCTGATACCAGAGGGTGGTTCAGATTAGCAAACTGGGAAATAACCAGGGCTAGCAAAGCCAGGGATTTGGAGATAGGAACAGACAGAGGATGAGGATGGACAGTACAAACTTCTCCTGCAAAATTACACTGTGAGAATTTTCCTAAAGAAAACAAAAAAAAAAAAAAAAAAAAAAAAAAAACCAAAAAANAAAAAAAAAAAAAAAACCACTAAACAAAACCCGTCTCATGCCACTCTTGGATTTCAGTTAATGAGTAAATCAAACAATTTCACTTTCTGTTTCTTGGGCAGGGGTTGGGTCCAGCAGCATTTGGGTTGTTCTGGGGAAGACTCAAATGATTGTTAGCACTCCCTCCTTTTGCTGGGTTTTATTTATTTGAAGTGTTTTTTTTTAGGAATCCATATTTTGATGCTTTATATTACTTGCACCTGTTTTTTTTTTTTTTTAAGGTTGTGTATTCAGATTTAACCAAGGAAAGGCTGACACAATTTGCTGTATGTTCATTCCTCAGTGTTTTATAATCTACATGGACAAGTGTCCCTGCCTTAAAAAGTGGGGGAAATCCCAAGCAGAATGTTTGTATTGAGGCACTGACAATATTGACTAGATGATGATACAGGTATTCCCAAACATGAAGTTGTATTTCATACTTCAGGTATACAGTGGCTTTTTAAAATGTTAGGCCGTGGCTCCATATGACAGGAGTCATGTGAAGGTGCAAAGTTACTTGGTAATATTAAATCCTGTTTGTTGTTTAAGTGTGAGAATTACAGTATAAAACCAAGATCCTATAGTTAGAAAAGGAAGCACCAATTTATATTCATTGTCTACAAATAGACTGTTTCATTAACACAGATGAGGAGAGTTTGTTTGTTTTTTTTAAGGAAGATCATTATTTTGGGTAAACAGTGCAGCACAAGAGAAGCTTTCTGAGCACTGCTAAGCGCACCTGGCTTCCAGAACCATCCAGGGAATTTGTGGTGGGTGTTTAAAGAATAAAACATCTCAGTGTAAAGAACATTTGGCTCCTGGGGACAGGGCCTCCCCACCCCGAGAGCGTTTGCAGCTGCTGTCAGTGAAGCTGTGGGTGAGAGCCTCGAGGGCGTGGAGAGAGGAAGTCAGAAAACTTTCATATTTATGATCTCTGTCTCTGAACAAAGGGGACGCTTCATTGGTGTCACCATTCATGAATCAGGAACTCTTGCAGAGCAGAGCCGAGAGGCCGAGGGGCAGCATGAAAGCCCCTCCGTACTCCAGCAGCTCGGAAGCTGTGTCAGAGCTGGGGCTGTGGAGGTGAAGAGCTCCCACTCCCCCCGGCAGGAGGAACCTCCGAGCGCTGGTGTGGCAGAAGCACGAGGCCTTGCCGCCGTTCGTAGCGGGGCGTGTGGGGCAGAACGTGCCCCCGCGGCCGGGCCGGCAGGGAGGAAACCTCCCGCGGCTCCTTGTCTCAGCGGGTGAGGGGGGGCTGTGCCGGCCTCTGTGCCGCTGGGGCAGCTGCGGCCAGGCTGCTTTGTAAAAGCAGAGGGTTTGTCAGGCTTTAAGAGGCGGCTGGGGAGCTGCACTGCGTGTGTGCAGTGGGGGAGGTTTTGGTTCCTGTTTGGGGATGTCCCCACCCTGCCCGGGCTGCTGTGCCCGGCAGGTGTCGTTCCCTCTGGAGCAGGATGGTGCCAGCTCCCTGACCTGGACGGAGCCTCCTCCTGGGCCGTGTCAGGGTTTGTTGGTCTTTTCGGTGTCAGGGCACCAAGCTGAACAAAAATGATTGTTTTTAAAATTTTGATTCCATAAACTGTCACGTGATGTATTCTGTCTTCTCAGGGGAAAATCTGTATGCAGTGTACGGGGGTTTTCTTGTTCAGGAATTTGTATGCTGATTTTTTTTTTTTTAGGTCGGGGAGAACACTTTGCCTTTTTACTGGGAGCTTGCAAAGATTTTGGAGGATCTCTGCTGCTTTTGTGGGTTACTCTGATGTCTTGGATCACCTTTGAGAGGGAAATCTGCACAACTGAGTTTTAGTTTTACATTATTCTACATTTCCTTTTTTTTCCCCCTCTCCTCCCCCCACTGTTGCTAATCATCCTTTGTGTTCTATGTACAAAAAGTAAAGACCAAATACGCCTTAAAATGTCCTCCTTAAGAGGTTGCTTATTCGGGGGTTTGATCCCTGTATTGGCATGGCATTTTGATAAATGAATGTGCTGATGTTTTACAGTGAGATTGGAAAAAAAAAAAAGAGTTTGAGACATCTGGGTGGAGGGAGCAAACCTCCAATGAAAATTGCTTTTCTGTTTTATGACAAGTCAAAATATTTTGGGATTAAAAGCAAAACTGAAGCTGAGTAAATTTGTTTTCTTTTTTTTTTTTTTTAACCACTTGTACTTCGAGCTTATTTTATGTAATTACTGGGGCGTGACTTTAAGTTCTGGGCAGGACTTTGTGGCTTGTTAGCATCGGGTTGAGCCTCTGATGTTGAAATGAAGAAGGAAGTGAGCATGTGTCTGCTTGGGGAGGGAGACTGCAAAGCACTTCTGCCTGCCTGCTTAAGGTGGGAATTGCAGCTGGCTGGGTATTTTTAGCTTCAGAATACCTCATGTTGAATGTGAATTTTGGTTTTTTTCTTGTTAATCAGAGTGTTTGGTAAATGAAGCTTTCAGTTGCTGTTTAAAAGAGGGTTTTTTTCATACCGAAATGCACTAAACACATTGAGTTCTTCACCCTAATTTTATTCACTAAAGATTTTAAGTTGTTTTGTTTTTTTTTTAAACCCCCAAAGCTGCAGCACTGGGTGTGGTGCATCTCCCAAGTGTCACTATCTGCTGTTGGTTTTTGCAGTTGTGCATCCACAGGTAAGGGTAGAGGCAGGGATTGCAGGGAGAGGTGAGGCTTTATAGATCAGCCTCTGCTTCTCCAGCTTAATTAAAGAAAAGAAAAATGAGAAACAGTGGATCTGATTTTGTTCCCTCCTTGTAAAAACATACAGCAATAAGGACTATTTCCTGGGTTGGAGGGAGAAGATAGCCTCAGTTTCCATCAGTGTTTTCCAGTCATTTGCTGTAACAGTGATTCACATCACTTGTTCATCCTGGCCTGAGGTGAGACATATAGAATGTTTCTATTTTAAGCTCTTCAGCATAATGGATGAATAAACTCACCCTTCTTAATACTAGTTTTTGCCACAGTGGGTGAGCTTTCCTTCCTGGGATCTCTGTTTTGCTGCACTGGCCTAAAATACTTGGCCTCTGAAAACTCTTGGTGTGCTGTCAACACAGGTGGAAGAAAATGCTCTGACCATTTTGCTTTAGGGTTGCTGATCTTAAACTGCACTGTTAAAAATAACAAGTTTTCTGAAGGCACACAGTTATGTTTTCCTGGCTCCCTGCCTCTTCCTCCCATATTGATGTGATTAAATGCCACCAAAATTCAGCAATGCTTAGGTCAAATGTATTTGCATAGCCATGTGCATTTGTTGCAGCATTAATAGTGGTTATTCCAGCTTTCTGAAAAAAAAAATTAAGGATGTTTTCATAAGTGGAAGTCTTCTGCTTGCCACAGTAAGTACCACCTGAGCAGTTTATGTACCAGAGTTTTGAGATTTTTGTCATACTGCTTTAAACTGTCTCACGCTGACTCAGTTTGGCTGTAAAAGGCTGAAGTCTTGTGATCTAGAGCAAGTGTTTTTTTCTGCTGGGAGAACAGGTGTATGCTGGAGAGCAGTTTTTCTCTACGACCAAAACATTTTTTATGTTGATCTTGAAGGATCTGCTTTCCCCAAATACCATTTCATTCTCTGAGCTTTGGGATCGGTCTGTCTTTGCCAGTGTTGGTGGTGGCCCTTTCACATTTTCTGTTTAAGAAGCTGCAGTGAAGTCTGAGGTGTCTGATCTGAAATCAGACAGACCCAATGGGGAATGCTTTCAATTATGGGTTCAATAAACCCACGCTGGAAGGAAGGACAGGGCCAAAAGGCATTTCCAGGGCAAAGGGGCATTTCCAGGCTGATTGTGGCAGGAATTCCTTGTAGCTTCTCTGAGATCTGTCTGTAATAATCTGGGCATATCCCACTGTTTTCAGAAGCAGCTTTAAAATGTTATCCTCCCTCCTAAATTAGATGCCAAGTGATGCATTTACTGAGTTGAATCAAGAAACCTCTGATGTTCAAATGGAGATCTGGAGCTCGTGTAAGGCTGCCAGGTTGATCTGAGGTGTGGTCAGAGCAGGTAGGTAGAGCTCTGCTGCCTGTGTTGGGACTGACTTAAACCTGGATCCCAAACCACACCAGAACATAAATCAGATTTGGCTGTGGAATTGGTTTGAAAAGCTTTTGCTGGCTTGTATTTAATGTTAATGATGATATATTTTATTTGGCTGTCAAAAACATGCTTCAGATGAATACAATGCACTTCTCTTTATGTGCTGGTCATCTTGTTCCTTGTCCTTAAAGTGCTTGGGCTCTGTGTGTCCCTGTTTGGGAAGATAGTGCAGCCTTTTGAAGGACACATTTTCTGTGCAACCTTTAAAATCTCTCCGGTTTGTTGAGTGTTTGCCTTGGGTTACCCTTTGAGATTTACAGGGTTTGTGTTTGTTTTGACTGTTACTTTATCTCACTTTCTCAGTAAGTCCAGTCTCTTCTGGCCATGAGTGATAGGAGGGAGGATGAGGAAGTTCTGGGAGCCTGTGTTTGGAATGCTGCACTTCAGGGTGCATGCTTGGATTCTTTTCCTTAGCCTTTGTGTTGATTCTGTGATTGAAAGAGCTGTAAAGGTGCTGTGATGATGGAAATTATTTAAATGGTTAAATGTGTTTATCATTCAGATGTGAAATGGCCTTTCTCCTTGTATTTCCCTTGGTGTTTTTGTGTATTGACTAATCTTTGGTGACAAAACTCTCCTTGTCCTGCCCTTGCACAGCAAAGGGGCTTCCTCAGCTCATTTATTAATTTTTAAGCTTGATATTGACATTTCACTTCCAGGTTTGGAAGCGGTTTTACACTGCAGGCACAGAAGTCAGTGCTGATATTTACAGTGTAGTGGTTGGTTCATGTGCCCATGGCAGGCTGGGGGATGTCTGTCTGTGCGTTTTGCTGCACATGCTGTGGGAATTGTTGTGTCTTCCTGAGTAACACTCACACAGCAGTAATGGACATGAAATGAGTTTTAAAACACAATATAAAAATGGCAGTGCCCACATTCAGCTCTTTAGCAGAGCTATGAATGGTGCAGTGCTGAGAGCTGGTGGTCTGTGCATTGAAGGATTCATGCAATGTGTTTCTGGGTGGGCTGCTGGATTTTTAACAAGCATTTTGAAGCTATACATGTTCTCTGTGTGTATAGTGGGGGAGCTGAATCATCCTCTGTGGAAAAGAGCATTTTAAATCTACTTATTCATCCAGTGCCAGCACAGGTAAAATCTTTGGGTCCTCCTTTTATCCAGGCTAGGTGAGTGCTGAGGTGCAGTGTAGGATTCCTGTGAGTGTAATTCAGGCTGTGCAGTGCTGTGCTGAGAGCTGAGCTCCTTCTGCATCCCATCAGGGCCCCTCAGGGATGCTGTGCTTCCTGGGCACTGGCAGCTGAAACTCAAATTGGACAGCCAGGTCATTGCACGGATTCTGCAGATGTTCCTAAGGTGGAGCTTCTGGCCACGACTGACCTCGTGTGCCCAGCAGCCCTTACTGCTTGGAGACACTGCTGGCTCTTAAACCTTGGTTTGGAAAATCAGGTCCTGCAGTTCTGGGGAGCAGCAGTGCTGTACTTGTCTCCATCAGACAGTTAAGCTACTTAGAAGCCACAGTTTTAATCTTTATGGAGAAGGAAATGGGAGTGTTGCAAGCACACTTTATATAATGCACATAATTACTGACATTACCCACACTTCTCGTACTGACACCAACTCCTGGGCATGCAGCTGGCACTTCCCCAGAGAGGTGACACATGACAAATGTGTTATGGCCATTTTGCTGAGCAGGTTTCCTGTGAAAGCTGCCCATGAGCTGCTCTTCAGACTCCCAGAGCTCTCTGACAAATCTGGTTTGGTTTGTGTTTCAGTAGTGCTTCCTGTAGCAGAACTTAAAATGCATAAGGGCAAATGGAGGCCATTGTATGCACAGGCCTGTCTATGCTCTTTCCTGGTCAGGGAATTTGGATTTGTGGTTTTGGGAAAGCAGGAGGGACCTGGGAATTGAGTAGACTTGTGAATATAGAAGTTTTGGTTGTCGTATGCAGATTTTGTGTCTTCATCTCCTCTTCGTAGCACTGATTGCAGCTAGAAACCAGACACTATATTAATATGATTCTGTTGACATCTGTGGATTCTGCTTTGGTATGAATGAGTGCTGCTGTGCAATTGAAGGCCATATGATGTCTGAAAAGGAAGACATTCTGATAAAATTGATACTCTCCTTCAGAACTAAAACCAACCATGGAATTCCTGCAGCCTGGTCTGTGCCTTACTTTATTGCTGCCAACTGTAGTGATCTGATACTTTGGAACAAACCCTTATTTTAGTGTAAATATTTTCAAAGAATTCCAGCTTTACTTTACATCAGGTGTTTTATGAAAAGCCCCTGACCAGTAATCTTCTAAAGAAACTTCAGTGCCTGGGGAAAAAAAAATTATTTTAGGTGACTTTTGATGCTGGCAAAGGAGTTCTGTGAGTGCTGGGGAAAACTCTGTGTATTAGTGGTTCTCTTTGTCCTTGTTGACATACTACTGCTAATTTATTATAATAACATGGCAGACTATTCAAATGGGTGCCACATTTAGCTAGACTAGGAGGAAATATATATTTAAGCTCATGCTGCTTGGAGAACTTCATTGTCAGTATAAATATTGCAGATAAGTGGGTGGTGTCACAATTCACTGAAAGTTTTGTTTTCAGAGAGTTGAAGACTGGTCTGGGGCTGCAGAGGGAGCCTGCATGAATTTGGGGACTCATTCTCAGTAAAACCAAACTCTCACTTCTGGATTTATCCCTTTATTGGGATAATAAATAGTTTTTTGTCCTCAAACCCAGCACTTGTGACTCTCTTTGCAGTCCCTTCCTTGGTGAAAATTAGTGAACCCTGTTCTGTGTCCATGGTCTTGTGTAAGCAGATATCCTCCCAGTTGCTGGTTTGTGGTGGATTTGTTTTAGGCTCTCTCCATCGATGAATGAGGATGTGACTTTCAGGTATTCAAAAGTGAGGTGGAATTTCTCTTTTGTCCTACTGGATTTTTATCAAGAGTCCTGGTAATTCAAGAAGGCCATGGTGTACTCTCTGAAGGTGAGACTGCTGCTGTTTGGTAATCCTAGGAGCCCCAGGCCTTATCTGGAAGGGTTATTAGTTGGCTGCTTGCACACAAATGTCTGAGCTCTTGTCAGATTAGAAGTCAAACCCAAAAATGTGTCTTTAGCTTGAAATACATAGCCAGTGCTCCAAAACTGTATGAATCTTCATCACAGTCCTACATCCACTCGCTTTCTTTGCAGGTGTTTTGATCATGGACTAAAAATACTGAAATTGATCAACTCATTGTAAAATAACTTCCTAAGTTTGGTTTGGACCTTGACTTTTTTTTTTTGCGTAGCAGAAGACTCAGGACCTGCTAAGCAAGAACTGGTTCTGTGTTGTCAGTGAGGCTGCATTCCTTCCTCAGAGGCCATCTGGTAATTTGACCTGACTCTTAAAATCCAAATTATTCTGGCTTACCTCAAACCTCAGGTAAGTTTAAATTTTGTGCATCACAGTGCCTCTGTTAGGGTGGTAACGTGTTTGGAAGTGAGAGGTGGACATGACCAGGATGCTTTTAAGTTCAGGGTTTACTCCAGAGGCAGCAGCTGCTGTGGATGTGTCCTCAAGGAGGCTTTTGTGGGGCTGTCACTCGTCTGAGTGAGGGGCCAGTGACAGATCCAGCTGTGGCAGAGGGAACACGAAGCTTCTCCGTGATTTGGAACATCTGGGGAATTCAGGAAGCAGCCTGGCTGTTGAAAATGAGGCATTTCTAGTCTGGTGTTTTGGAGTGAAGTCAGAAGATGAGAGAGTTTGCTCCTCTGTAGTTTTGTCTAAAACAGGAGGATGCAGGGGGAGAGTTGAGATTATTGAAAGTTTGGGGAGGGACAGATGTGGTAAGAGATTATAGAGTTAGTGATGCAGCACTTGAACATGGAGGCAAATGCTAGGGGATGTTGCTTTGTTGCTCATTTACTTCCCTTCTTCAAAATGTCCTCAAATTCCTGCAATTTATTTAAATTAGTTTCTCTTCTTCCAGTCTCTTCTGACCTTTAACGTTTCTTGGCAAAATTTACATTGCATACAAATTAACTGGGGAATAATTTCCCAAAACAATCTTTCTAATTGTAATCTCTTATTTGAAATCTGCAGCGAGTATGTTAAATATAATGTACATTTACTGATAGAAGTTATTTCTTCTCATTTGTGTGGGTGTTATATACAGTCACATCACTGTTTCAATCACTGGCTGCCTGACTGGTTCCTAGAAAATACAGGGGAATTTCCTACCATGACTCATCTTGGAAATAGCAGATGCTACACGCTCTCAAGCTGTGTATGTTAGCTCTGGAGTCTCAATAAATTTAATTGAGTGTTGGGGACACAAAAATATATTGGATTACTGTAATGATTACACACTGCTACTATTTATCCCTTTTTAATGAGGATGCTTAAGCAAAGTGTTTATAAAGGTGATGGTGCTTTCTTCCTTTTCTGTCCTGTGGCACTGTTGAGAAAACGTGTTTCTGCTTTGAAATTTCAGTTTTACTCTGCTGTCACTGGAGGGTGACTCTATTTTTAGTACTTTATAATTCTGAGAAACCTTCCCCATATTTTTTCTTTGCCTTTTTTTTGTTTTTTTTTTCCTGCATTCTTGAAAATGACCCCTGAGCCATGTGCCACTCACAAGCAGTTCCAGTCCCTCAGCAGCAGCAGATTGTGTCGCTGGTGGTGGGTCTGTGCTCCTGGGGAGTTCCTGGCTACCTGCTGATCCCAGATCCAGAAATGAGGCTGGGAGTGCTGTGCCCTGGCCAGCAGGCTCCCGAGGGCCTCTGCAGGGTGGCTTGCAGTGCAGGTTTGCATTCGGTGGGATCACGCTGGATGTGCAGCAGCACAGGGAGGATGGGATTACACACACCCTAGAACTGTGCCCAGCGTGCTGGGATCGAAGAGACGAGGAGCTGGGGGTGCCTGGCATGGAACACAGCTCCCTTCTGTCACCAGAGAGGCAGGAGGGTGGGGCAGGAGAGGACAGAGGCAGTTTGCAGGGATATGGCAGGGAGTGGCTCTCCAAGCTGAAGGTGCCAGATGAGATACCCAGCTCTGGCTTGTGGAGTCTCGGGATCAGTTCTCATTTCAGCATTATCCAAACAAACCCAACCTGCTGCTTCAGCAGCTGAGGTGCCTGTTTGTTCCCGTGTGGAAGTCTGGATTCCCGTGCAGGGACGGATCTTGCCTGGAGGCACATGGTGCTCCACAGCAGCCCCAGAGTGTCAGTGGAGTGCTGTCATGTCCAGACCCACTTCAGCTCCAAGAGATCCTTGTGGTTACCCTTTTCCATAGCTAAGTGAGGACTGGCTTACTGGGAGTAAAATGTAAAGTTTTGGGAAGCAGTGGAATGCCAGGCTGTTGGCACAGGGCTCTCTGGGATGCCCTTACCCACCTCCTTTGTGTAGAAGCTGTAAGACCTGGAGACACAGGACCTTCTCATGCTTGGGGAATATTCCCTGAATTTACTCCTTTGGCTGCCCAGGATGTGTGGTATTTCTCTTCCTGATGGGTCTTATGACTTTATTTAACGTGGGGTTTGTCAGGCTGGGGAGGTCACCCATCCTGGTGTTGGGGGCTAATTGGAAGTGAACAGAAAAACACTGGCTGGGTTTCTCAGCCCTGGATTTTGGGTGGCAGTTCCTTTGTTCAGAAACACGAAATCGGCAGCGTGTGGCTTATCTTCCAGGGCACACAGGGAAATACCTGAGGAAGGATGGAATTACATTGTTACTTGAGGCTTTCCTGGGAGAAGGGCGAGTCCTTAAGTGCTTTTCTTTCTCCTGCTCACGCCGAGCAGATTGCAGAAACGGGCTTTTGCTGTAGTGGCACTGGAGCAGCAGCTCTCAGTGGGAAAGCTCAGCGTTGCCTTTGGCCAAGGAGCCAGTTCTGCAAAGCCAGGCCCAGCTGGTGGTTCCCAGCCCCAGCCCGGGGTAGGTGGGGCAGGGAGGGGGCCCCGGCCCTGGCGTGCCTGGAAAAGAGGAAGCCTGGAGCCGAACCTCGCCGCGCTGCACTTCCCTAGAGAGCGAGATGAGGAGAGGCAGTTCCTCTGCTGCCCTTCATCCATGATTCATGGAGACTTTAAGCACAGTATAGGCTTGCTCTGTAACCTTGCTGTGCTCCTCATGTTCTCTGGGAAAGGTTGCTTCTCACCAAAGAAACGGGTGGCTGAGTTGTTCCAACAGCATCATCTCAAATGGTTGGAAACTTTTGAGTTTGCAAGATAAGTTCTGTGGTTATTTCTGATATTTATTTTTTCTAAAGTCACGTAATACTTAAATTTGGCTGGGTTAGAAGTATTCAGTTCTGGTGTGTGTTGTTGGTGTACAAATATTTGGTGTTTTTCCCCTTTAGTTACACTTCTGAAAGTGTTGATTCTTTTCAGCATTATAAAGAAAAATCACCAAAATGTGTAGTTATTTAATACAAAAAGCTTTAGCAGAAGAGTTTAGTGCAGCTTCCCCTGAAGACTTCCCCTCCTTGGAGGCAACAGCTTTAAAATTACATGTGTAAAACTCAGGGTAGCTCTTCTAAGACCATTCCTGTTGTCATATTAGATTTAGTTATACATTTGTAGTAGGTATTGATTAGTTAGGAAGACTCATAAGGGAGTTTTTTCCCCATTTTTCCTGTCTAGAGTACCCTTTTCTAGGAGCCTGAAGCTCCTGTGCAGTAATGACCCTGATCCAGGTGACTTTCTAAATTCCCCTGCCCTCCTTCAGCATGTTGGGCTGATGTGACCATAAAGTAAAAGACTGAGCTATCACAAATTTATTAGTTAATACTAAAATTTTTCATTCCTTTAATTAGTGGCAGTGTGCTTCAGTCTGCAGAAAAACATATTTCATTCACAGAGTGTCTCGGCTGTGCTTAAAATTAACCAGAACAAAATAATGAGCCCTGCAATTGAGAAGCTGTCCCCAGCTGAAAATATTCCTCACTTAGACAATGGGATTGGATTCTTTCATAGTTTTACTACAAATATCCCCTTAGGTTCATTATGCCTTGGATGCTGAATCCATAAAATAGGGTTGTTAATATGTACAAGAGGCACCAAGTAGTGCTGGAGACTTTCAAAAACTGGTAATTCCTTGATTTATTCATAAAGCAGGGAGCATAACTCTTGAAAATTTGATCAGATGCCAGTTCCTTCAGTAGCCACTCGATCCAGAAACCTTTTTATAGCTGTGCTAACATCTCTGAGGACTGTTAGGCTTAATTAATGTTTAAGACTCTTGTACAGAACATGTCATGAAAAGGGAAACTCTTCTGAGGGAGCGTGGGGAGGCAGGTGGGAATTTGTCTTCAGGGAATGGGAAGGCAAAGGATGTACCAGCATTTGAGTAGGGTAAATTTGTGTCTATTCTCTCACTTAAAAATACCCTTTCTGTGTTTTTTTGAGAATTACTGTTATTTGGGGTGTTGAATTGACAGGTGTGTATGCAGAATCCTTGACATGGGCTTTCTTGTAGATACTTAAAGGCAATTCTAGGTTATAAAAAACACAGAATGGCCTTATTTAAAGTACGTATCTGTCATAAAAAAGAAGGCTCTTTTCTGTGGTATGAGGATGGCTGAGCCTGATAAAATAGTTCTGAAAATGTCAGGCAAAACACTTTCAATTTCTCCCATCTGCAAAACAAAATAATATTTATATTCACTAAAGGGTCAAGTGAGGGGACCCTTTCTCTGGGAAACTGAGCATCTTTTTCTTGTACTTAAATCCAAAAGTGAGTGTTTTCTCATGAGCACTGACATGTCCCACACAAATACCTTCAGGGCCATGCAGAATATCATCAAACAGCAGAAAACCTTTATCCTGTGGGCATTTCTGGGGCTACAGTGGGGTTGGGTGTTTATCAGGAGAAAACTGGCTTCATCTGTTGACATCTTGCTTAACAAAGCTATCAAACCCCTCAAACCTCACTTCCCTGCTCTTTTTCCTCAATACACGCTTCCCCAAAATGTAAGTTACAGAAGGTAAATGGGAAAGAGACTGTAACCACAAGGTAGGAGTGGTTGAGTAGATGTTTGTGTATTTTTAACTGGGGGAAAAAAACCCCAAACTTGCATTATTTCAGAAGAATTTGCATTTAATGCTGCGAAGGGTGTATTTTTGTGGTTTAGAACCCTGTATCTCACATAAATACATTTCTTAGGGGAATTTAAGCTGAGTATCCACCCCCTAAGCAGGTGAGGTTGTCATCATGAACTGAGAGGAGAAGGAAATGTGGGCAAACAGGAGGTTTATCCAGCCCTGCTGCTGGGGAAGGACTTCAGTCTGTCTTAATAGAAAGCAGAACTGGAATAGACTGACGTAAATGACTGATTTTTTTCTGATTTAAGTCCAACAACATTGCCTGCAGGGGAAAACGGTGTTGGCAAAGACATTCCTGGTGATGAAAGCTTTACTGTAGCAGTTAAGATTAGTTTTCTTTAGACAAAAACCTCATGTTTTATTTAATCTCCATTCAGGCTTTTTTTTTTCTCCTAGTTAAAAAGATATCAAGTAGGGCATCGAGATCGTATCAGTGAATGAACTATAGATGTTTTATTCAGCAAAAAGACCATTTTGGTTTCTCTTAGAGAAGTTTAATTGCTTAATTGCATGAGATTTAAGATTATGATACTGAAATTCTACTACAGCCTTCAAAGCCTGCTTTGTTTAGCATTGCTTTCAAGGCAAGGCTTGCAGGAAAAAAATGTAGTGGAGCATTTTTTTTTTTTTTATAGAAAATGGGGAGTTTCTGTCAAAAGTCAAGACTGAAAATCAAGGATGCCTAGCCTTATCTGGTGGTCTTGAGCTCTGGGTTTTTTCCCCTGCAAAGACAGCCTTGTTGCAGCAGAAGATGTAAATAAGCACTTGTGTAACCAGGGCCTTGCTCACACAGTCATGGTGGCTTGGAGCTATTTTATCTCAATATCTGCACAAATAAAGCTTTAAGTGGTCAAGTGATGCCTGAACGTCTCTCTCTGGAAAGCACTGGGCCTTAGCTGCTCAAGTGGCTCTGAGAAAGTTGTTTAGATCAAATTAGGAAATTGTGGAACGCTGGGATGCTTCATGGCACTATTTGTAATGTTTTAGCTCTGGCCATGGTCAAATGTAGTTGTTTGTCAGTGGGGAGCAGTCCTGAGCCAGCCTTGGTGGTGACAGGATCCACAGAATGCAGCTGGAGGTTTTGATCAGTGTTTTATCTACAGTAACCATACTTCAAATGGCTCTGATTCCCAGAACATCCTTGGAATAAGTCTGACAGTTCCAAAGAGCCCTAGAAAGTATAACTGGAATTTGTCTGTTAGATGAAAACAAATCTACAGAGAGGGAAAAAGAGGTTTTTCCTCTCCTTGCTACAGAAATTTGCCACAGAAAGATGAAATAGATCAAGAGTTTTTATTCATTATCTTCAGCTGTCACTCCAGACATTGGAATACACTGATGTGCCATATCAAATAGAACTATAATATTTGGCAAGGATAATTTCTTAGCAGGAACCATGAACTTGGCTTGAAGCAGGTTTTTTGTTACTTGTCAGGATAACAGCAGGTTTGGAGTCAGATGGTTTGAGCAGGTGTATGTGAAGGGAAGAAGGGAGTGAAGTGAGGAGGGAACGTGCTGGATTGCTGTGTGAGTCTGCCAGGGATTTACTGTGAAATTCTGCATGCAGAGAGGACTCCTGAAGTAAATCCACAGGGACGTGGTGTGTGCTGCACTTGTGTGTGATTGAGGGGCTGGATCTCCTGAGGGCTGGGGGCAAAACCCCGGGAGGTGCTGCTGGGATCGTGGCTCCATCCTGGGCTCGGGCAGTCCACGTGGGCTCCTCACTGAAGTGACATTTTTCTGTTCTCCACTGCAGTTACCAGTTACCTGAGCTCCTCATTCTGAGCCTTATTGCAAATGGGTGAATACATTGATTGAGAGGGTTTTGTTGCTATAATCAGAATAGAAACATGTAAGGTTTTTATGTCCTTCCATACTTTTGGCCATGGCTTCTTGTTATTGCATCTATCCCAACACTCCATTTGCCTATTTTTGACTGCCTCTGCCTGCTGAGCAGATGTTTTCAGAGAGCTGTCTGCAGCAACCCCCAGGTCTTTTTCCTGTGTGGTTACAATTAATTTAAAATTCAGCAATGTGTAGAGTAGCTGAAAATATTACCACTGCTGTCTGTTACCCTATTTTTGTACTAAATGCATTTCACCAGCCCCTGTTCTGCTGCTGAGAGCTCTCAGGTCTGAGTCACTCAAGGTGGACCTGGCTGTGTGTGTTTTAAACATAATGATTTATCACCTCTGCTGTGAATTAATGTTATCTACCAGATAAGTGACCAAAACCCATTTGGTGGTGCTAATTCAATATACACAAATCTGTGTTGTCTCAAAAATAGAAAACTGCTCAATGGCTTTTTTTGGTGGCGATTCAAAATAGTAAATTATCACTAGAGCAAAAATAAAGCTCAGTCATATCTTAGAGCAGTCTCCACATGGTTCTTCCTGTGCAGTGCCTGCCAATAAGCCTGATTTTTGTTAGCCATTGAACTCACATTCCAACATCAACTGCCAGTTCCTTGGCTTCTCATGCAGAAATAGAGATGTTTCTAAATTATAGGGGCCTTTCATTTTGCTTTGCTTTCCTTTCCATTATATTTTCTTGTTTTAATGATGTCTCTGACCTGAATTTCACTGTCCTGCCTGTCCCCCCCTGCCCTCAAATGCCATAAGTGTCCAGCAGTGCCACCCACAGAAGCTGCCCTTGTCCCTGCAGCCCCCCTCCCAAAAGCTGTCATTTGGTGTTTTTGTGCAGTGATCTGATGTGGTTTGGGGACTTGACACAGAAGCTGGGCCAGCAATGAGGAAGTTTGACCCTCCCCTCCTGATGGCTTCCTTTCCTGGGCTCTGTGAGTCTTCAGATGTCTCCAACAGCGACCAGAAAACTGAATTTAAGCTTTGATAATGTTCGCTCCAGCTGATATCCCTGGTGTGTTTTGCAGCATCCGTTTTTCACTTTTTGGGAATTCCAGCAGACAGAAATGCACTCACTGTTTGTGCTAAAAGCTTTTCTGGTTGGTTGGAAGGGAACTGCTGCTCGCCTGATTATGTTCCTATCATAGCAAATTGCACTGCTGAAGGACCTCATAAAATACTCAGTTTCCATGGTGATCTACCTTCCCCTTTTCCTAAAAGGACCCACTAGGTCCTGGGAGACAGATTCCACTTTCTTTGCCTTGAGAAGATAAGTCACATCCCGTATTTTCCCTTTAGTCCTGCCTTGTTTTCTTTCCACCAAGTAGTTTGAGTTTACAGATAATTTTTTTTCTCTCTCTCTGCCTTTAACATTCTGAAATATTAAATCTCAGCACATTAAAGCCCATTTGAGGATGTCTCTGTGCACGAGGATGCAACACTGAAACTTGCATTTGGAATTTTACATTTTCATGTAAAAATGAAATTTAAGCATAGATTATTTAAAATCAGAATTAAAGTCAGTTAAAACTGTGTGGTGGTTCTTCAGTGCTGCAATGTTAATTAAAATAATAGGGAAGAGAGAATGCTGAGGGGACAGGAACCTGCCAGGTGGCACATCCTAGTCCAGGTGACTTTCTCCTTGTCCCTGCCTCTGCCAGCCTCCCTTTGGTGGAACCAAAACTGTGTCTGCCTGGAGAAGGCTCTGACTTGAGCTGCAATGTTAAGTTCATCTTACACATCTGATCCCGGTGCTCAGTGAAGCAAATTTTTGTTTGCCTTCCAGTTCTAATTTAAAATTGTAGTTTTTCTGCATTAAAGAAACATTAAGGGCTTTTTCTGACCTGATAAAATCCAAGATGACAAAACTTAAGGCTGAAATCACAGACCTGGACCTCTCAGTTATCCACTGACTTAAAGAGTCCCTGGGTGCTGTATATTCTCATATAATGGGAATAATGACATGGTGTGGTAGCTGTAATTTCAGCCTTAAGGCTGAATTTTTTTTATCTGCTAAACCAAAATAGTTGTTTCAGTTTAGAATTCTGCAGAATTTTTGTTGGTTGCTTTTTTTGTTAGTATTCTTCCTTAGCTTTACTCTGGAACTTGTAATGAATATATCTGACGATATATTAAGGTTTTTCTTCCTTATTTTTTCTTAGTTTTATTTTTAAATTTTCTTCCCCTCCTCCATCATGTGTGATCCCTATTATAGCCTCCTACCTGGAAGGCTCCATTCATTATTCCCAGTTATACCCCTGCCTGAAAACTGGCATCATTCACTCTGGAATTTCTCTCCATCTCCACAGTCTCTGTCGTGCTGTTTGGAGGTGGTTTGCTGCATTGTGACAGGAAAAAAAAAAATCTATTTATTACTTTCTTAACGGTGATACTTTGGTATTTTCATGCTAACTGTGATAACTTGTGCATTCAGTTAAGGGCTGTAATTGTCATAAGGGTGTTAAAATTATCCTCAACAAGAGGATGCATGAGGGGACTGTCTTACAAACACATGTCATGACTGATACAGCCAACTTTGAGTTCTTTGGGAAAAAAAGCAGCATGACCTTTCTTCTTTCCAGACTTTTCAGCCATCCAATGCTCTCTTCATAGAGGATAAACACTCTCTTCTTGGACACAGTTATTAGATGATAATAAGGAGATTTTGGATGTTAGGCACTCATATTTCACCACTATCCATTTATTTTATTAATGGCCATAAAAATTGCAGGTTATAAAAGAATAAACTTAGAAAGGCAGTGGGTAAGTCATGTAATATTAATGACTGATTTTTCCTTGTCTGGTACCTGCTAGACTAAATCTATCATCCTTTAATAATAATTTTCCCATGTGAAATGGAGTTGAGTTTTCCCAAATAAGCTTTTTCTCGTTTAACTCCACTCCTGATGCAGACTTTGGCACCTGAATGAATCAGGTGCAGCCATTTCTGAGGATACCAGCGTGGAACAAACTCCTGATATTTATGTTAATGGTTGCAGTTGTGGCTATGAATAGGTGGAGAGGAGAGCTGGATGTGCTGGAGTCACGGAGGGCAGGCGGAGCAGGAGTGATAAACTGAAGCAGTCCAGAGGGCTGTTTCCTAAAGTGTTATCTCTGGCTGGCACACAGCAGGCAGGAAGGAAGGAGGGCTGAGAAAGGAGAAGTTGTAGCAGGGAGAGAGAGATTCAGGGGGCAGAGAAAGGGAGAAGTGTAACACGGTGCAAACGAGGTGTCTTGGGGACATACATCATGGAGTCGTGGAAAGCCAGGCTGGGAGTGTTGTGGAAATGTGCTGGAGTTAATAAACCAGCAGCAGTACAAAGTCAGGATGAGAAACCTTCCCCTTCTGTCCGTGGAGAGGAAGAACAACATACAGAGCAGTGTGCAACTCACCTTCTGTAAAATTGATGTTTGGGGATGTTTTATGAGGGTTGTTTTATCAATAGTCAGTGGATGGTCATCTTCGTGATGGAGATTCCTGGATTTTCTTAGAATCGTGAAGAACATGCTTCACACATCCCTTCAAAGAGAAGAAAAAAGTTAAAACCCTACAATTTGGTTTGTTGTGAGAGGTGTTCTCACCCTGCATGACCAGAGAATGTGTTTTCTTTTCCTCCCTCATGCACACAGCCTGGATCTGTTTCCTTGCTTTGTGTAAGGACCTCCTGCATGACTCCTCCTGGCCAGTTTTACTGTGATGCAGCTTCCAGAAAATCAGGACCTGAGTTTACGTTTTCTTGCACAAAGAGAATAAACAGGATTTTTAAATAGAAAACTCCTTTTTCAAAGTCAGCTGATGTTATGACAAAATCCATGTAGCTGCACCAGGACTGTTACTCACTGCCCTGCCCTTACATAATGAAACCACATTTTGCCCCAAATGGCATCGCAGGCTCTTCTTACGTAAATATGTTCATGTGCCTCTCCTAAAACACACCTTTTCCTTGACTAGCACACAGTAACTTCCAGTCACATAACTGTATCTTAACCTCAGGTAGTTAAATCTAACAGTCCCTGCAGTTTCTGGCTTTAAGGGACAAATCAGGAGTCAGGCCATCTAGGTCATGATTAGGAAACTACTTTTAAAATACAAAGGATTTTGTTGTGTTCAGAGTTGTTGTGGCAATCACTTGTTACCTTCAGGAAAACTTGAACTGGAGATGAGGTTTCAGCCTCGTTTGCTATTTAAATGACCTGGTGGCCACTGTGGTGGCTTCAGTGTCCCCCATGGGCATCCTGCAGCTCTGAGCTGTAATGCAGGTGAGTAGGAGCAGCTCAGATCTCACTGCACCCTCACCCTGGACACTCTGGGAATAGATTTGTCAGTTGCTGGATGGAGTTTTTTGTTTTATTTTTCTTGATTATGTGATGGTCAAAACATAAACTCTTTTAAAATAGTACCTAAAAATAGCTTTAAACCACAAAATGGATCCAGCTCTTTGGAAGCCGTTACATTAATAGGTAGGAAAGTCTGAGTGTGCTGGTGTCTCTTGAGGCTTCCACAAACAAATCCAATGACTTATTTGTGCCTCTGAGTAGCACACACAGCATAATACTCATCAATTTATAATGGTCTGGAGTTTTAAGCAACATGATGAAGAGCCTGATAAAAACACTAAAGAGAAGAAAAAAATGATGAAAATAGGGAGGCAATTTTCTCAATTTCATGACCCATCTGTGATGCTTTTTAGAGATGTTTTGGTGAGAAGATCTGATGAAATTTGTATTTCTGTGTATGATGGTATTTGGGCTTATGTCCGTTAGGGTTTAAAATGATTCATGGATCTTTCCTCCCTTCCAGATGTACTGCTGAATTATTGCAAGTGTGCCATGATGAAATATTGCGAAATGTTGTTGCTGGGAGCAGGAAGCCTTTTTTTTCTTCCTTTTTAATTAGGCAAGGTTTATTTCATGACTGAAAGTGTTTAATCCTGTTAAATAAACCTGAGAAACTCTAGCAATGCTCTCTAGATTTTATGGTAAAATACAGGTTCTAATCCAAGACATGTTAATTACCCTTAAACTTAACAAGGACATACATATTTCATTAAATTGTTTTCAATTCAACAGGAAAACTATTGGGAAGCTACACCCAGTGTCTCTTGCTTTTTCATTACATATCTATTATGAGAATGATGCTGTTTGACTTTTAAACTAAAGCCCAGGCCATACCCCATGATTTTGGGTAGCTGTGATTATACATATTTAGCAAAGCAGTGGAATTCCAGAGCACAACTGGGACTATTCCTTTGGGGAGGGCTGGCCTGTGGCTTGATTTCATACTTGTTGAAACATTCCCGATGACTAAAACTGATTGTTTCTTGACTTTAAGCCCACTGATTTTATTTTTTTTTAGTTTTTAAAATAAGATTATCTTATATTTTAATTTTTTAATAAGTTTATTGTCTTTTGTTGCATAAGTAGTGGGCGTAGGGGAATTATAAATTGAATGTTTCCTTTAAAACTACCGCTTCTCATCAGGAAAAAAAAGCTGTTTTTCTGAAGGTACTTATCTACAACAAGCCCTGCGAGTTATTAGCTGGATTTCATACCCCAGGGGCAGCGTGCAGCGATGGCCTGGGTCAGAACAGTTGTGATTCAGGGTTTTATTAGCATGAGTCATGTGTGAACTCCACATGACCCGATGCACACGCGAGCTCCGGACAGCCCCGAGCGCGGCGCCGGGATGCAATTCCAGGTGCACTGCAGAGCCAGACACTCCAAAGGGAAATTCCTGCCCTTCTCCTCAGAAGCTGGAGGTGCTGAGGAGCTCTGGTTGCACCCAGGTGGTTATAGGAATGGTGTGTGGCGTTGACTGGGATGTTCTGGGAAGGTATTCCTTGGAAAAGCCGAGCAGTGGAGGTGGTGTTTGAGGAACTGGTGTGGTTCTGTTCACGTTGTCCATCTTTCCTGGCAGACTGTGTCCTCGTTTCCTGAGTCTGCTCCTCCTGCTGTGTGCCCTTGGGGCACACTGCCCTGGTATCTGCAGAGCCCCAAATGCTCAGGAATATTTCTCTTTCCTGCTGGAGGTCACTGGGTACCTTCTGTTCTGGTTCCATACCGAGTGAATCATTTTGCTTCAGAGAAATCTGAGGGAAGGACATGAGAGGACTTGCTGCTTCTAGACCAGAGAGAAATCTTTCCTGAGTGTCTTGGAATTGGTGATTAAGCAAACAAAGGTTCTACTGAAGGTGCTTTTTGTATGCCCTGTCCTTAGCTTGAGTTTCTGTGCTGGGTATGTGCAACTGACTGGTTTAAGCATTAAAATGAGTGAAGTGCCTGGAAAAACCACACATGTTGTGTTCACTTCCATCAAGTTAGCTGGGAAAGTAATTCTTAACAGTCAAAGAAATGACACTGAACAACTTAAAACGTGGAGGTTCCAGAGTGTTCTCCAGAAAGCTTCTCTAACATAATGGGCTGTTAATCCAAGGCTGTGGTCTTCACGTGAGGGAATCAGCCCAGGATGAAGTTTGTGTTTGGCCTGGCCAGCCAGCCATATATACCAATTGAAGGGAAGGGGAAGAGCTCCAGTTTCTTAAAAACAGCACAAAAACTGCCCAAAGCAAACCAACAAAACCATGTCAGTTTGTGGGTGAGGACTTCAGGGGAACTTGAGCACCTTCCTTACTTCAAGCTTGAAAGGTTTCTTACTCAGGACAGTTATCAGCTGAATTTATCTTAGAATTTCCTTCTTTATGTTGTATTCCAGGTTTTGGAGATACTGAAGTGATAAAATGGGGCTCTGTCCTTGCCATTCTTGGGAAAATAATTCTGGTGTGAATTTATTCCCCTCAAAATAGGAATCTAAAAATGGGTGCATGAGCCATGTCATGTTGCTCCTCCTCTGAGTGGAATCTGCTGCTGGTCCACCCTGTTTCCTGTAGTTTGTTTTTTCTGCCTGAAGTGGAAAACTTTGTTCTTGTTTTGGGAAGTACCCTGGTGTAGTTAGGAACTAAAATTAATTTTGTGCGTTTCTGGGCACATTTGAAACTATGCACTATGGTGCTGTGAGGTGCAATTCATACTGTGTTTTCACAAGCCACACACTTCAAGTTCTCAAGTTTATCTTATTGACAGACATAATTTTGGATCCATGGATTATTTGGCAATGTCAGTAGTTGAGCTCCTCTTTAAAGTGCTTCCAGTTGTGTTTTGTTCTTTATATGCAGGTCAAGGTGTTTTCTGTTGTTATTAATACAGCACCTGGAAGTGTAAGTGGTAGGAGTGAACCTTTGTGCAGACATCTGTAGCAACAGCAGGTAGTTCATGGCTCTTAAATGGGAGAGCTGCTTAGCACTGAGGAAACTCTCCTGTCTGAACAAAATGCTGATCTCCTAAACCCTCAAAATCTTGAGTCACTTGTCACTCCCCTGAGTCACTGCCAGTGTGATTAATGATGTTTCTTTTTGAGGTCTTCAGGACATGCAGAGTCTCAAATGCTGCTTTACAAGGATGAAAAGCAGAAATCAGGCTTCTAATAGAAATTTTCTTGCTGTGTTAATTCAGCACTTTGGTAACGAAAAGAACCTGCTCAAATTCACCATACCTTGACCTTGAGTTTTTTCTACTAATGGCACTCAACTCTTACAGTGCTGTGCCTTGATTTAAACCATTTTTATTTCAGTCTCCACGTATCATGGGGAGAGTTGTGATGCTAAGGATCTGTGATCTGCTAAGGTGTGATGTGCATCTGTGGTGTTTTACACTGTCCAAGACCCAAACTGTGCACCTGGTGCCAGTGCAGAGGGCTCTCAGTGTTTGTGGGATCACAGGGATCACTCTGATCTTGTTCAATCAGCACATCTCAGCTTGCTGTGGATACACTTTCCATCCTAAGTTTTTTTTTATATTCATTACTGGGAAATAATAGTCCTGCTGAGCAGATTTACTGAGAAGATTTACTTGCCTCACTACTCACGTCTGCCCTAATTGGAAAATGACATTATTACTTAGGGTTTAACTCTAAGTATTGGCATTTAGCCTCTCATTTTAAATACCTTGAATACTGGAGCTGCACAGGCTTTCTTAATGGCATAGAGGTTCATTTGACTGGCGATGGATAAATTGTTTCCTCCATCAGTTTGTTTTTATTTTTTTAAGGCCAGACGTATTTTTCTGTTGTTTGAAGAATGCCAGACCTGAAATACTGCATTCTTTGCCCTGTCTGCAGGGCTGTAGTAAATATAGCACCTTTGGGTGAGGCCAATCAGCTGAAAATGAATAATCATTTCATTCATCTGGCTTTTGTTTATACTTGAGATTTTTTTTTAAGAAAAGCAAAACATTGCAGAGCCTTTTTTTTTTTTTTGGTGCTCTTCAAATAGCCTTTTAGCAGCTCAGTAGTATTGGCCTGTGATGAGATAAAGTCACAAAAATAACATTTTTGGTAATGTTAGCTATTAGTGGGAAGATTTCTGCTCATTTATTTTTTTCCCTAATAAAGGAGCGCATGAGTTAGTGTGTCATTAAATCAGGTGCCTATTAATTCAGATTTTGGCAATGTAACTATTGCACTGTGCTTAACTTGGAAGCATTTCTGCTGTGCCTGAAGCTACATGATGACATTTTCCATGAATTCGGGCTGATTCCCAGCTCTCCCTGTGTCCCAGTCCCCTGAGGGGACAGCAGTGGCTCTTTGGGCTGTCCTGCACCCTTGGGAGTGGGTGGCTGCAGTGGGTGCCATCCCTCACTGGGATGGGGCTCACTGGCTGGCTCTCTTTTTCCATCTTTTCATTGCTCATCCTCTCCCTGGTGGAATTCAGCAGTGTTTGATTTACTAATGCCCGGGACCTTCCCTGGAATCTTGTGTGTCATCAGGTGGAGCACAGACAGTCCAGCAGTGGGGCAGCCTTGTGGCTTCTGACAGAATCAGGGAATGGTTTGGGTTGGAAGGGACCTTAAGGCCCAGCCAGTTCCACTCCTCTGCCATGGCCAGGGACACCTTCCACTGTCCCAGGCTGCTCCAAGCCCCATCCAGCCTGGCCTTGCACTCTTCCAGGGATGGGGATTTTTTCTGAGCTTTGTCCTTTTTATAGATGATCTAAAAAGCAGGGTCTAAGAGGGAACTTCCTGTGCCTTAGCAACCTTAAGAGTCTTTGTAAAATCCAGAGAACTTGGCATTTGACCTCTTTTCCTGGTTTTCTGTCCTCCAGTGCTACACAGTCCAAGGGCTTTGGAGCACAGGCAGTGCTTATCCTCACCTAGAGACACCATGAGCATTCCCAACCAGTTCTCCCTGTGCTTCCCAGTGGAGCCCTGCAGTCACTGGCCTCTACTGCATGTGGGGGTGTTGTGGGTTAGAATAAGGTGTAAAACTTCAAAATCATTTTTCTAAATACAATTCCTTGTTTTTCTTTGCAGAGTAGGAGAGTCTGGAGGGCTGGGAGCACGGGACAATGCTGCTGGAAGGAATGTGAGCCACGGAGCATGGTTGGTGCCACAGTTATCCAGGTGGGCTCCTCTCACTGCACCTCTCCTCCTTCCTCCATCACTGACCCTGAGCCAGGGAGGCTGGCTCAGCACCAGGCCAAAATCCTGCTTTCATCCAGATGGCACTCGAGGTCCAAAACCTTCTAAAGCCTGTTCTATGTGTGTTTTAGTTATAAATATATCTGATTATTACATTTCAGCTGGTCTCCCGTTAAATGTTGCCCTGGCTTACATCATGGCATAGGCTGAAGGTTCTGGTGTGTGTTTGCAGAAGTCTGTTGTGCACAGACAAGATGTGGCCTCAGTACATGAGGTGCTGAACCACAGGTGTGAAAGTAGCTCTGAGACTTGCTCCAGACTGATAAAACTGCTCCAGGTGACTCAGCTGCAGCTCCTCTGCTGGGTTGCACAAGCCAAAGGGTAAAAGCCCCCATCATTGTTTTGCACACCAGTATTTAATGAGTTAATGCAGATTTTTCAAGATGTTTTGTTAAAATTGGAAAACTTTGTGATATTTGGATTTTTCTTCCTTTTTTTTTTTCCTTCCCACATAAATAAAATTTTGGGGATGAATACTGAAAGTCTTCATTCTAATGCAGCTCAGTTTTGTGCTAAAGGAAGAGTTTAAGGAGGCAAGGATCTGCCTTACATCATGGAGTGTAGGATTCTTCAAAAGCAGTCCCATGTCCTGGGAGCGCTCACAGTCCAGCAGCACTGACTGTCATGCAGCTCTGAGTAAATAAATGAGAAATAACAATTACATGGCTGCAAAGTGTTGCTGTGGAATAGCAGCTGACTTTTCCACCAGCACCAGCTGGCAATTGGGAGTAGAGAAACAAAGCAAACAGCCAGGAAAGTAGGAGGAACAACAGAGAGAGTCTAAAAACTGACACATTGGGAGCCCAGCGTGGAGAATAACAAACTCCTGTCACAGGATGTTTTGCATAGCAACAGGACTCTTGAATTCAAGTGGACTTCAGTGTCACTGCAGCACTTGCTTCCTGTGTGAGATAAAGAGCTGTTGTATCCTGAATGCTTTTTAATCTCCCTATCTAAATAGGACTAATAATTAAAAAGAATTAGCTGGAGGGAGGAAGCGATGGGGAAGCCTATTGCTGCTGAAAGCGTTTCCTCTCATTTTGCTGTCAGAGAAGTGTGAACAGAAACAAGTGAAGGGAAGCAGATTCAAGATGAACTTTTCCACCAGGTGCTGAGAGCTGTCTGCCAACAGCTTTGTCGATGAAGGAAGAAATTGGTTGGGACTTGAGAGCACAAACCAGTTCCTACCACGCTTCAACATGCGCAAAGGGGTGCCAAAGGACCCAGAAATAGCTGACCTGTTCTACAAAGATGATCCTGAGGAAATATTCGTGGGTTTGCATGAAATTGGACATGGAAGTTTTGGAGCAGTTTACTTTGTAAGTAGAGTTCTTTCTTTTTTTGGAGAATGCATCATTTCAAGTGATGTTTTTGGAGGCTTTTGAGCATCTGTAGAAGGAGGTGTGCCTTGAGTTTTTAGTGCTTTGTGTACGTTAGTTTTGTGCTAACACATCTCAAAAATAAGTGTTTCCAAACCACTCCTGATCTCTTTAATGTTCCAGCTGTACTTATAGTAGCAGTTTACTATAGTCTTAATAATGCACCCAACTATCCAGGTCAAGTATATGGTGTTTGTACTGTTTGATGCTGAAAGTTGAATTTTAACAGCTGAAAATTAATTTGCCAAACTGGAATTGCAAGATACTTGGAGTTCATATGCTTGGAAATCACTGCAAATTCCTTTATGACAAAAGTAAAGAGAGAGTCCTCAGAGGAATGAGAATTCAGGCAGGAAGGATGTGTGGTATTCATCGATACCAGCAAGAGAATTTAATCTGGAAATGAAAAAAATTAGTGCTTTTACAGTTGATATCAAACAAAGCCAAATCTAAAATACTGGAATTGGAAATAGTTATAATCCAGTTGGCATTAGTAATGCTGAAACAGAATCAATATTGAAAAAATCAGATAAAACCAAATTAAAGCTGCTTGGAACCATGGTCAGCCACTCAGGAGGATCAGGTTCACTGGAATTTGGTTTCTGAATATCAGGCAGTAAAGTATTAGGATAAGATCCCTGACACCTCTAGCTGGCCATAGGTAGCATGAGTTATTTTAAATATTTGAGTTCACTGTTTGGAGTTGTATGAAGTGATGGAGGTGTTGGTGGAACTGTTTTAAGGAGCGAAACATTGAATTTTATGTCATACAAATATTTCATATGTATTTTGAGGGATAACAATATAATTTCTCAAGGTATCATCTCAAATAGGCCCAAAACTGCTTCAGCAAGTGGCTGTTCCCAAGTGTGCTCACACAGCCCTGGGAGTTGTCTCAGCCAGGAGCATCCCAAGCTCTTGGTGCAGCCAGAACTTCCCCCACAGCTCTGGGAAGGTGACATGGTGTCCTTCAGTGCCAAATCCCAGCTGGAAGGACAGATAGCATGGTCAGGTGGAGCCACTTGGAATTAATGTGACAGACAGAGAGAAAGCATTAATACATCTGAGCAAAACACTCTTGATCTTCTCTGTGCTGAATCAGGGTGGCAGGTGGTGAGGAAGGGCTTTGCCTTATCCCAGAGTTACTGATTTTCAGCTTTCTCTGGCTCATTTGAGGACTGTGTGCTGTGAGGGGCCTGTGTCAGCTCCCTTCAGTAATTCCTGTGCTCCACTGGTTCACTCAGCACAGGTTTTCTTTGAAGTCCCCACATGCCTCAAAAAATGTCATTAGTTAATACATTACTTGAAAGGAGGATTTACCACATTTAGCTTCTATTATAGTTTAAGCTTTTAACTGTCACTAATTTTTTTTGTCCCAAAAATGGTTGGAGGTACAGAGATTTCAGCAGCTGTTTTAAGACTAAAAGCTTGATGGTTTTTTGCCCTTAACATGCAGAAATGAGGGCAGTGCCAGTCCAGGCAAGGAGAGATCTTTCCAAACCTGAGTTTTGTAACTGAGGTAACTGAGCCTCCAGTTACCATCCCTACATCATCCAGGCTGCAGAAAAGTAGAATTTTGATGGCTGCATAGTCTTCATTGCAAAACTAAGATCTATTGCAGTGCAAGGAAAGCTTTTTAATTTAGATAAATTCCAGGTTGAATCATCTTCTTGAAGCTGGAAATTGAAATAGCCGTTTAAGAATGTCAGTGTTGTATAGAGTCTTTGAGGGAATCAAGGAGATTTTGATACACCTCTTCATTTGTTTCTTTGGCAAGCATTTTGCCAAAGGTTCATCTAAAACTGTTTCTACTGCAATTCCAATAAAATTGTATTTTAAGGATTTAAGGTGCAATACTGGGCCTTTTACATATCAGTAGAGAAGCAGCACAAAGTCTGAGGAAGGAACAGTGGATATGGACAGATAAAATCAGGGGAAAATGTCCTAATAGTTGTATGGTAAATCTTATCCTGAGGAAGATGTCTCTAAGGTGTTGGAGCTTGCCAGGATATGGGAGAAAAAAGCCTGCATTTGCCACAGGCACAGGGGAGGGGAGAAAAAGTGAAGCTTTTTTCAATCTATTTCTTGCTTTTTTCAATGTTTCTCTTTCCCTACTCCAGGCTACGAATTCCCACACTAATGAGGTGGTGGCAGTCAAGAAGATGTCCTATAGTGGAAAGCAAACGAATGAGGTAAGAGGAAAAAAGGCAATTGTGGCAGCTCCAGTGGAAATCTGAGCAGTGAAATGAGCTGCAGCTCTGGTTTGACCCCAACAGAACAGCTTTTAATGCAGGAGCTGCTGCTCCCTTCCATGGGAATCGTGGAGGTTTGGGGAGAGAAAATGAGTTTATGCAAATTTGGACAAATAGTTGCATTTAAGGAAGTGAGTGGGGATTCAGAATGCCTGGATGGGGCTTGTTTCAGAAATAACTTTATTAAGAAGTGTGTTAAGAGCACACTGACCACTGGAACACATATCTCTGAAACTCTTGAGGATCTGTCAGATTGCAAAGACCTGCTAATCTCAGTCTCATTTCAGTTGTTGCTGTTAATTCCTCTTATTTTTGTGTGGAACTTGGACTCACTGTTCCTTTGGGCTGGTGCGTGGATGTGCAGGGTGTGTTTGTTTGTTAAGAGCAAACAGGGGTGGTTTAAACTCATTTTTCCTTGCTTGCTTGTTGGTCTCCCAAATGTCAGCAATTTTGTGCTGTGTTGCAGAAGGTGAGCAGCTCACTGCTATTCTCTGTAGTTTCTTACTAACTTTGAGGCCACACTTCAATTTGCAAAGCCAGCAGCGTTTAAGTAAAATATATTGCAGTTAAAACAAGGAAAAAAATATTTTGCCAGTCCTCAAGCTGTTAAATATATCTTGGAGGTATCTCAGTGCAGTAGGGACCCAGCTTTACAGCTGTGCTTTTGCAACACTGACTTTCCATTTTCATGTTGTAAAATAGTTTAATGGTCACTTTTCAGACTGTCCTACAGTGTGTGGTGCATGAAAGGATGTAGAGGATTAAGAAGAGAAATATATTTATACTTTTTGCTTTGTTTTTTCATTAGAAATGGCAGGATATCATCAAGGAAGTCAAGTTTCTCCAACAGCTGAAGCACCCCAACACCATAGAGTACAAGGGCTGTTACCTGAAGGAACACACAGCATGGGTGAGTGAGGGGCATTTGAGCAAATGGACACTGCAGCACTCAAATCCTCAGCATAGGCACTGAAATAGCTTTGGGGTGGTGGTGAGCAGTACTAAAATAAAGTCAAATTTTCCATCTTCTGATGGAGAACTAACAAAACCTACTGCTTACTTTTTTTTGCCTTAATCAGGGCGTTAAAGCCACCATGTGATTTAAATTTGGAGTGTGAAGTTTTTTTCTGATTTCAAAATGCTTCCAGAGATACCGAAGGCATGATGTTCTCTTTTCTTGCAGTTGGTTATGGAGTACTGTTTAGGATCAGCTTCTGATTTGCTAGAAGGTAAGTTTGATACATCTTGGGTTTTCTTTTTGCTAGTGCCCCCCACCTGAGTTTGATGGGAGGCTGTTTCCTCTCAGGGTGGGGTTTTGCAGAAGATACAGGTGGTCTGTCTGTCCTGCTCCATTCTATTGGAAGAATTTGAGGCTTTCCCAGTGCTACAGACAGTTGGCATGCACATTTTAATTTTGTCAGATGAAGGTATAAAAGGGTACAGGTATGTTCCTGTAATCCTGCCTTTTTAGGCAGAATATCCTAATAAAATCCTGCAGATTTAATTTTCTTTTAATACAGAATTTTTTTCAGAATAAATAATATGCATATTCTGAAAAAAATAATAAAATAATAATAAAATCCTGCAGAGATCACCTTTGTCCTTGCCTTGCAGTGTGCAGGAATAACTGCAGAAGGGTTTTAGAACAGGAGGTTGATGTGACCTCAACACTGGAACAGCACCTGCAAAGAAATAGGGGAATCTAAGTCAAAATAGGGAATCAAAGCCAAAGTTTACAAAAACTAGTGTTCCTTGGGGGCCAGTATCACAGATCACAGAATGGTTTGGGTTGGGAGAGACCTTAAAACCCTCACAGAGAGGAATTCTTCCCTAATTTCTCTTTGTAGCAGATTGGTGAGACTCCTTCCTTTAAAAAACACTTTCTCATGGAAGTATCCCATTTATTTTCTTTTGTTTCATTTTATTTTCTTGATTTTTTTTTTTTCCCCCATAGTTCACAAGAAACCTCTCCAGGAAGTGGAGATTGCTGCCATCACCCACGGTGCCTTGCAGGGGCTGGCCTACCTGCACTCCCACTGTAGGATCCACAGGTGAGGCTGGAGCTGCTGCCCTTCCATCTGCTGCTCCCTGCAGTCTCAAAGCTGCTCCGCTGGCTTTAAAGAGTAACTTGAAAAATAACTTGGAAAAAGTTATTCTGCCAACATTTTCTCTGCCTTGATGGCAGTTGTTCAGTGCAGACCCTGGTAACAAAGGCTGCACAGGAATGTTACAGTAAACACTAACAGAATATCACCCTAAAGGTGCCAAATAAATTGGAGTTCACTGAGCTAGGCTATTTCTAAGACTAGATATTTTTGCATATTTACATGTGAATAAGTAAAACTGTATTGGTTTTGCACAGCCTGGTTTTTGGTAGCAGGGGGCCCTCAGAGGTGTGATGGAATCACAGTCAGGTTATGGGAAGTGTAAGTCAAGGATAAAACTGCTTGAGGAGAAATCAAATCAGATCACCTTCCTTCCATGGAAGGTGGCAGAGCCCTGGAGCAGCTGCCCAGGGAGGGTGTGGATTTTCCCTCTCTGGAGACGCTCCAAACCCACTGGACACGTTCCTGTGTCACCTGCTCCGGGAGGTTGGACTGAGTGATCTCCAGAGCTCCCTTCCAACCCCGACTATCCTGTGCTCCTGTGGCCTGGATTTCATCCAAGAGGCGTTCCACCTTTTATCTGCTGAGGTGGGAAGGCCGATCTGCTCACCCAGAAGCGAGGAGCAGTGACACGTTTCTGGTTTCGTGGCCGCTGCGGCAGAAAAGGAGAGGCGGGAGGGCGAGCCCTGGCTGGGCGGGGAGCAGCGCCGGGGAGAGGCTCCTCTGCCGCTGGGAACGGCGAGGCTGAGGGACGAGGGGCAGAATTTGGGGATTGAGAGACTAAATTTTGGGTTTGGGAGACTCAGTTTTGGGGTTGGGGACCCGATTTTGGGAGCGGGTCCCGCGGGTCCGGCCCCGCGCGGGGACTTGGCGCGGGCGCGCCACCTGGTGGCGAGGGGGCGGCACTGCAGGCCCCGCGCGGCTGAGCCCGCGTCGCGCCGGCGGTGGAAAACCAGGGAATTCTTGTTGGTTTTATTATTTAATTGCAGGCACGGAGCTGGCAGATATGTTGCTGGTACCCGATATGGCTCTTGAGCCGTGGTATAGAATCACAGCATGGCTTGGCTTGCAAGCGACTTACAAAGTTCATCCAGTGGCACCCCCTGCCATGGCAGGGACACCTGCCACTGTCCCAGGGTGCTCCAAGCCCCGTCCAGCCTGGCCTTGGGCACTGCCAGGGATCCAGGGGCAGCCACAGCTGCTCTGGGTACCTGTGCCGGGGCCTCACCACCCTCACAGGGAAGGATTCCTTCTTAATTTCCCATCTAATCCTGTTCTCAGTCAGTGGAAAGCCATTTCCCCTTGTCCTGGCCCTCCATCCCTTGTAAATAATGCCTTTCCATCTTTACTGTAGGCTCTCTTCAGGTACTGGAAAGCCACAGTTAGGTCACCCTGAAGCCTTCTTTTTTCCAGGCTAAGCAATTCCAGTTCTCTCAGCCTTTCCTTGTGGGAGAGGTGCTCCATCCTTTTGGCTGTTGTACAGGGAAGGTGGCAGTGGAGGTGACAGCCAAGGGGACAGCCTGTGCTGTCTCTCTTGTACTTCTGAGGTGTTCATTCTTGCACACACAAGACTTTAGTACTTGTCCTGCAGCAGAAGTGTTGGGATGTATGAGTAACACTTGTGGATGAAATATTCCATAATGTTACTTTTGAAGCAGTGCTGTCCAGGGAATGGGGGAATTGAGGTTACTCTGGGCTTGCTGCTGGAACCCTGTCAGTAGATTCCTCTCTGTCTCTCTGTCCTAGCATTACAAATTGCAGACAAAGGCATCTCACCAGAGTTTGCATCATGCTAAATTACTTCTTTTTTCTCTTTTTTTTTCCTCTATTAAAGGGATATTAAAGCTGGAAATATTCTTCTAACAGAACCAGGTCAAGTGAAACTCGCTGATTTTGGGTCTGCATCTATAGTCTCCCCTGCCAACTCTTTTGTGGGAACGCCTTACTGGTGAGTGAAGCCTGCAGTGCTTTAGTCCTTTATAAAACTGCTCTCTCCCCTTTCCAGTGCTTCACAATACAATAATAATACCTGGATTAGCCAAGCAGTTTTCTTGACATCCCTGTGTTCAGATCTTCAGGAAGCCTGTCCTTCTTCAGGGTACATAAGGAGAGGTTTAGGCTGTGCAGTGCTTGGAAATGGCTCCACTCTTGCAATGCCCTTGCCTTGAAAATAACTCACACTTGCCACAGGTGATGGGGCTGAGACATTCGTGGAGAAAGGGGATCCTGTTAGTGTGACTGAAGTCACACAGCTACTTAAATCCTGTTTTGAGGAATTGCTGCGGGGTCACCCGAGTTCTTTGGCATTCCCAGCACCAAGGACCAGCACAGCTCCACGCTCCACTGGTTTTGTGGCAGAGACCCCAGGCAGTGCTGGGAGGTCACCATGGCCCAGCCTTGGAATGAGGCCGTTTGGCAGGAAGCCTTTTTTTTGGAAGAACACAAATTAAGAGGCTGAATTTTTGTAGGCTGGGCCTGCTGCTTCTCTGTCTCCACTTCATCCCTTTATCCTGGACCACTGTATGTCCCTGCTGATCCTCATTTCCCTGTTCCATTCATAGCTGCACCCACAGGCTGCATTTGTCTGCTGGAAATGCTCCTGGTGTGCGAGGGGAAGCCTGGGGGAGGGTGCAAGGGGTGCCTTTAGGGCTCTCCCAGCCCTTGCTGTCAGCCTGCAGCTACAATACCTTTGGAAATAGGGGAGTCTCCCATGTGCCAGGGTATTCTGCTAACAGGAAGATGATTGGGTTGATCCTTTTTCTCCCCCCCCCTTTGCTCTTTTTTTCTCCCCCCCTTTGCTCTTTTTTTCTCCCCCCCTTTGCTCTTTTTTTCTTCCCCCCTTTCCCTTCCCTCTTTTGCTCTCCCCCTTTCCCTTCCCTCTTTTGCTCTCCCCCTTTCCCTTCCCTCTTTTGTTTCCCCCCTTCCTCTGACAAGCTGGTGTGGTCAGTCCTTGTTCCGTTCCAGCACGCTTTTCCTCAGCTCCCTGCTGTTTCTCCTGGTCTGTGGCTTTGCTGAAGGGGATGGAACCACCTCAGCTGGGGTGCTTGGAGTGGCCCTGTGTGTCCCTGATGCAGCCTGTGCTCTGTGCTTGGCAGGATGGCACCAGAGGTGATCCTTGCTATGGACGAGGGGCAGTACGACGGGAAGGTGGATGTTTGGTCTCTTGGGATCACATGCATCGAGTTAGGTGAGTGTACACACTGAGTGAGTAACTCTGCAGTGTGTCAGCAACTCCTGCAAAAAGGGAGGATCCTTATTCCTCACCAGTTTTCCCCTTTAAAATGCCTGACTTGGAAAACTCTGACAGTTGAGTTAAATCTTTGTCTTGCTGGCAAATCAAGAGCAAGGCACTAATGCGCTGTGCTTTCATGTTGGTCTGGTGTGCACAGTTATTCCCTGGAGAACCAGAGCATTTTGCTCTTGAGTGAGAGGAAATCATGGTTTTTCATCTGTGTTTTCCGAGCTGCACTCTGAGAAAGTTGTCCCAGCTGTTGTGTCCAGGGAACTGGTGTCCTAAGGATTGTGTGTCAGAAGGGACCTACATTTAATTTTCAATTCTTACTTCCCTGCTCTCTGAAACAAAAATCTTCAGTCTCAGCTGAAAAGTTTGTGCCATGAATCATCGTGGACAGGTTCTTTACAGGAAGAGGAGGAAAGGGTTTGCACTGCAAAGGGCAAATGATGCACATCCACAGAGCCTGGAGCAGAGGTGGATGTGATGGCAGGTACACAGAGTAGACTCTTAAGTGTGTGTTTCAAGTTTGAGTATTGACACTGCATGTGCTGAGAAGATTATTTTCAAAAATCAGCCTTGATGTGGATTCTACTTAACAGCAGTACACCAATAACTCATTGTATGGGTGAGTTCACTGAAAATGTCATTGGTGGATGTTTAATCAGCAGAAATGTGTGGGGTAACAGAGAGGGGGATGTGCAGAAGAAATGTTGTCTCCAGAAGTGAGATGGTGTAGATAACCAGTAACTAACATGGCTGTATTTCATGTGCCAGCATGCTAACACGGTCTGTATTTTGACATAAAGAATGCCAGAATTGGGAGTTTTAGCCTTTTTTTGTTGTGCATGGCCTATGATTTTTTGTTTGTGTGGAGTTCAGGTGTGCCACAATCTCTCAAGGAGTAAATCACAGCAGTAGGAGAGAGACTGTGCAACCCTATGTACACACAGTTTTGGTACCAGAATTTCTGTAAAGCTTTTTACTCCGGAACCTCAAAGGTGCTGTACACAGATGATGGCTTTGCTTTTTTTAAAAATACCCTTTTGAGAAGCATTAAACTTTTTTAAAGTTGGAACTTTGCATGATTCTCTGTCTGAGAACAAGGTCAGGCAGCAGTGGGAAGAAGTCTCTTGTTGAGCAGCACTTGGCTTTCTTTGAATGCTGATATCTTAATTCCTCTTGTAGCTGAAGTAAGTAGTGATTAAGGAAAAGCAGATGTGGTGGTTTGCCTGCATGGCAAGGGCAAGGGAGTGCTCTGGCCTGAAAGAACTGAGAAATCCTGGCAACACTGACCTTGGTGAGAGCCAGCCTCCCCCAGAACTCTGAGTTCTGCCCTCCTGAGAGGTCAGGGGCTGCTGGGTAGGTGCCCTCTTGGTGCAAGGACTGGGAAGGATTCCAGTGAGAGGGAGTTTATGGCACATCTGGCAAGTGAATTTGGTAACCTGTCCACTTGCAGTGACAGATGAGGCAGGCAGCCACTTTTTCCTGTAATCCACACATTGCAGCAGTGCATCAAAGATTTGTAAGGACTGATATAGCATGTCCTGGCCCTGAACTATGCCTGAGATTACTTTTATTCAGTTTCAGCTGATTTTGCCACAGCAGATCAGGTGTGAGGTGTTGCAGTTAAAGTAAAATTTACTGCAGACTCTTCCTTATAATTTGTATCCTGCTCTCTTTGGATTCTGTCATCCCTCTCCAAGTGAACAGCAGCTTTTCTTGAGTGGGTGTCCTGGTCTAACTTGGAATATTAAAATAATTGGCCTAAGTGTGATGACAACAGCACTGAGTGTTGATTTAGCAGTGAAACCCTGCTCATACTTCCATACATTTCTCCAGACAGTCTTATCACACCTTTCTGTTCTTTTCTCTTTGCAGCTGAAAGGAAGCCTCCACTTTTCAACATGAATGCAATGAGTGCCTTATATCACATAGCCCAGAACGATTCCCCTAGGTTACAATCAAATGAATGGTAAGAGAACCATTATCAGCTGATTTTTGTTGTTGATTTCCCTGAAAATGCCCTGTGACACTGCACAGTTCAAGCCTGACAATGAATGTGTTGGTTGCAGTGCAGTGATCTGTGTGTGTTCTCAGATCTTGTGTAGACTGGCCTGATTTTGACCTTCTGTCACTCTGGCTGTTTTATAGTCTAGAACTGTGGAGATGTTAATTCTGAGGTGTAGCTACTGTAGGAATTAAAATATTCTCAGATGTGTTAAACCAGCCATGGCTCAGCATCAGCAAAGCTTCCAGCTGCCAGAGATCCCTCTTGGCAGAAGAGTTGTTAGCATTGCTGTGCAGCTGAAATGTGGAGGAAGGGAGGGGAATTTGGAGGTTATTGGATGTTTTTGTCAGTGGGTGACTCCAAAAGCCCTCAAAGCTCTGTGGCCAGTGAATACTCCCTGTGCTCCAGGCTTGTTCCAGGATCTGAGCTTGGATACAGGAACACTTTGTTATTCTGTTCCCTGTACTCAAGATTGGAACTTTGCTGTGGAGTGATGCTTGGCAGAGTCTGCAGAAGGCTTGAAACAAAAGCTCCTGGTGAGGTGTGACGTTCCCCCATGTCTCTGCTGGGCATTTGAGCAGCACAGCTATTTAATTTTTAAACTGATCGTTTTATTGAGACCACTCCAGTTTCCTTATTTCATCCTCTCTGTTTTGCCATTTTTCAAGGTTCCAGGAGCTTACTCTGCTGCCAGCAGCGTGGTCCCCACGTTCTGTGCAGGATTTGCAGTGCAGAGCAGAGATGAACACAGCACCACATCAGAGTTCTTGATTGCAAGCACTTGTTTACAGTGCCCTGTTTGCTCTCTTGCAGTCACCAGGGTGCCTTTTGTGCTCCTTTGGAGTCCAGTGGCACTGAAAAGATCAGTTTCCTTCCTTCCAGTTGGGATAAAACCTCAAATAAAGCTTCAAGTGTTGAACTGAGCACTGAGGGGCTTTACCAAGGCAGGGTTCCCTCTGTAACCTCCCAGAGATCAGGGAGTGCATTTCTGGAGTGCCCAATAATTCCACTGTCATTTGTTTTTAAGCAGTTGTAGTAAAATCCTTAATAGCAACTGGTACCCGTGGTTCTAACTTGGTTTTCAGTTTGTGCTTGGGGCTAGTTGTATGTCCATGTTGTTTCAACAGCCTTTAACTGGGAAAGAATTGATGAGGTCAACTTGGAATTTAGAAAAACCCAGTTACTTTCCCTGCGTTAGAACTTAAGAACAAATTAGTCTGTTTTTCTTTTGCTTTGAACTGATAAGTTGGAATATATTCCAGATCCTGAGCTTCTTTTTTTCATTTATGTTTTTTTAATTTTTTTTAAAATATTTATTTTAATTTTTTTTATTTGCAGGTCAGACTCCTTTAGGGGATTTGTTGATTACTGCTTACAGAAAATACCTCAGGAAAGGCCATCATCAACAGATTTGTTACGGGTAATTTATCAAATCTTTTCCAGAATTCTGGGGAGAAATCTGTTGGTCTACCAAAATAATAGCAAAGATGGTGAACAAATAGTTGCCCTTACAGAAATCCAGTTTTTGGTTGGTTTTTCTTTTTCCCTCCATTCATGCATCACACTTAGCAGTTAAAAGTAGCATTAAGGGGATGGCCAAGGCTGACTTCCTCCCCTAATCAAACCAGCAGACCCAAAAGTTGTTTAAATCCCTTTAATGGTTTCTGTGGTGAACCCAATTAATTAAACTTGTTTTGGAAATAAGTGGATCATTTTGGAAGGGGTTTTTACAGGTCCATAATTGCCAAGAGCCTGTAGGAGAGGGACCTGGGAGTGATGTGTGTAGAGTTTGCCAAGGTTTTGTCAGTGAATCATAAATCAATTCCAGTTTAAGTTATTTGGGTTCAGTTTACCTGGGAAATAATGGAACTGTTTACAGCTCCAAGGGCTTTGCTTTTGGGAAATTCAGGAGCAGCCTTCCATTAGAAGGTAGGGGGGGTGTGAAATCCTGTCCACCCCCTTCTCCTTCAGGCTTTGGCTTTTCTTTTAAGTATTGCCTTCATTTAAAGTTGATTATTAGCCCTGCTCTCCCTCTGGCTGCTGGTGCCAGTGACCTCTCCAGGTAAATGTTGAAGGAGCTGTTTGTGCTCCCTTTGGCACCTGGTATAGTTTTTTATTTCCTGTGGTACGTTTGTGCTGTGGCAAATAATCAGTGTTTTGTTCCCTGGTTTTACTTGTAGCACCCTGACCAGCTAATAGGTTTATGTTGTGGGTTTTGGAATGATTCATTCCTGGGGATTGGCAGCCTTGCTGCTCTCTAGGAACAGGCTGAGTTCATTGAAGAATGTGATTTCAGAAGTACCTTAGGTTGGAGTCTGTACAAACAGAGCTGAGGTCTGAGTCTGAAATCCTGTGTATTCCATATTTTGTATTTATATTTTGTTTATGTTTGTCTGCCCTACACTTTTCACATGGTCACATTTTAATATTCGAGTGCACACATATAATGGGTTTAGGTTCAGGATCATGGTTCCAAATGCTTCTCTGCTTTCTAAAAATGATCTACAATGAGATAAAAATGGGTTCCTTTTTTTCCTGATCATAAATAAGCTGCAGATTGTTACTGTTCACAGAGACATAAATGGTGGTTATCTGCGTTGAGGAGCAGAAATGATTCATTTTGTTTCTGTGTGAAATGATGTTTAGAACTTTTAGCTCTGATTCAAAAATAAACACCATCACTACAAGCAAAAAATGGGTACTGAAATGACTGGCTGTCCCCACAAGCAAAACTCAAATGCACAACAGTTTGAATTCAGTTAAAAATGAGAAATCAGCTCGTGGCATGATGCTTTCCTTGTTTGTTTACAAATCATTAAAAGATGATTAGCTCATCCTTTCAGCTCTTTTGTTGAAGGCTCCTGTTTTAGGGTGGGGCTCCGTGTGCTGGTTACTCCAGCTCCAGGGGGTGAATTCACTCTTGGGCTGAGCCCGCAGGAGAGCTGTGAGGCCAGGCAGGCAGAGGTGACCCTCCTGAGAATTTCCTTGCAGCTGGGTCCAGCTCTTGAGGCTCTACAAAAGCCCCTTGTGGCATTTGCAGTGCACAGTAGAGAACAACTCTTTTTTTTCCCAAATTGCCTTTTTTTTTATTTTATTTTTTTCATTGCAGATTTTCTGTTTTCACTGTAGATTTTTCTACAAGCCTGCAGAGATGTTAGTGCCCTAAAGCCATCCCTCTTGGGAGCTACTAAGCAGCACACCCAGCTGTAGGGATCCAATATAGAGTATTGGCAAGTGTTCACTCAGGTTGTCTGCTTTAGCCAAGGTTAAATGGGAACACTGGAGACTTTGGTATCCACTGCCAGCTGTACAGTTCAGGAGAATGTATCTGATAAATCAGAGAAGAGGCTTTAATAATTTTCTTAAATACCATTAAAGAATTTATTAAGTCTGCACTTAAAACCTGTGCAGGAGTTGGCAAGAGCCTGATTTGATTTCAACTCTGGCTACAAAAGCTTTAGGTATAAATAAACTTTGTGGTCTCCTTGCTGGTTTTATGTGCCAGTTGGAATAGATGGATGCAGGATAAATCTTTGCAGGTTGATTTTTCTTTGTTCTGGATTCTTTTTGTTAATTCCTGTGCCTCCAAGTTTGAAGTGTCACCTCTTGTGTTTTGAGTGAACCAGCTCAGGAAGGGACAAATTGTCTGTGTAGCCTGGAGAGCTCAGAAAACCAGACCCCAGCACAAGCTCAGTGTGTTTGGAGTCTTTGAGAAAGGGTATTACCAGTTATTGAACATGAAGAGATAAATTGGAGAATGGCAGCTGTCACTTCAGGGCTCTGCCAGGTCCCCCATTGTCCCTGGTTTGACCCCATCTGAAACGAGGTGTTTATTTTCTTTACCCCAGCACGATTTTGTCCGCCGGGAGCGACCACCCAGGGTGCTCATAGACCTCATCCAAAGGACCAAGGATGCAGTGAGGGAGCTGGACAACCTGCAGTACAGGAAAATGAAGAAAATCCTGTTCCAGGAGACCAGGAACGGCCCCCTGAACGAGTCCCAGGAGGAGGAGGAGGTACTCGGGGTTTGTTACCCCATTTACACTGTTACAAGGAATTTTAGGGCCAGGGAGGTGTTCCTGTCCCTAGGGTGGCAGAACAAGCACAGCCTAGGTGGGGAATGCTGTTGGAATATCATCTGGATCAGCAGAGAGCAGGAGAGGATAATGAGTGATACTAGTCCTTGCTCAGTGTTGAAGCTGCCAGATACTGTACATAGGAAACTTTGGATTTTTTCCAATGCTGCCCTTTCTTCTGGAAGCCTTAGGGAAGAAACTCATTCTGAGGGAGGTTCTCTGTAAAAAGTGGCTCTCAGCCTGTGTGGAGGAGAGTCTTTGACAGACCAACCTTTTCTTTCTCATCTACACAATCAAAACAACTCCATGAATGTTAATATTTTTTCAATTAACGTAACTTTACTGTAAAGTAATTGGCCTCTCATGAGCTGGAAAGCAAATCACCAAATTACTAAGACTATTTTTTTAAAATTCTTTAATGTTAAAGAAAGAAAAACGGTTAAAGACCTAAAATGCAGCTTCAGTTTAAATCTTGTAATAAACAACACACTTAATCAGTGTATGATAATTGACCCTAACTGTGGCTGAGAGAAGGAAACCAGTCATTTTTCAATTGATGAGCTTAGATGGAAATTAATGTCACTTGATGCAGGCGCAATGCATAAATAAATCCATTGCTTCTCAGTGAAAAACACTGGCAGACAAATTGATGTCTGTGTTCCTTTTGCTCCAGTGGAGTGAGGCAGTAACACACAGCGAGGTGCCCAAGCTCAGGGGATCTTCAGGGGCTTGGGTTTGAGGTTTGGGGGTGTCAAATGGTCCTTTAAAGCCAAACTGGTTGAAGAAATGGGCACGTGGGTCTCAGGTGGAGCTGCAGGAGGAGGGGACTGGCACTTTGTGCTCCCCCTCCCTGGGAAGATGCCCCAAAGGAGCAAGGACAGCAACTGCTGTGATGAAAGGTGCCCTCCAGTTTCCAGACCTGGAGCTTAGCTGGGACTGGGGGATTGTCAGACTTGTGCACTGCAACCTTGCAGTTTCTCTGCCCACATGTGGCAGGGCAGCAAAGTGCCAGGAGTGAGTTTGCCACGTGGCTGTTGGGCACTTCCAAGCTCAGCAGGGAGCACGTGGTGGTGTTTGGCTCCAAGGTGTGTCTTCTGTTCCTCCTGTCCCCAGTGCTGAAGAAAGCAGGGAGAAGAGCTGTTGTGTGTGCAGGGATGGCAGGGATGCAGCTGACACTCTGCATGTGCACAGCATGCCCTGCACTGACCCCTGAGCCCTGTCCCACCACAGGAGGTGTCCCTGCTCGTGTGTGTCACTAACTGGGCAGGGAAAGCAGACCCAGCACGTGCTGCAGTTCCTGCTGAGCTGGGGACAGATCCTGCCCCACTGGAAGTGCCACCAAGCACTTCCTTCTTCTACCTTGGGCTTTCTAAGGTGGAAGATGAGCCTTAAAAATCTTTTAACATGCAAAATATTACTAATGCTTTCCTCAGAGCCTTTCCAAGAAGGTGAAAGTTGAAGTCAGGAAGCCAGTGCTAAGGTTGCATATGCAATCTCATTTCTGTCCTTCCTGCATAAACATTCATTAATTACACAGCCTCAGATCCTTCATTATGTGATTTCTTCTGCAACTCTATATAAGCATCCTGAAAATATTTTCATTCCCCTGTGCCTATGTTCTCTGTAAAATAGTATTATTCTGAATTTTAAGCCTCTCATGCAGGCTCTGAATGATCTGCTGATTGCTTAAAAAATAATCACACAATCAAAGGCAAATCTGTCAAGTCTCAATTTTATCTTTCTGTCGGTCTCCTACAAAATGGGTTCCCCGTTAATTGATTTGTAATGGAATTCTCCCCAAGCTCCCTTCAGAGGCCAGGGCAAACTGGATGCAGCAGCAGGCTGCTCATTTTAGTGAGTCAAGGCTGCTTCACCCCAGGAGCTGAAGGATGATGTTCAGAGTTCTGTCCTCACTGTGAGCTCCTTGCGAGCCTCTTTGGTGCCACCAGTTAATTACAAAGGGCTCCATAAATTCTCCAAATCAGTCCAGACTAAGTGCATACTCTGGCATTATTGGAAGAAGAAAAAAGGCTGCTAACTCCTGATATTTGTCTGTAGAATCAAAAATACCTCTTATATGAGGAATCTTTATTTATGTATATCCAAGTTTTAGCCCCTATAATAATGCAGGCTCGTCTGAGCCAACTGCTAAGATTCTTTAACTCACCTTTATCTTGGCTGAAAACACAAGGTTCAAGGAGATTCTAGCTTGATAACATCAAATTGCTCACTGCTTGGGACATGGAGGTTAAAACCTCTACACCATGTAGAACATATCAAATAATAAATGGGCTCATTGTCTTACATATTTTCTGATTCAGGAAATGTGTTATAGCAGATCCTGACTTGGAGCATTATTTTAATTCAAACTTGGATCATTTCTCTTAATTAAGAGGCTCTTTCCACCAGCCATCCAGTATTCCTGGATGTCTCCTATCAAGCCAAGAGCCATGCCCAGACTTAAGGATATGTGGAAAAAAACTGGCTTGAAACCTGATGTAATCAGATTGCAGGGGGAAAGGCAGAAGCTGCCTGCCCAATACGGAGCATTCCAGAACCCAAACAGCCCTCTGAGACGTGCAGTTGGCAAAATAATGCCCAGAGACCCTTGAAGTCTGCAGAGTCACCTTTAAAACAAACTCTGGGCATTGCAGGCACGTGCTGGGCAGGTGATCTCTTGTGGATCTGTAACTGGTGCCCCTTGTTTTATAGGACAGTGAGCATGGATCAAACCTGAGTAGGAAGATGGACAGTCTGGGCAGCAACCATTCCATCCCCAGCATGTCTGTGAGCACAGGCAGCCAGAGCAGCAGTGTGAGCAGCATGCAGGAGGTCCTGGATGAGAGCAGCCCTGAGCTGGTCATGATGCATAGTGACGAGAGCACCATTAATTCCACCTCCTCCGTTGTTCACAAGAAGGTACGTGTGCCCTGGTGCTCTGTGCTGAGAGCAGGACCTGCTGCTGGGCTTGCCAGAGTCGAGTTCTGTGGGGTTTTTGACTTTAAAAGCATCTAAAGAGCTTCTGCCCATGAAAAGAGGTTGCTGCTGAAAGAGCTGTCAGTGCCTAGGCAGGGTCACCCAGAGTCCCCGCATGCCCTGCACGTGCACCTCTTGCTCTCTGCTTGGGACTTCCTTGTTTCCTTGGAAATGCCTGTCCTGTGTTCTGTGCTGGTCCTGGCAGCCAAGCTAACCCTCTGCCAGGCACAGTGTGTGATTAAAACCTGCCTGCACTTGGATTTCCCCTGTGAGGAGTGGAAGTGTGCAGAACTTCGGACCCTTCCCACGAGGTACGTTTGGAGTCCGGTTCCACTCAATGCTTTCCTGCTGCTTTGCTGCATGCTGTGATCTGATGCCTTTCATTTTCTTAGGGCTGGATACCGAGCTAAGGTTGTTTAGCTGTAAGCCAGCATCTCATCTCCACTGTTTGTCTGACTAAAACAGTTTTGGCTTGGCCTTAGCAGTGTCATTTGCTAGTGGGCAGCAAAATGTAGGTTGGTTGTGTTGGTTTCATTTGCAAGGAACTTCAAAGTGTACGTTTGCTTTTTGCCAGAGGAGCTAAAACATTGCAGCAGCATGAGAAGTGTGAATTTCTTATTTGTAAGGTTACAGTAAAGCTTGGTTATAACTAACTAAATATTTGTAAGCATTTTCTGTCCTGAAGTGCAGGGTTTGTGTCATTGAATATAAAGAACCATTGAAAAATTTTGTCTTCCACGAAACATGGCCTTACATATTTAAAGATACTGGCAGAGAAGTTGCAAAGGTTTTAGGGGTTTGCTTCTTTCCTGAAGACACTTGACAGCATCTTTAGAGAAGATTGTTTATTCGGAAAGGTGAAAATAAGGCGTTAGATACCAAATGCCAGCCCATGGAACTGTCCTGAATGAAGAGCAGCGCCACTGATGGATGTTCTGGGTGGTTATGGTTGGAGCTCTTATTTTGTATAGGCTTTCAAAATGTGTGTTAACTTTAATTTCATGTTGTTAAATAGCCATATTTACTCATGGACTAAAATGGGAGTTTGAGGGGCTGCTTTACACGGAATTCAGAGGTTGTAATGACTGCTCCGAGTTTTTACAGGTGATAAAAACAAAACATGAGCTGCTCCCACCAGACATAAATGGCATTTGTGAAGGGAATAGAGTTCCTGCTTGTTTTAAGATTAATATTATGTTTTATAATGGTTTTGTGACACTTGTACAAATACAGGATTTCTGATGCTGTAAATTCAGTCCTCCTAGACTTGTGTGTAGCTGTTCAGTTGAGCAGGATGCACAAACAGGACACCACACGGAAGTTTTTATCTGGTTTCAAAAAAACCCAGGGTGTCTTGCACACTTGTAACTGAAGTTTTATAAAGTATTATAAGTATTATAAAAGAAATCACCTCTAGATCACTTAACACAGGTGTTTCAGGGTAATTTTGGGAGCAGAAAGCCCAGGTCTGCAATGATGGTCTTCACAAAATTGTTAATGATTGACTGGGACTGCTGATCCTTGGAGTGAATTCCTTCTCCATTGGAAAATGTTCCCTTCTGCTCTATGTAATCCATAAAGCAGATTTGGACTCGTGTAGCAGGACATACTCTAGTCTGCAAATATATTGCTTTAATTTAGTACACATTTTTTTATTCTTTGTTACCTTGGGAAATGCAATTTTAAATGGAAGACTGCTTCATGAGTGTATTGTATGTGACTTAATACATGGGAAGAGACTAAAATCGGAGCTGGACATTTCAGAGGGGTTTATATCCACATACATCCCACTTTTTTTTCAAGTTAAATTCCTTATTCTGCCAAGATTTCAGTTTGTCTTTGTGCTTTAACTGCATTCTGGAAAGTGGGATGGAGCTGAGTTTTGAGTGTCACTGTGAAGACCCTCAAAAACACAGTGGAAAGAACCTTGGGTTCTAGTTTATTTAAACTATTGTTTTGCATTTAATCAGCCTTTAATGCTAAAAAGAAAATACTGATGAACATAAGCAGCATTTTGTGGGTAGAGGGTCACATACAAGATGGTTTTGACATGGGTGACGTCAAAAGTGTTGTGTAAAATTGTGGTATTCCACAAATGTGTTAATTAACAACCTCCAGATTGTGGAAAGGAGGCAAATTTTTTTTGGCAAGATGGCCAGATGGCCTGGAGTATTGGTATTTTCTATGGCTCAAAGCTCTAAAGTGTCAGAGGCCTTTTGGTGTTTTGGGCCACAGCCCCAGAACGTCACGGGCAAGGGACGTGCAGGATGGAGGAGTCTGTGGTGGTGTGAGATGCAGTTCTCAGCCTTCAGTGCTTCCAGCTGCTGCCTGCTGGGCAGAGCCAGGCTGGGGTGGCCTTGGCCTGGAGGGAATCAGGAGCAGCCCAGCCCTGTGTGGTGCTTGGCTGGGAGAAGCCTCAGGCATCTCCGAGGAGCTCTCCTGGCGTCTGTCCCGTGACCAGCTGCCCTGAGGCTGAGGCTGAGGGAAGAGGCTGATGGGGTAAAAACACCTGTAAACAACTCATTTTCTTTCTTTCTTTTAACAGCTGCTAGTTGGCTGTAACTTCCAAAAATGTTTTGTGGTCACAGGGTAAGTGAAATGACCTGTTCTGATCTGGTTAATTGTCACTGGCTATGCTAGTTCATGGCAGCCAGGGTGCTTGGGGTTTGCTGCATTTGGGATGAATCCTCTGTGGAAAACAGGCACAGCCTTATCCCTTCCACAGCACAGCAGAGCTCCATGGTTTTAAACCTGTGCTTGGAACAAAGGTGACTCCCACCTGTCAGAGTACACCTGTTAGGCTGGAAGAAAAATCACTGAACAGGAATAAAATATTGAAAACAAGAACAAGTCGTAATTGCATGTGGAGCTTGTTGTGTTATTTAGTTTACAGCTGTGTCCTGAACTCCTGGGAGTTAAAAAATGGCAGTCATGTGAGCTGCTCAGGCAGCTCACCTTGGGATCAAACTCTACTCCCTCAAGAGGACACCTTAATCACCAGCATATTCTTTTCAAGAAATTCAGATGTCTGGCTTGGATGAGGAAGTTTTCCTGCCCTGTGGCAGGATGGTGAGCTCCTCCATGTACATCTCAGTATGTCCAGTGTAAGAACTCTGAGTGTCTTATGGATATAGTTAAATAAATCTGCTGCTCCATCCAAGGGTCATCTGCCTATGGACACACATTCTCACATCCATCTCCCTTCAGCTGCACAGATTGGGAGCTGAGGAGTAAGTGACAGCTCTGATGCAAACCCAGCTGTATCTGAGAGCCCCAAAAAATAACAAAATGGAGCAGGGAGTTAAACACCAAATACATTGTGCTTCAAAGAGACATAAGCCAGATTTTAAAATCAGATAAATATCAGTCAATTTATCTTAAAAATGAAGATAAAGATTTTTGGCTCCCAGAGTAAGACAATAAAGTCTGTATAGGCATCAGCTGGTGCATCAGAGATGTTTTGTCACCTGTTTTGTTCAGCTGCTGGTAAATAGCAGTGTGGGCACAGGTGGCTTCCCAGAAATATTGTTTCATTGTCCTCAATTAATTTTTTATTATTTTATTTCTGCAAAACTGTAACAATAAGGTGTTGTAATCTTTTAATCTAAACAGAAAGCCAGTACAATATTGGTTTTTTTCAACTGCAGTACTCAGTTGTTGCTATTTCCTGCTTCAATCTTAAAATCATCAGTGCTTTCTGAAACTTGGGCAGTAAAATGTCAGGGAAATCCTGGACCTGGTTTATAACACAAAGAAGGAAAAGAGGATCTTTGTAGTTATCATGACAAATTCTCACCCAATGTTTGTAATGATAAAGTACCTTTGCAATAGCTACTGCCACTTGAGTGACTTCCCAGATCCTGTAAATTAACCTGTGCACATCTCCTGTTGCTGCTCCAATTAATTTCAGCATTTGTGGGGAATTTTGTGCATGGAGAGAACTTAAACCTCTCTGTGAGTTATCAAGGCACTTAAAGCAGTGTATGAGGACAAACGGTGCCACACTGTTGTTTTCCTTGCTCTTTAAATTCCTGGAAAGCAGGGATTTGCTGCAATTCCATAGATGTCCTTAGTGTGGCTTGGAAATTGCCTTTCCTGTTTGTGCAGGAGACTGGCAACCCTTGCAGTTAGTGAGTCCTCCTGTGTCTGTGGAGGTGTTATTTGGTGTGCATAGCAAAAAAACCCCAGTGTGAACGAGAGTGTTCCTCCTGAGGAGAAGGTGGAGGTGTCCCAGCTCGGGGCTGGGCAGAATTTGGATGGTAAAGGCATTTTTTTCAGTGAGGGGAAGGATGAAAAAGACAGTGTGTGGTAGAACTGGGGTGGGACTGGGAGTGAAATCCACTCTGTTGTGGATTTTGAACTCGTGGTTTGACACAAACTCATTGCAAGGTGCTCAGACCTGGAGCAGCCATTCACATCCAGCTGGAAGCACCCCAGAAACCACTGGAAGCTCCACCAACTCTGGTCAGATAATGCGGTATTTGAGTATTTGAGAAAGGTTTTATCCTGGCAATGTCGCAGCCAAATCCCCCCACTTTGTTTTGATCAACCTGGAAACTGTTTATGTGCATGATACAGTCAGAAGAACAAATGCTTCCTTGAGTAGGAAGTTGAAGATTCTGGCTTGTTGGTCCTGAATAAAGGGATTTTAATGAGTGAGTTGTGAGCTGAGCATGCCCAAAGTTGCATCTTTAAGGCAGATATTGCAAAAAACCCAGAGAAAACAGGTGGAAAATGAAGTGTATACAGAAGATACATTACTTTAAAAACAAACCAGGGTTTTGAAGTGCAGATTTGGGGCTGAGCGAGGTGCCCTGACCCAAAATTGATTAATTTCTGGAGTGCTTTAGTCAGATTTTACTTATTGGGTGCCTTGAGCTGAGATGCCAGTTTTGGGTCTTTATTTCTCACACATCTGAAGCTAAAACTTGGAACCAAAATTTCCTTATCTGTGCCAACAGTTATGACTACAGTTTCTCTTAGCACATTCTTGGGAGAAGAATAATTTTATTTTAAAATAGAAGTAGCAAAATTCTGGTTTTTTTGGGTTTGTTTTGCCATCAGTCACTTCATCTGAGGAAGGCTGGTGGACATGTGGCTACTCCTAGGTTCATTTCTCTTACCAGCTGTCTCTGGGGCAGTGGAACCCATTAGATTTGGTAACTCTTCATGCCAAATGTTTTTATTTTTGGTAGTGGGACAGCTTTTCCAAAAAAATGTTGTGCCAATGAAGATTCCCTGGGCTTTGCTGAGGATTGATGGATGCTTGTCTGCTGCAGAATTCTCAGATCCCAGATTAAGGGGTGCCAAGGACAACCACTGAGTTTTTTGTCCCCTTGAAATTGCTCCTGTGGCTTCCTCAGTTGCAAAGGAATTTTCCCATTCCTTGCCCAGCTGAGTTTGAAATGCAGAATGTGGTTAATTCACATTCCTGAAGGGCAATTTAATTCTGCTCTGAGCTTCTCATGTGCACTGAGGTAACCAGAGATCCCATAAAACAAGGCCAGGGTGACCCTCTGCCCTCCAAAAATCCACCTCTTGGATACCAAAAAGTAAATCACAGATTAATTTTCCAGCATAAAAAGCAATTGAAACTTGTTATTTTAGGTGGTGTTTTGGAGCATTCTGAGAAGTCTGAATGCCCATTTTAAAAAGTTGGAGGTTTTTTCCAGTGATTTGCAGCTTCTCTGGATTTAATATTTCCAATTCCCCCCGCCATACCAACGTAATGGAGAGAAGGAAGATGATCCAAGGATTGGGGTACTGCTCAGCAGGCTTTGGGAGCCCTGTGCACTCACAGGTGCTACTGCAGGCTCTGGGTGTGACATGGGGTGACATTTGTCCTGTCCCCAGCTTCATTTATGGCTGGAGCACAGCCCTGGTCGCTCCTGTGTGCTGTTGTTTCCTCTGTGGGTTCAAGGGGGTGAGTCTGGTGTAAGATCTTTGCTCCAGCGTTTGAGATCGCTCTGGTGAGGCCTTGAGTCAGATTAAACTGAGAGATGCTGTTGGACTTCAAATGTTTAATCAGGATTTTTTGGGGGATGGCTGTTCTAGAGCCTCAGATGTGCCTTTCTCAGGAATGTGGGCGAGTCCAAGAGCCCTGCTTATCACACCGAGGCACAAGTTGGAAATCTAACATCAGCCCAATTTTCCGTGGTTTCTCTTGTGGTCTCACTGCCTTTCCTGTCAGACAGTGCCACAATGCCCAATATAAGGATGACCAATATAAAATGAAACTGCAGCTTTCAGTTTCAGACACTCCATGTCTCTATGGAGAACTGTCCTTTTTAGCTGTTTTGGCCCATTCTGTGTCCCTTGTGTGGGTGTAGAGGAGCTGGTGCAGATTTGACTCTGTGGTGGCCTTGGCCACTGTGCAAAGGCAAGGGAAGGGTGAGCATGGACTGGGAGCACTCAAAAGGAAGTATAAGGAAAGGTTTTAGGGTTAAAGAACTTTCAGTCAGTGTGGTGTTCATCGCTTAATATCAGCATTTCTGCACCTTTTGCTTGAACTAATTTCCAGAATTCTGTTGAAAAGGGCTGAGTGTGTGTGGGTCTGGGTGAGAAGCAGCTGGAAATGGAGGCCAGCAGAGGGGAAAACCAGGTGTCTGTGGGGTGGGAAAGGAGCATGGGGATGACAGCAGTGTCCTGATGGAGACACCATTCCATGGTGGCTGCTTTGTCACTGTGGGGCTCTCTGACCTTCCTGCTGTCTGCTGGGGCATGGCAGGGTGGCAGAGCTGCTCCTGCTCATGGAGGCAGCTCTTCCCTACAAGAGCTTTCTCCTCACTGGTAGCCTTTATTTTGCACCCCAGAGAACTGGAAGCTTGATTTAATTCAGGAAGAGTCTCAGTCTTCCTGTGAGGTTGTAGGAGCTGGAGGCTGTGGATGGGAGTCATGACACTGTGTTGGGTGGCAGAGTGGCCCTGTAGAGCCGAGGCTGCCGGGCAGGAGCGGGGTGTGCCGGGTGCCCAAAGGCTGCCCTGTCCCCAGGGTGCAGCCTGCAGGTGTGCTGACCTTTGGCAGTCACCATTCCAGTTGGGACAATCGTGGTGGTGTGGTTTTTTGCTGGCCTTTCTGAGAAGGGTTTCTCCTGGAGCTTTGTTCCACTCCCAAATTTGCCCATGCCGTTTGGGAAAGGCACAGGCGCTCCCGGTGAAGCCTTGCCAGGGAGCAAGGAGAGAAGCTGCACCGGGAACCATTCCTGCTAAAACCTGGGAGCTGTTGCTTTAAAAAGGAAAAAAAAAAAAAAATCCTTTGTGGGCTGTGGAGAGAAAGTGCTAGAACTGTGCAGGATCATGACTGGAAAGCAGGATCCCTGAGTGGTCACGGAGGCTTTCCTGGTCTTCTCCAGCCTGCCGTGGATTTAGCCAGGATGCTCGTCCCCCACAGCAGATAGCAGACGAGGGACAAAGAAACCCTATCGAGGACACACCGCTCGGCAAAGGGAATGAGGCAGGATGTTGCTGTGGTGTTAAAAGGGAACAGGATCTCCGTGCCTAGACATGGGAATCACGTTTTCACCAGGATCGCTGGGTTGCAGTGCTTGAACCCGACCTTCCCGAGGACTCCGATCGCCCTGCTCTGCTTTCTGCTCCCGGCTCGCTTTTTTCTGCCACATATGTAATACTGGAGGTTTAAAAAAAAAAAAAAGGCAAAAAAAAAACCCAGAGAGATTAAAAAAAAAAAAAAAGGCAGCCCGATCCAGGGATTCGGAGGCATCCTGCTAGCGATCAGCTGACGCGCCGAGCCGAGCTGCAATGTGTTGCTTATTCATTTTGTACGGTGGGAGCTGCCGGGGCTAAGCAGAGAGCTGAACTATGCCTCTCCTACAGCCGCGCTTGTGCAGACAGAGGGGTGAGAGAGAGGCAGCCGCCGCGGGAAGAGCACAGCCGGACTTTCTCCTTGTTTTTATCCATTTCTGCAGGATCATGTATTTATAAGGGATGAGGTGGGCCACAGGGATCGCAGGCCTGAGGTGCGGCCTACCCAGTCAGTGCAGAATCAGGCCCTCCACTACCGGAACCGAGAGCGCTTTGCCACAATCAAATCAGCATCTTTGGTAAGAGCCCCCATCCCACCCCACCCCATCCCACCCCGCTCCGCGCCCCTCGCTGCCATCGCCGCCGTGCTGCTGGTGCTGTTGGCATAGCAACTGGATATTGCACTGAAAGAGATTTTACCTCTGTGTGTGTGTGTGAGAGAGAGAGATGGAAATGTGAAATATGTTTGATTTCTCTGTGCATTTCCAGTGTGAGGTAACCCACCTTCCTGGGTGAAGTTAATATCATCTCCTTCCCCCCCACTCGCCTCCATTTCCCACCTGTCCCTTTTGTTAATATTTTTATCTGCATGTGCATAAAGTGTGTGTGAGGTGTGTGAGGGCTGCTGAAACGCCGTGGAGATGCAGATGCAGATGGGTTTGGGAACAATAAGATCGCTGCTGCCCGCCCTGAACTGCTGCCTGGTGGTTTTTTTTTTTTTTTTTTTTTCATTCATTCATTTATTTCAAGCAACTGTACCGTGACTGCATTTTCCAGCCTGATCCCTTGGAAGGATTGCTGGGCTGCGATAAGGGAGAGAGAGAGAGAGGGCTTGCAGCGGGGCTGTGGGCTTACAAAGGGGAGGGGGATGGGATGAATCCATCAAGATTTGTACTATTGCAAATGTGATTGCTGAGGATGCCTTTGTAGTAGGGAAAGGGGTGTGTGCCGGAAGAGTTAGTTGTGTGCCGCCTCCCCCACCCCGCATCCACCCGGCCTGGGAGCAGCCTTTGCCAGGGAAAGCAGTGAAAAATGGCCCTTCAGAGGTAAAATGAGTGTCCTGTTAAATATTTCAGCCCGCTGGTATTAGAGGTCAGATGGACGGGAAGCGTTAGAAAGTCCCCACGGTTTGGCCATGGCACTTGCTCAGTGCTATGACATCATCCTGGACCAACCCCGAAATTACACCAGCGAGCCCTCCCCTTCCCGCCTTCTCCTGCCTCCACCATGGGGTTTCTCCTTCCAGACCACCATTTCTGAGTCCCCAGAATCGCTTCCCATTCCTGCATGCCCCAGACACGGGCTCTGTGTGTGTGTGTGTGACCACAGCTAAAGGTTGTGACTGGAGGGAAGCAGCAGTGCCAGCAGCACAAATTTTTCTGTGTGGTTGTTGCTGCTGCTGCTGCTGTTAAAATCTAAAATGATGCTGTGGCGTTCAGGCTTCTGCCCAGATGCTTCCTGGGAACATCTGAATCCCATCTTCTGCAGGTGTATTTCTGAGTGCTCATTCCCTGAGTGCCCCCCGNACGGGCTCTGTGTGTGTGTGTGTGACCACAGCTAAAGGTTGTGACTGGAGGGAAGCAGCAGTGCCAGCAGCACAAATTTTTCTGTGTGGTTGTTGCTGCTGCTGCTGCTGTTAAAATCTAAAATGATGCTGTGGCGTTCAGGCTTCTGCCCAGATGCTTCCTGGGAACATCTGAATCCCATCTTCTGCAGGTGTATTTCTGAGTGCTCATTCCCTGAGTGCCCCCCGGGCTGGTGTCCCCTACTCCCCCCCAGTTTAGAGTGACCTAGAAATGTGTGTGTAGAGGACTTCATGCAGCACACCTGACAGGGGCACGATCCCTGCTCTCCTGGAGACCTCCTGCCCTGGGAATTCTTCCTTTTTGTGTGTGTGTTTGCACCCAGTGTAGTGCCAGCACTTCTACTGCCTGCACGAGCAGATAGAAGTAGGACCCAGTTAGGTTGGCTGGAGGGCAGAAATGATGAATGACTCATGTATCATACTCCAGACATACAATTTCATTGATAAATTGATATGTGTGATGAATATATTCATGTTCTTTTACTCTCTGTGCAAAGCTGCTGCACCTTGTGGCCTGCCTTCAGCAGCAGAGCCCAGAACTCCTGTCTTCCTTGGAAATGTCATCCCTGGGCTACTTGGGTGGCTTGAAGGGATTGCATGGCCAGGCCCCTTTGGGAGCTCATGAAAATAAGGGCTGTGAGGTATTCCCAGATCCCTGAGCTCTGGGGAAGACAGCTGATATCCCAAGGTCACTCCTAAATCCCATGGCAGCCTCCTGTGGGGCTGGGATTGTGCCTGCCTTAATTCCTTACTCACTTGGATTTGCCGAATCTCTCTGCTTCAGTGACCAAGTGATGATACAGATAAACTTAGTTTTGGATGGGGAAGATGGAAAGCTTTTTGGAGAGCTTCTCCTTATTGGGTTTTCTGTGGGACATGCTCTGTTGTCCCCATCATACACACACATCTCCCCTGCCCAGTGTAGAGGGAAGTTCCCAACACAGCACCTGGGCACTGCAGGAGGTGTTGGTGTCTCCTTACTTCTGAGGTTGTGTGGTGGGCCAGAACTGTTCTGTGTGTGCCTCAGAAATAGTTCATGGTGATGAGCTTTCCCTTTAATCATCTTCCATTCCCACCTCTTCATCTTCCAAACTGGAAATCTAGAGGAGGGGAAAGAAAAGTTTAAACTCATTGCACAGAATCTGGGTGCCAGTGCTCGTGTTGGAGCACTTTTTATCACTGTCACTATTCAGTGCCTGGATGATGTCAGTGGGGAGAGGTGCTGGATGCTGCTGCTCCTCTGGCCAAGGGAGAACTTCTTCCTGCTTCCCTGTCCAGCATTTGTGGGGAGGGCAGAGTCAGTCATGGAGCTGACATGGAGAGAAAGACCTGGAATTTGTAGTGCAAACCCAGAAATTCAGGCTTTATTCATCTCTCTGTGTTAATTTACTCTTTCAATGGCAGCTGGAACAGATTTTCCTGTGTGATTGGGTGCTCAAGATCCCACAGTGGTTGAAAACCAGCAAACCAGCAAGCTTTGATGGTTGCCTACATCCTGCTGCTGCCCATTTCTCAGCAGCTGGGAGCATCTTCCCGGGCACAGAAATGTTGTGCAGTTGGGAGCATCAGGTGGCCTGTATTGCAGAGAATCAAAATCAGGAGTTCTGGCCCCAAATTCAATAATATGAGATGATATTTGAGTGTAAAAACTTCCTTCTATGGGATTTGCTGAGAGCCACCCCCAAACATGAGACCAGGGCAGTGTTTTTAGAAGAAAAGCACCAAGTCTGGGGCTGTTCACTGCACAGCCATTCCTGATGGTGCAGTCCAGGATCTGGAGCCCTCAAATCCTTGCTCTTCTCCCCATAGATCAGGATATTGCAGATGGAGGTAAGACTGGCATTCCTAAAAGGAATCCAAAGTACAAGTTGGATCTCTTTCCAGAAACAAGCTGAAGCAGTTTCAGGGAGTGCAGAGGTCACAGAGGAGCTTACATTAGACAACTGAACACTCAGGTGACCCAGTGATTTGAAGAGTGATTCCCTTGCCCTGTTGTTCTGCAAAAGCATCATGTGAATATGAAGGAAACTGGACAGACCTCCAGAGAAAATAGTCAAATGAACTATCCACAAAAAAAAAAACAGGCTGTGGATATCCCCTTTTGAGTCTTGCAGTAGTGCTTTAATATTGCTCAGATTAAAGAAAATAATGAAAATGAGCAAATGTGGGTAAGAAAGATGAAGGAGCTTAACTTTGGTTGTAGTTCAATCAGCAATTTTAGTAGTCATTTTTTCCTGGACCCCTTTTCTCTTTAATCAGTTTTGCGTGCCAACAATAACCCTCACTCACCTGGAACAGTGGTGGAAAATACCCTGCTTATTTTTGCTGTTAGAGTAAAAGTTGCCATCTGAAATGGAGACCAGGCACCTACATCTCCATATTATTTCACAGATTATCAATGCTCCATAAATTAAAAGTTACAACCAGAAATCTCCTGAAGCTCAGCAGCTGTTGTTTGAAAAGAAGGGCAGAGGTTCTGCATGCTGATGAGATACACCTCTCCACATTTTCAAGTGAAAGCTGTATTTTGAATCTCTTCAGAGATGCATTGATCTGCACTTGTGGGTGTCTTTTAAACTTGACCCCTTAGGTCCTCCCTGCCTCATGCATCTCCTCAACAGATGCTTTTACCATTTTCAAAGGCAATGATCAAGTAGGTGAAACTTCATAGAATCCCAGAATGGGTGAGGTTGGAAAGGATCTTAAAGCTGATCTCATTCCACCCCTTGCTGTGGGCAGGGACACCTTCCACTCTCCCTCCCTCCATCCCTGTCCAGCCTGGCCTTGGACACTTCCAGGGATCCAGGAGCAGCCACAGCTTCTCTGGGCACCTGTGCCAGGGCCTGCCCACCCTCATGGGGAAAGATTCCTCCCTCACATTTGTGACACCTTGTTTCATAGAGAGATCACGCAGTGAGGACTCTGTCAGAGGCCTTGGTGTTCTCTTTGAAATCCAGATGCCAGCAGAAGAACAATGTGATCTCATCTGGGGCCTGCAGAGCCAAGTGTCTGTGTCCATGTGAGCAGGATTCCCTGGATGTGGCCAGGAAAATGGCACCAGGGCAGCCTGGCTCCAGAACCAGGTACCTTCACATGGAGCTGTTCCCTTGCACTCCCTTTTCCTGAAGCATTGGTGTTTTATTCCAGAGGGTTGAGTTTCTCCCAGTGGACTCATCTGGCTGTTGCCTTTGTAGACCTTTCTTCTAAAATTTTGGACTTGTTCTTTCTCATCTGCTCTTGCTGTGGGAAGCAACTGGCAGCATTTTTCTCAGAGCTCTACTTCCTTCAGCACAGAGCTCAGAATTTTGGTTATGGAGAGGTGAGAGTTCCTGTCCTGTAGGAGACAGTTCAGTATCTTGGAGAAACAGTGTAGAAAAGGGAACTCTAAACAGCTGCTGTTTTGGAGGAGAAGTTGTGAGCTCAACTTCCTTACATAAAGCTAAAATCTTGGAGGGGTGAAAGAAAGTTTGGATTTTATGGCAAATGAACTGCCTGTGGGAGTAGGTTGGAAAAGACATCTCTGTTCTCAGTTCTGTGTGTGCCAAAGATGCAGAGAGATAAGCAGCTGAGAAAATGTCATACCTTAATAAAAGCTGTTCTGGTTTATACAGATTTTTGGTTCTCCTGATGACCTGATTGATTGTTGTGTGCTGCAGGGAGAGCTCCAGGAAACTGCAGCTTTCTGGGGTGAAGGACCCTGGCATTTCCTGGTTATATGGAGAACAAATTTTGTATTATCACCTTTTGCTTCATGATAATCTGTGGGTTATGTTTGTGGACTTCTCCACAAATCTCTGCTCTCTGTGACCAGAGACAGGACCCAGGGAAAGCTGGAGCTGTGTCAGGGAGGCTGAGATTGGAGATCAGGAGAAGGTTCTTCCCTCAGAGGGTGCTGGCACTGCCCAGGCTCCCCAGGGAATGGGCACAGCCCTGAGGCTGCCAGAGCTCCAGGAGTGTTTGGACACCACTCCCAGGGACAGGCTGGGGTTGTTGGGGTGTCTGGGCAGGGACAGAGGTTGGACTCCATGATCCCTGTGGGACCTTTCCCACCCAGGATATTCCAAATAACACATGGAGTTCCAAGAGTCTTTGTCTAAGAAGACCAGAAAGGTGATTACTGGAACATCCCCAAATTTTCTTGTTAAAATGGTTGCTGGAGCTGTTCATTCATTAGGGGCTTAGGCTTTAAAACCATAATCCTTTATTCATTCATAGTCTGAAGGACTTCCCTGGTACTGAACTGGGCATGTTCAGTAACTGATGTTCATTTCTTCCACATTCACCCATCCCTGAGATCACCATGTGCAGACTTGGTCTTTGAAGACTGTCCTGAGGAGTGTTGGACTTGACTGGAGATTAGGGTGATAAGTCTTTATCATGAGCTTGCTGAACATGAAATCCACGAGATGTCCACCAAGTCTGCTGCTCTCCTCTCTCATCTTTAGGATGAGACACTGCTTTTGTTTTTTTCTGACTTTTTAATGCCTCATCTTCTGTTGTGACTGGAAGGCTTTATCAGCTAGGCTTGTAATTAGCAATTGCATCCTATTGTTAGGGATAAATATCCTAGATTTCATGGGAAATCTTTCCAAGGTGGAATTCCTGTCATGATAAAGCTGAGCAAAATTGGAAAGGGGGTGCAGAGGAGCAGGGAAAAAAAACAAGGATAAAATTTAATGAGTTTTGCTGTAAATAAAACAAGTGTACATTCTACATCTCATTAGAGATCAGACCAAAGGAGACTGGCAAAGTTGCTGGAGGATCCTTAGATCCATTTTTCCTTAGGCTCTTGCTGTTTGCTTTGTTCTGCCAACGTCTGGGAACGGAGCGTGCCGTACAGATCATCCCATTGCTCACAAAAGGGCTGGGGCCCCAAAAATAGCACATCCAGGAAGATCTTGTACTGCTGGTGGCTCCCAGGTCTCCATTTCTCTTGCAGTGCCTGACCAAGGCTGTTCTGTCTCAGCTGGATCTCACTGAACGCTGTGAATGGCATGTGTGAAGTGCTGGGGGTCTGCCTGTCTTACCTGGCATATGTCTCTTAGAATTTGGATTATCAGAGGAATTTTCCTTACCTGGAAGCTTCTGGCAGAGATCTTATTCTTGCTGAACTTGACTGAAATGTGCAAGTTCCTATGAACACTTCCCAGCGTCTTCCAAGTGTGGCTGTCCTTGGTACACTTTGAAAAACCAAAAGCTTTTTGAACTGTAGCAGAACACAGGACTCACACAGTGTTTGTGTTTCTGTGGTCATTCCTACAATCCCACATACTCCTGGTGGCTGACCTAGATCTGTTTGGGTCTCAAGCATTTTCAGGCTGCTCTGTTACACTACTTGCTGAGGTGTAAGTGTGTTTAATCCAGCCTACTCTAAAATGACATTCTGAAATTGCTTGTAGGAAGGAAGTGGTTTGTCCATCCATCATCACCTCGTGGTGGACACTCAGCCTCAGTGAAGTGATCAAGCTGAGTCTGACAGTGCTGGTTCTTTGGTTCCTTTGCCATCTTTGGGAGGCTCTTCCTAAGCTCCTCTCCACACTCCTCCCAGGTGTTGGGAGTCATTTGAACTGAGACAGGTGGCTCTTGCTGCCTGCCTTGGGTGACCTCATTCAGGATGTTCCTCTGTTGATTTTGGAGCTCTGACTTGGCCGTGGCCTCCTGTCACCTCCCAGCCCTGGAGCCAGCAAGTGCACTGTGCTGGCAGCTCCCTAAAGCAGCTGCTGCTCTCCTGTTGAACCTGAACCTTCCCAGGTCTGTAGGTGTATCCCATCCTATGTCTGAACTCCAAAAATCTCCACAAAACTGCCTTCAAGTGACAGCAGTGCTGTAGTAGGGACCAGTTTTTGGGCTGCTGTGGGGGAAGCCATCAGGAAGGCTGGGCTCTTGCAGGCTGCAGGAGGGACTCTCAGTTCATAAAGCTGCAGTGATCACCTTCAAAGGACTGAGCTCTTAAGTGTGAAAGCAAAGGTACCCGTGCACAGAATTGGGCTGCAGTTCCACACATGTACCAAGTTTTTGATTCTCAGGTCATATAAATGATCAGCAGATCTTCATAAATTAAGTCCCTGAGGCTGTCTTTAAAAAAACAAAAACCAGTCTTGGACACTTTCCTTCTTTTGAAATGGAAGCATCACCATTTGCATTTTCTTCTGAACATTTTTGGCACAGCCTGTTGGGTTGTTTTTTTTTTTTTCCTTCCTTTCACATGGATATACTTGGGCATGGAAATGAATGTGGAACTTGTGAGTTTGTTTCAGCTGAGCAGGGTTTAAAATCTGCTTAGACCATCTGATCAATCTTGTTAAGAGCACACAGTTCCAGAACAGCATTCCCTTGTTAGAAAACTTTCAATTCTGGGAAGGAATGAGCTCAGTCTGCCATCATCTTGAATTTTAAGGGGAAATTTTGAATGAGGCTCCTCATAGCAGAAAATAGCTGTTGAGGGATTGAATTGGCATGGGGGTGACTTGAGGAGGAAGGAAAGAATGGGTGGCTTTGGTGGGTTCTAGCTGCACTTTGGGAGTCCATGCCACTCTCAGGATCTGAGTCCTGTGTCTGGTAAGGTTGTCCTGTGTCTGAAGAACGTTGTCCATCAGCCACCTTTGTTTCCAGATCTCCTCCAGCGTGTCCTGGAGTGCTGAGTAACCAGTCCCTCCCTTTATTTGTAATATGGCATTTTCTGCTGTGTTCTAAAAACACCTAAAAGTCTCAGGAGAAGATGGGGGCTAAAAGTTAGGAGAGAGAAACCTTGTGGCTTGGTGAAATTGAGCAGCAGCCCCTCCGAAACCCGTTGGCTCCCGAGAGCACAGCGGGGCAGGGCCTGGCTTCCAGCGGGCAGCCAGCACGGCAGCAGCCTGTGTGGGAAGAGAGGCCATGGAGCACTTGTTGGCCTGTTCCTGCCCCAGGTTACAAGACAGATCCATGAGCATGAGCAGGAGAACGAGCTGCGGGAACAGATGTCAGGATATAAGCGGATGCGGCGCCAGCACCAGAAGCAGCTGATCGCCCTGGAGAACAAGTTGAAGGCCGAGATGGACGAGCACCGCCTCAAGCTGCAGAAGGAGGTGGAGACACACGCCAACAACTCGTCCATTGAGCTGGAGAAGCTGGCCAAGAAGCAGGTGGCTGTGATGGAGAAGGAGGTGAGTGCAGGGAGGTGTCCCTGAGGATCTGAGGGACAGGAGAATCCGGGTCTCCAAGGGGGGCTGGGGGAGTTGCTGCTCAAACCCGTGGTCTGAGGTGCGGAACGGGAGGACACAGTCCTACACTGTGCCAAGGGAAGTTTAGGTTGGATGTTAGGAAAAAGTTTTTTACAGAAAGAGTGATAGAAGTACTGGAATGGTCTTCCTGAGGGGTGGTGGAATCACCATCCCTGGATGTGTTCAAAAAAAAGACTGGATGTAGCACTGGGTGCCAGGGTTTAGTTGAAAGTTTTAGGGACTCAATGATCTTAAAAGTCTCTTCCAACCTGGTGATTCTGTGACCCTGTGACCTTGTGCTCCCTGGTGAAGCAGCCTCGAGTCACCTTTCTGGCTGATGGGCACTCTGTTGGCTTCCACCAGTGCCAGAGGTGCATGAAGGGGGCTGTGGGGACCTTGGTGGGAGCTGTGCCTCACCTGAGGGGGTGACAAAGCCATCACTCAGTCTAAAAATCAGCACATTAATAATAATAAACTGGTGTGGTTGTGCCCTCTGGGGAGGTTTTGGTGGGGAGATAGGAAGCACAAGGAAACCCTCAGATTTATGTGAGTATTTTCTGTGTGAGCAGCTTTCCTGTGGCTGAGTGCTCATGGCTTTGCCTGGCACAGTCACCAAAATGACTGACCAAAAGCCACAACACTGATTTGTGCTGGATTCTGCACCTGCTCACTCACCTTCTTTTTTTTTATTGTTATTTCTTTTCCCCTCTCTGTACATTGCAGGCAAAGGCAGCTGCAGCAGATGAAAAGAAATTCCAGCAACAGATTTTGGCTCAGCAAAAGAAAGACCTGGCGACCTTTTTAGAAAGTCAGAAGAAACAATACAAGCTTTGCAAGGAAAAGATTAAAGAGGCAAGAAACCCTCATTTTCAGGGCTGAAGGGGTGTGGAATGAACACAAACCAGGCTTTCCTTTTGATGAACCTGGGCCAGCCCAGGGGTTTAAGGGATACTGTCAGGCTTGGAAGCAAATTTGGATTCTCAGCAAGTAAATTTTCTGGAGCTGGGAGCATCTGGCAGCATTTCCAGAACAATTTGTGAGGGTGGCTACAGGTGCCTTCACAATTTGCTGTAGAGCAGAATCTTTGAAACCAAGGGTGATGAGGGAAAATGGGACTTCACAGAGAGTTCTTCTTCCCCTTTCTCCTCATCTGTTTTTTTTCTCAAGTAATCAGAGCAGGCATTCAATGTCCCTTGACTAAAAGCCCTGTGATCACTTACATAAATTAGGAAGAGAAGTAACTTCACATGTAGCTTATCTGTGCCAAAATGCATTATTTAAGTAGTGCACTCCACCACATTGCAAAAATAATTTGCTGTTACGGTAAAGGTGATAAAATGATTATCAAGGAGCTCAGTGGCCACTTTTCCTCCTGCCCTTGGTGTGGGTTCTGGTACAGCTGTAGGGGCAGCAGGGCTGAGCCTGGCCAGGTGATAGATCTGGTTCTGTTGGTTCTGGAGCAGGATTTTGGTGTCCTTTCATGAACTGAAGGGCAGAGGAGGAGCCAGGAAGGGCCCCCAGGTCCTGTGTCACTGTGGTGCTAAGGGAAGCCTTGTTTTGACCCTGCAGGAAATGAATGAGGACCACAGCACGCCCAAGAAAGAGAAGCAAGAAAGGATATCCAAACACAAAGAGAACCTGCAGCACACACAGGCTGAAGAGGAGGCCCAGCTTCTCAGCCAGCAGAGACTCTACTACGACAAAAACTGCCGTTCCTTCAAGAGAAAAACGATGATCAAGAGGCACGAGATGGAGCAGCAGAACATTCGGGAAGTATGGCACTCCTCACTTCTCTCCCAGCGTTCCTTTAACTGCTTTAGCTTCGTGTCTTGCCTGAAGTTAGGTCTTTGTGTTTCTAGTTGCTAAATAGATCTGAGGAAAATGTAAGAAAAAGAGTTGTAGGGAATGGTTTTCCGTGCAGCTGCGGCTGCTTTGATCAGTTGAGGGATGGCAGCGTTGACTGCAGACAGAAGCACCCTGTGGGCCCCTCCTCTGGGCCTGGTGCCTCATCCCAGCTCCTGAGCATTGGCTTTGGGGGTCCTGCCCCAGTCTGGGCTGTGGGGAGGGCCAGGGAGAGCTGTGGGATGGGGATATGGGTTGTCAAGGAGCAGCTTTTCACATCCTGCTTCCCCTGGTTGGTTTCTGCCCCTTGCCTCAAGGTTCCCTGTGGTCAAACACCACTTTGAAGAAAGAGTTTCCACTTGGAGATATTCCTGTGGCCATCACTGAAGTATCTGAATTCTAGCCTTGATGTATTTTTGGATAAAGACAGTCAGATGAGAGGGTATTTTAGTGAAAACTGAGTGAGGAGTGGTCAAAAATTTCCAGTTGTTGTTGGCCTGCTACCCTCAGGTTTTCCAGGATGTTTTGTACTTGTTCAGAGCTTTGCTGCTCTTGGGTCCAGATGTGCCTGGGGCTGCTAAGCTGCTTTGCTGAGATCCAGGTATCTCAACCCTGGCACCCTGAAAACGATTGACTCCAAAAATTCAGATTTGAGCACCCTTATCACAGCCTGTCAGCTCTGTGGCAGGGATGAGAACAGAGTTCAGTTACCTAGCCTGGCATTTAACCAGGAGCACACCTCTGACCTCCTGCCTTTAAGCTCTTACGAGAGACCTAATTTTCAGAATTATCTGAATTTTTATTCCCTGAAAATTACATCCCTACTAATTCAAATGTGCCACTACTAACTACTTGGATCACCTGAAGTAAATAACACTTTCAAAATGTGTTTTCCATATTTTAACTAACCCCAGATGTTGTTTCTGTGCAAATGGGAAAGTGTTTGAGGGAGCTGGAATGACTGTGTGTGTTCATGCTGTGTGAACTGAAATCAGGTGTGGAATGGGCTTGGGAGAGGCTGCCTGAGCTGTACCTGGGATGAAAGCACATGTGCCACAGCTCCCTCCCTGCCTGCCTTTGTGCCAGTGGGAAGTGATTTTGGCACACCAGTACATGTAAATTTTAATCCTAGCTGTCATGTAAACACATGCTACACCCTTAGGACCAAGAGGCCAGAGGGAAACCCTGGCCCTGTTTCCTTCCCCATCCTCTCAGCCCAAACCTGTCCCAGGTGTAGCAGCTACTGGGGCTGAAGTTTGCAGGTGTTTCTGTTGAGAGTTCCAACAGATTACCACATGTGAGCAGCAGCTCAGAATAATTACATTTTTTTGCTTCTCCTGCAGAAATTCGTTAGGCTGAGGCAGCACTGGGCTCTCCCCAGGCTGGGCAGGGCACGGTGGGGGCTGGGGCTGCTGGCTGATGCAGCACGGAGCACAGCTGAGGCTGTAACCTGAGCTGGGATCAGGGATGCACCAGCACCGCTGTGAAGGGCACGGCTCCGTGCTGCACGGGATGTGGCTGACACCTTGAGACACAAATATTTGCAGTAATCAGGGAGGGAACTGGTGTCTTCCCCTTCCTGGGCTTGTAGCTTGGGGAAAGTTATCCCAGACTGTGCACACCCTGTGCAGGAGCTCTTGGTGAACACTGCAAGACCCTCTGAGCCTGGAGCTCCAGCCTCATTTTAAAATATGTGCTGCACCTTGGGCCAGATCCCACCTGACAATTCATTTTCTCACCTGAGGTGGTGTTAGAGCCATTGAGCTCTGCTGTGGCCACTCCAGTGCAGGTGATGGGGGCAGCTCGTTCCCAGTACCCACCAGGGGCACAGGGGAATTCAAACCAGGCAAGAGCCCCGATTCTGTCACCCCAGCCCTGAGCAGCCTGGGATGTGTTCCGTGAAAGCTGCTGCGAGTTTCTGCAGGCACAGAGAGAGCTTGTGTGGGGTCCTGGTGCCACCTGCTGGGGACTCCTGGGGCCATCCCAGAGCTGCCGGAGGAGCAGGGGAGGGATGGACGGAAGGATGGATGGATGGATGGATGGATGGATAGATGGAAGGAAGGAAGGATGGATGGCTAGATGGCAGGAAGGACAGATGGATAGATGGAAGGAAGGACAGATGGAAAGATGGCTGGATGGATGGAAGGAAGGAAGGAAGGACAGATGGAAGGAAGGATAGATGGAAGGAAGGAAGCAAGGACAGATGGAAGGAAGGAAGGTCGGTCACTAGGTGGTCACTCAGCATCCCCACGGTGCTGCTGGGCTGTGTTTCCCTGTGCCTGAGCAGTCCCTGCTGCTGCTGTTGGAGCAGCGAGAGCAGCCCGAGCCCTCCTGCGGGCGGGCTGGCCGCTGAGCCGCGTGTGTGTCGCAGGAGCTGAACAAGAAGCGGACGCAGAAGGAGATGGAGCACGCCATGCTGATCCGGCACGACGAGTCCACGCGGGAGCTGGAGTACCGGCAGCTGCACACGCTGCAGAAGCTGCGCATGGACCTCATCCGCCTGCAGCACCAGACCGAGCTCGAGAACCAGCTGGAGTACAACAAGCGGCGCGAGCGGGAGCTGCACAGGAAGCACTTCATGGAGCTCCGGCAGCAACCAAAGAACCTGAAGGTGCTGCAAGCTTTCCTTCCTCCTCCTCCTCCTCCTCCTCCTGCAGCCTCTGTCCTGCTGTCCGTGCCTCCTCCTCCGTGCAGCACCCGCTGCTCTCCGCACCCTGTGCTCTGCCTGGCGTCCCCCCCCTTTGCACAGAGCAGCTCTGGATAAGGGAGGCTGTGGGCTGGGATAGCCCAGAGCTCACAGAGGGTTTTTAAAGTGCTGTGCTACTTGAGGCTGCTGGGAAAAATAGTCCAGTCCTAAGCAAAGTGTTACAGAACCTGTTTCTGACAAGCTGTGTGTTGGTCAGGCCCTCACTGGTGTCAGCCTAGAATGATGAGGAGAGGGGGTGGGTGGTGATGTAAGAGCCCAGAGAGAGCACAGAGCACTGTGAGTGTGTGCTGAGCTCTGTGCACACCCCAGGGTGGTTACAGACCTCTGAGCTGCTCTCTGTGGGAGAGGCATGTTCCTCCTTTCAGTGTCACAGAACCATGGAATATCCTGAGTTGGAAGGGTCCCACAGGGATCATCGAGTCCAACCCCTGTCCCTGCACAGACACCCCAGCAATCCCAGCCTGGGCATCCCTGGAGCAGTGTCCAAATGCCCCTGGAGCTCTGGCAGCCTCGGGGCCGTGCCCATTCCCTGGGGAGCCTGGGCAGTGCCAGCACCCTCTGAGGGAAGAACCTTTCCTGATCTCCAATCTCAGCCTCCCTGCCACAGCTCCAGCTTTCCCTGGGGTCACTGATCACCAGAGAGAAGGCACATTGCTGTCACTCTGTCACAGCCTTGCTAGTTCTCAGATCTGCAGCCTCCACACAGTGCAAGGTTGAGGTGGGAAGGACAAGGAAGGGCAGTGATGCTGTGAGAAAGCAGATGTGTTTTGGGAGGCAGGTGCTGGGCTGGGTGATCTGCAGGAAGCAGGGGCAGAGGGTGGAAGTGCTCTGGGTTGAGTGGGTGCTGTTGCTGGCCAGGCTGCAGCAGGGCCTGAGCTGCTGCTGCTGGTTAATCCCGTGGGGAGCACACACAGGGGAGCTGTGGTTCCCACCACCCCACCCACGTGGACACCCCACAGCCTGTCCCTTCCCAAAGCCCTTCACCCTCTTCACGTCGTTCCTTCCTTGGCAGGCTATGGAAATGCAGATCAAAAAGCAGTTCCAGGACACATGCAAAGTGCAAACTAAGCAGTACAAAGCACTGAAGAATCACCAGCTGGAAGTAACTCCAAAAAGTGAGCACAAGACAATTCTGAAGAGCCTGAAGGACGAGCAGACACGGAAGCTCGCCATCCTGGCCGAGCAGTATGAGCAGAGCATCAATGAGATGATGGCCTCGCAGGCGGTACGTGCAGGGGCTCGGGGGCACCCTGGGGGGACTTCTCCAGCCACTGAATTATAAAAGCTGCTTAAATAACACACCAGGTGGCACTTTCCCTCTTGGAGTAGGTGTCCTGAGGAACACGCCTCCTTCCCCTGCTCCCCTGGCGTGCTGGGGTTTAGGATTGGCTCCACAGAGGCTGCTGTTCATGGAGCCTGTCCTGCTTTCTCCCTCTGCCACCACCACCAGCAGCTCTGGGAAGGAGGAGAGGTGTGTGACTGGTGTGGGAGCAGAGGAATTCCCAGCGGGGGGTTGAGCGTTGTTTTCCCGATGCTCCCGCAGCTCCGGCTGGACGAGGCCCAGGAAGCAGAATGCCAAGCCCTGAGACTGCAACTCCAGCAGGAGATGGAGCTGCTCAACGCCTACCAGAGCAAAATTAAGATGCAGACAGAAGCACAGCACGAAAGGGAACTCCAGAAGCTGGAGCAGCGGGTGTCGCTGCGCAGGGCACACCTGGAGCAGAAGGTGGGTTCCCGAGGGCGTGCTGGGGAGGCGGGGCCGGAGCCGAGCTGGGGCTGCTGACTGTGCTCCTTGCAGATCGAGGAGGAGCTCGCCGCCCTGCAGAAGGAACGCAGCGAGAGGATCAAGTTTCTGTTGGAAAGGCAGGAGCGAGAGATTGAGACGTTTGACATGGAGAGCCTGCGGATGGGCTTCGGGAATTTGGTCACATTAGAATATCCCAAGGAGGACTATAGATGAGGTTAAATTTTTTGCCATTTAAAAAAAAAAACAAAACAAAACCAACAAAAACCGCAAAAAGCAAACAGAGTAAGGATGAAACTTGCAAACCCAACATTCCCCATGTTGACGGGCGTGCTCTCTCTCTTTCTGTCTCTCTTACTGACATCGTGTCGGACCAGTGCCTGTATATTCTTATCCATCAGGGGCCCCTTTCCCCCGTCACGTCCCGGTGCAGGACAGCTCCTGGCAGTCTTTTCCATAGTATGTCACAGTATTGATGTCTCTGTGCAATGATTAAAAATGTTTCAGTGAAAACTTTGGAGACAATTTTAATGGAGAAAAAAAAAAAAACGTAAAAAAACCACCAAGTGGATGTATGTTGCTTCTGAGCAATCACTCATTTTTCCACCAATCAATGAAAGTACAAGCAAAAAAATATTAATAATTAAAAGATATCTACGATCCCAGGGGGAGAGAGACTGAATCCGCAGCCTTACCTTAACTAGCTGCTGCATAATTTTATTTTATTTTTATTTTTTTGGTATTTATTCATCAGGAATAATTAAATAATAAAAAAAATTTTATTAAAGATTGAAAAAAAAATTTGATACATTTTACAGAAAAAAAAAAACTTAATCGTGCTGTACATATCAGTGGTGACATATTATTACTTTTTTGGGGTGGGGAGGGCGGGCGACGACGTGGTGATTTTTAGGAGAACCATGCTTGGGGCAGCAGGGACGAGCCCTGGCCCCTGGGCATATTCTTGATTGTATCATAAATCATTTTCTGCTGTCGCAGAGAATGTGAATACACTTAAATGAGCCCACAGGATCCCAGTAGCACAAATTGGGCTTTGTCAAATCGTGTATTTTGTGTATAGAAGGAATTTAAGGAGAGCTTTTACTTATTTTCATATTGTATTTTAACTGTTTCTCTGATCAAAAATTTTTTTACTTCTTTCCCCCCTCTCCCTTCCTGCTCCAGCCACCCCCCACTCTCCAGTTCTGTTCTGGAGCTCAGCACTGTCTGTTAGATCATCCCAGCCCTTTTCAGTTTTTCTTTTATTTGTTTTTTTGGGTTTTTTTTTTTTTTTTTTTTTTTGTTTTTTTTTTTGGGTTTTTTTTTTTTTTTTTGTTGTTGTTGTTGTTTTTGTTCCTCCCCCAAGTTCACCCCCAACCCCATGATCTTGGTCATAAATATTGCATTATTCACACTTTCAAACTGTGTATTTTCTTACAATAAAAAGAGAAAAAAAAAGGCTTTACTTCTTTTGCATGCACTTTAAAAAAAAAAAACCAACAAAAAAAAAGGACAAAAAAACCAACAAAACAACAAAAACATTTTTCAGGTTCCAGGGAAGAGCATGAATAACTGTCAGAGCTTTTAATTATATTTGTAAATAAAAGTGTTCATCACAATGCCTGGCTGTGTCATTGCGGGAGGGGTGGCTCGTGGCCCAGCACAGGTGCACGGGGAGGGGACACATTCCACAGGTGTCCCTCAGGGCTTGGTTTCCTCCCAGTGGAGGGCTTTAGGGTAAGGGATTTTTATTTTTTATGTCCTCCTCCCAGCCTGAGCAGTCCCCGGCTGGATCAGCCCTGCGAGCGCTGCTCCAGCCTTAACTCTGGTGGTCTGGAGTAGCTGGGGATGTGTTCCTGGAAAACCAGCGATTCTGGTGGAATGTTCTAACTGCTGGGCTGGTAAAACTGCCCTGGGGCAGCACCATCCATCCACCTGAGTTCTGGAATCCCCAGTTTTCACAGGGATGCTGCTGATTCCTGTTTGTCAGACCATGGCACTGCAGAGCTTTCACACAGCAGCCTGAGAAAAAGGGGGAAGGCTCCTGAGTTCATGAAGCTGAACTGCATTGGCTTCACCTTTTTTACCTTTTTACAGGCACTCAGGAGACACCCCCAGGGCTCCCTGCAAAGCTGCTGGAGGAGCAGGCAGCACCTGGGACCTGCAGCTGGGCTGGAAGTGGCTGCAGGTCAGTCAAACTGGTGGTGCCCAGGCTGCCTGCTGGGGTGCTGGGGGGGCTCCTGTGCAGGGAAGGAGCCTCCATGGGTCTGGGAGTATGGGGAGATCCCTTGGGAAGGAACTGAAGGCTGGCAATGTTTTTAAGATGGAAGGACATGATGGCTTTGAGCTGTGTCCCTCCAGCATCAGTGAGTCCCAGGAATGGGGAGCCCTGGGCACAGGGTCCAGCCTCATCCCAGGAACACAACACCACCCCCCTGCTCCCCAAGCACTGCCCTCATCCCCCAAGAAGACAACCAAGCACACCAAGTACCTTGGGAAGTTTTTAATTGTACTGTGAGCACAGGGCAGGTCACCACAGGACTGAACAAAACAAAGTGGTCTCAGCTTTGAGTGGCAGCAGAGAACAGAAAGAAGTGCTCTAGGCCAGCTCCCGCCTCCCCCTCGAGCTGCACCTTCACTACTGTAGTGGTGATGTGAAGGCACTGGCCAAATGTAGGAGGGGGGAAAAGAAAAAAAAAAAAGGGGGGGAGGAAGTTTCCCTTCAGCTGCCCTCTCCTCTTCTGGAAAAGGGAGTCTCCACAGCCAGCACCTGCCCCCAAGTGGTTGTGTACCCACACCCCTGCCACTTCAAGCCATCCCAAGGCAGCAGAGACCCCCTGAATTGACACTAATTCACAAAGGCTTTTGATTCCCTTAAGCAGGTTAGCTTGGAAGGAGTGGCCCTTCCCGGGACACCCCTCAGCAGTTCTCTAGCTAGGACACCAGGGGCATCAGCACAGGCCTGGACACAGGGACGCCAAGCAGGGACAGTGACAGAGTGACATTTCCAGCGGTCAGAGCGGGACAGCTGGGTTCAACTCATTAACACAGCACAATTACAGCGCCGTGCCCGGCCCACCCACGGGTGCTGCAGTGCCCCACGGCCCTGGCCCTACTTCCCCGAGAGCTGCTCGTAGAGCTTGGGCACGTAGTCGTCCCACTCGGCCTGGTAGCAGGTGCCGGCCACGGGCGCGCCCAGCCCGTACTTGCTGCGGAAGGCGGCCACCTTGAACTTGCCGCGCTTGTCCCCGGAGCGGTTGGACAGCACGGGCTCGCTGCAGGCCAGCTGCTGCGGCTGCTCGTACACCAGCCACACGTAGCGGTGCAGCCCTGCGGGGAGGGACAGCGTCACCGGTCACCCCGCTGCTGCCGAGGCACGCTGGGGCTTAGGGAAGATGCACTGACAGGTCTGATCCCTGCTCCTGCTGGCTGTGCGTCCCCCAGCAATGCCGCGTGCATGGTTTCCACAGGCAGGTTCCTGCAGGCCTCCCCCCGCCACCCTGCTGCACTGGGTGTGACCCATGCAGCAGCACGTGGCAACTGCTGCAGGTACCAACCTGTTCCCTTGGGAGGCCCCGAGCCAACATAATCCGACATCACCGTCCCGCTGCCCACATTGTTGCCTTTCATGTTGGTCACCAGGAAGTGATGCCACTCCCTGAAAGGAGAAGGCAAACAATCAAGCTGGCAGAGCTGCAGATAGGAAGACCCTTTGTCACTCCACGCTGCCGCTTTTTCCATGAGGCTGTCAGCATGGGGTAAACAAACAGCTGCCACTCCTGGTTTGCCAAACTCGAAGAGCACCAGTCCCAGAGCAGGCACTGCTTCGTTGGGATGCACAGCACGACCTCTGAGAGTGGGTATTCCACATACTGCTGGGCCTGACTTAAGGAAGGTGAGCTGGTCCCAGATTTAAGATTCTCCTGCCAGCAAAGACCTAATTCCAACTCACATATGTGCTAAATTAGAGCAATCAATAAATGCTGTGCTGCTCCAACTACAAGACCTTTGAACACCCCTGATAAGAGCAGCTGCTCCTCCCCTGCAGCTGCTGTCCCTGGCGCAAGGAGAGATGCAAGGACACGATTTCTATGACAATGACAACCCACAGCCCCACAGCTGCAACTTAGGCAGAGCACAATCACACCTCCTCCTTAAGCCTCTGTTCAGCCCAAGAGAGATGCTCCTTCTTCCCCATGCAAGACACGGAGCTGTCCATCCCCATCACCTGAACTTTGGGTCCTTCCGACTGGGCGCGTCAGGGTCTGTGAGAACCAAGGTGTAAAGCTTCTGGGGATCGCAGCCGTCCCACTCGATGCTAGTGGGGCGATGCTGGACCTGCAGGGATGACCGCGTTAGCACCGGCCCCGCTGTCAGCGCCACGCCGGGCCAGCACGGCCTGCGCTGGCAGCGACACCCGAGGGGTTCAAGACTATTCGTGCCAGCTGGCTCTACCTGTGAGAGCCACGGGCCTGCTCTCCAGCGGCACGGCCGGCCCCGTAGCAAGGCTGCCCCCAGAGCTCAGCCCCTCTCTCTGTCCCCGCACCCGCTGCAGCTCCGGCGGCAGCTGCCGGAGCGACAGCGCAAGAGACCAGACCGCATCCCGCCATTTTGCCGCGCCAAGCCCCGCGCGCAGGGCCGGGTGCTGCTCACCTGAGTGGGCGTGAGCACCTTGCCCAGCTCGTCGATCTCCACGGAGCCATACTTGACCCTCAGCGGGTGCGCCGGCTTCTGCTCCACCTCGGAGAGGCTCAGCGGCCCGTCCCACTTCCCTAGGTCCACCGGCATGGCGACGTTTGTGCTGCGGCGGCTCCGGGCGGCCCGAACCCCGTGCCCCTTGGCGGAGGCACCGCCCCACTCCGCTCCCATTGGTGGAGACGCCGCTATGCTCCTGTCCCATTGGTGGAGACGCCGCTATACTCCACTCCCATTGGTGGAGACGCACCGCTGGCCTCCCCCGCGCCCGTTCTATGGCGCCTCCAAGCGGAGCCGAGGAGGGCCGGCCGAGCTCCGGTTATCTGGGCCAGCCCTGTCGCCCCTACCGCTAATTAGGTTAATGAATAATTAATGTGCCAGGGCCCAGTAGGGCAGCCCTTTGGGTCTCAGCGCTCTGCTTCATGCACGCCTTGGTGCTTCCAAGCTGCCATGTGTAAGGTGTCCTGGAGAAACCCGAGGATAGTTGTGTGGTTACGACCCTTGCTGCGGGGTTACACAGATGAATAACCATTTATCTCTGCTCTTCCCGCTCCGCTGCTTGTGGGTTCTCTCTAAGTGGGTGGATTAGAGCAGCTCTCTGGACGCGGGGGTCGCTTACCACTCAGGGAACACCACTCAGGGAACTCCACTCAGCGAAGCCCTCTCTCGGGTTCAAACACTCCCGATCCACGGGCGGCACCGCCGGCAGCCGGCCGCGCTCTGCAGGGGTCACCTCACGCATTCGAGGGGGGAGAGGTGACCCCAAGATGGCGGGCAGGCCCGCGGCGGGGGGGCCGGGGGGGTGGTCCCAAGATGGCGACCGCTGAGAGCGGCGGCTCTGAGGCGGCGGGACCCGATGGACGACCCCATCACGGGCCCCTCACGGGCCCTGGCGGGCGGGTCCCCCCGGCCGGGCACGCCCGCCCTCCCCAGACCTCTCGGCGGGGCGGCGGCCGGGCGGCGCCGCCTCCGCGGGGCTCTGGCAGCGGCACACGGCCATGCAGCTCCTCGGCGGGATGCCGCCGGCGCGGCTCTTCCTCGCCCTGTGCATCTGGAGGCTGGTGCCGCGCCGGGAGGCCGCAGGTAGCGCGGGCTGAGGGGATGGGAGCAGGGAGCTGTGTCCCTTTACCTGATCCTGGTCTGCGCTGGATGTTTTTAGTCACCTCAGAGGTCCCGCAGCAGTCCCCTAACGAGCACTTCAGAGGGCTGACAGATCAGATATCCAGGTCTTGGCTGGCAGAAGGTGGCTTCGCCCATTCCCTCCATCCCTAACGCCGTCCCTTCTCTCTTGCAGGAACAGATGAAGTGGTCTTTGGGCAGGTGGGAGGAAGCATCCTCCTTTTGTGCCGCAACGTGTCCAAGGAAGCCACCGAGGTGGTCTGGTTCCAAGGGGATCCGCTCTCCTTCCCTCCTCTCTTCTCCTCGAGGGTCTCCTTCCCCCCGGACGTCCGCTTTTCCCTGGTGGACAACAGCTCCCTGAGCATCACGGAGCTGCGTGTGCAGGACGAGGGCAACTACACCTGCAGGGAAGTGCTGAACAGGACAGACCATGAGCACAGGGTGCAGCTCGTGGTGGCCAGTAAGTCATCCCCACAGCTGAGCTTCCTCCCCTTGGCTTTCCACATCCCCAAATTCATCTGGCACAGGTGGAAAAATAATATTTAGAAAGTGCAGACGGCTTTTATAGTGCAGAATCTCTCTCACATCCGCTCACAAGCACCAAAATGTGTCCAAATGGCCCGTCACAGATCTGGCATATCAAGGGAAATGCCAGCTCTCAAGTCCTCGCTGTGTCTCTTCTTCATTGCTGGCAATAAACAAGTTTTTGGGCACGTATTCCATTCCCTGTAGCTGTTCCAGGGGACCCTTTGCCTCAGGATCTCGCTGACTTGAGTCTCCATAAACCTTGGGGCAGGGGCTGCTGCTTGCTGTCTGCTTTCCCTTGTTTGGGATAGATGTGCTGTGCCATTCCTCACTGCCATCCTTTCAGCGGGAGAACTCTTCTCAGCTGAGGAGTCTTACATAGATGGAAACACGAAATTCCTCAGGTTTATGTGGGAGCAGTTTCCTGAGAGCGTACTTGTTATCAGCATGGACCAGTTCTTTCAGCCTTTCTGTGTCTTCTGGTGGTCTCTCCCTTTTCCAGCTCTATTTCATCCATCCATTCCCTTAGAAGTGTTGAGAGCACAGGTGGAAGTTTGGGCTGGAAAGCGCTCGAGCCGGTTAATCCTTCCTGCTTCTGCCAGGGAACAATTCTTTTGCCCTGGTGCCTCATGTATTCCACGGGACCAGCCCCCTCCAGATTAGCAGGGAGCCCAGGTCCTGTGCCTGGTGCCACTCTTGGTCCCTTCAGGACTGAGAAGAGAGTAAATCCACTGCTTTTCTCGTTTTGACCCTCTGAACTCCCTTGACCCCTTCCTTTCTAGCTGCTCTTCCCATGTGTGAGACCTGTTTGCCTTGAGGGTGTTCCTTCCTTCTACCTATGTGTAAACACTGCACCTGTTTTGTACAGATTAACGTCTTGAAAGTTTACGGGAATAAGAATTCTCTTCCTGCAGCAAGGAACGTGCAGATGGGGTGTGGAAGGATTGAGCCCCAGGCTGCTTCAGGGGATAGATACGTAGGCACTGGGCTTAGGAATGGGGAGCCCCAAATCTGGGGCACTGGGGCAGAACTCTCAAGAGAAAAAAACATGTATGCAGGGTGCCAGGTGTTGGTGCTGCACTCTGAACTTCATTTATTAGTCTGGAATTAATTGTCTCAACTAATTTCCAAGTGTGACAAAGGTGATGTGGGCATACCCTTTGATAGGTGAGAAAGGGATTTCTGGAGATGCTTTACGTCAGCAGGAAGAGCATTAGCAAAAGTTAAAAGTTTAACCTCTGACATGTAGCAGAGCCTCATTTTTCACAATCTCTGTTGATGGAACATCTTATCCTGGGCTGGAGCAAATTTTGGACACAGACTTGGCACTGCTGTGGAGGAGCCTCCCAGGATATGTAGAGGTTTTGTGTGGGAATAACCAGCTGAGTCTTCAACCCACCCCATGGATGGTACCAAAAAGTTCTGCTTTTGTTTGAAACTGCCCTTTGAAAATCCCACAAGCAGTAGAGTAAACATTCTAGTGACAGGACAAAGGTGCAGCCGTGCCTGGGGCTGTGATTCTGTGTTTGTTTTGGATGGGAAGCACCTGTGAAGGAGGCTTGCAGTTCCACACCTGCAGGGATTCCTTGGCACATCTGTGTGTGAGTTGATGCAAGCACTGTTGGTCATTCTGGGGCTCAAACCACAACAGGTCCTTTGTGCTGCTGTTTTGTGAGGTTGGGAGGGTGGAGATTTTTAGACTTTTGGTTTGTTAACTTTGTGGGAGCAGATTTCTTTAGACAGAGTTGTGCTGGGAAGAGCCTGGGAGTTCAGGATGTAAAGCTGATAGCTTCAGGAGACTGTTCCTGGGGTCAGCACAGAAAGCACAGCTCTGGCTGGCCATCCTGGAGGGGCTGTGTCCCCCTGGCCATCCTGGGGGGCTGTGCCCCATTGGTGTGGGGCAGTTTCTGCTGGTTCAGGCTGACAGGATGCCCTATTAACCCCAGCCAGGGTTTGGGAGCAGTTTGATCCTCCCCACAGGTGGGACACAGGGAGTGTTGCAGAGAACTTTCTTGCCCGAGCTGGGTGGTTTCAAAGATCACCTGAGCTGTGTGTTTCTGGAGAGCCAAGCCCCAGGAAGGTGTGTTCTTGCAGATCTCACACAAGGGTTTGCAATGATGGGGTTTTTTTTAAATAATGGAAGTAATTTCAAAGTCTCTTGAAGAAATGCTCCCCAAAATAAGCCTCAGACATCTCTCTGACACCTCTGGTGTGGGGCTTGCTTTGGTTTGATCTTGGGGTGGGGTCTTGTTCTGCAGTGCATTAGGCACACGCAGGGGTACAGCCTGTTCTTTCTGCCTGATCAGAGTCCAGAATCTCTCTGGCTGTTAAATCAGCACGTGTGTGGATCTGTGTGCGGAAGGAACAGCTGGGAGAGAGCCAGGACTGTGCCTTGCTCTCAGGTGATAACTCAGTGTTCCTCCCTGGCAGCTGTGCCATGAGGACCAGGGCAGTGGGATTTCATTCTCCTGCTGTGTTTATCCCATTTCCATTTGATAAAGCTGTGGCAATAATTTTTTCCCTCCCTCAAGGCTTGGCTGTGGGGGCTGTGACAGCCCCTCTTGGTCCCTGCTGGCTGTCACTTACAGCTGTGCACACCTGGGATGCAGGTCAGGGAGCAAGACTTGCCAGGAAACAGGAAAGATTTTTTTCAAGAGGAATGATGACAAATGAATTCCAGCCCTGCAAGTGTTTCTGACTGTGTGCTGTCCTTGCTCATAGATCCACCACAGGCAGCCCCAAAGTGCTGGGCTGAGACCTCCTCATCGGGGCTGATGCTGCAGCTGTTCTGCAGCTGGCCTGGGGGGTACCCCCACCCCACCCTGCACTGGAGAGAAGAGGGGCAGGATTTGGAGAACTCCAGCTGGGTCATCAGCTCCACCAGCTCCTCGGACACCCACGTGGAGACGCTGAACAGCTCCCACCTCTCCCACAGAAAAGTCTTCAAGTGTGTGGGCAGCCACGTGGTGAAGGAGGAGCAGCCTGCCTGCACTGTGGAGATAAGTGAGTGGATTTGCTGCCTCATGAACTGTTAATGAAGCTGGTGAATGTGGGGCAGGTGGGTACCCCGGCCGTTCCCTGCTCTCCAGAGCACTGAGGAGGTCAGGGAAGGCAGGAGGTAGCGTGGCAGGGCACATGTGCAACACAAGGCACAGATGTCCTGCAGCTGAAATCCATCATGGCAGAGCTGTAGGTGAGCTGTGTTTTGGGCCAAACAGATTTCACCCCAGCAGTATTTTCACCTGTGGAAAGCTTCCACACACCTGTGTGAGAGTGAGAGGTGGTTTGGAGGCTGTGGGCAGCTTGAGGTGAGGTTTGGTAGGGTTGGGTTTAAGGGTTGTGCGTGCCCTTCAGGCATCTCAGGAATCTGATGAAAATCTGGGCTGTGTTTATCCTCCAAGAGTTGTCAGGCTTCACAAGAGCTCTGCTGATCCTGAGGAAAATAATGCCTGGGCTGCTCTTCTCCTCTCTGCCATCTACCTGCTGGCTACCCTCAGACCATTTTTCCCTGGGGATATGAAGACAGGTGTCAGAAGGGACTGAGCTCCATGAGAGCTGCTCAGGGCACTCCTTGGAAGGCTCCTGAGTGAGCCAAGTGCCAAACCCATAGCGCTCGACTCCCAGACTCCTGCCTGCCTCCCTTCTGTTAATGATTATTAATCAGCCAGAAGCTTGATTGCTCGTTATGTTAATTGCCCGCGTTCCCTCCTTGACTCCTGTTTTTGTTTTCTTTTGCCCCGGGGCTGTTCAGAACTCCCTGCCCTGGAGTCTGAGCCCCCCCAGACCTGCTTTGTGGGTGACAACGTGACCCTGACGTGCCGGGTGACCGAGAGCACGCCGGCAGCCAGGCTCAGCTGGCTGCGGGGCGTCGGCCAGCCCGAGGTGGAGATCCAGCCCGGGGGGAGGTTCCTCATCACCCACGAGGGCAACGTGTCCCGCCTCACCATCCAGAACTGCTCCCAGGGCACCGACAGCGGCTGCTACGTCTGCAAGGCCCAGAACCCCGTGGGGCTCCGGGAGCTCTTCGTCTGCCTCACCGTGAAGCGTGAGTGGGGCCGTGCCAGGCGGGCCTGGGGACGCAGCACAGCTGCTCTTGGGCTTGCACTGACGTTTCCTCATCCATCCGTGTCCCCTCTCCGCAGAGCCGGTGAACATCGTTGGGCTCGTGGGTGCTGTGGTGGTCCTGTCCGTCCTGACTGTTCTCGCTGTCACCGGGGTTGTGCTGTACTACAATCCCCTCCTGTGCCTCAGAGGTAGGGATTGCTTCCTCCTTCCTGGGGCTTTATCCCTAACCTGCTGTCCCTCCCCGTGTGCTGGACTCAGTCAGGCTTGCCTGTGCTGTATCTGGGCAGGTCACCCTCATGTCTGTGCCTCTGCATGGGGCTGCCAGTGACTGTCTGGGGGAGACACAGAGATGGAGGCAGGATTGGCAGAGGTTGTCCAGCCCAGTAAAACCAGTGGCACTCCCAGAAGGGCAGTTTCTAATGCTGTCTCTCTTTTCTCTCCCATTCAGGTGCCGCATTCAGGTGAGTTGACATTACTCAGCCCAGTCCCTTATGGCATCTTCTGCTCAGCCTTCCTGTAGGGTAGGGCACAGGCTCTCTCTCCTCAGCCTTTCATCCAGCTTGCTGTGCTGTTGCCAGGAATGCAGACTTGGGGGATGTCTTGGTGCTGGTGGACTCTGAAGATGACGAGGAGGGGAAGGGCTCCGAGGAGGCCCTGAGCAGCTGCGCCGAGCACGAGGCCCTGGTGCTGGTCAGTGGGAGCAGGGCCCAGGCTGCTCACCTGAACCACCTCATGGAAGGTGAGCAGCCACCTGCTCCCTGCTGAGCTGGGGGTCTTCCCAGAGCAGCTACCAGGGAGGGAGGAATCCTTGCTGGCTGTTGTAGCTGAGGTGCTGCTGCTCTGTGCCCTGTGTAGGTGACGATGACGAGCTCCATGGCAGGGTCTCTCCACAGGAAGTGAGAGAAGAGACACGAGGCTCAGCTTCTGTCCCTCCCTGAGGAAGCACACGGAATCCAGCTGGAATCCAGCATCAAGCAGGCTCTCATTGTGTGTGGCTGAGCACAGGCTGTTGGTGTCCTGTCCCAGGATACTTCAGGCAGAGCCTTCCCACCACTTTCTCCACCTTCCCTTTCCAGTTTCACTCTGTCCTTCCCCAGCAATGTTTCTCCATTTCTTCTCTTCCGTTTTCCTCCTTGTCTTGGGTGTCCCTAAAACAAGGTGACACCCAGCACAGGCGGAACACGGGAACACCCCCTCAGTTGGATGCCTGTGACGGACTCAAATTCCCATGTGGGGTACTGGCTCAGTCCCCATGAGCAGCTCTGGCATGGAGAAAGTCACCACGGGGCCACAGTGGTCCTGGGGCAAGGGAAGAAACGAGGAGTGTGTGACAGGACATGGGTGATGCTGACTCTGGGGAGGCTGAATTGTTTGTATTATAAATATTTCTCCCCTAGTCCTTCTGCAGTGTTGCTCTGTGTCCAAGTCAGGAGTTAATCTGTTCCTTGTCAAGTGTGGGTGTGTAGGGTGATGGGGACGTGAGCACACACATGGGGGGACAAAGGGGACCTGACAGCACATGGGGGCTCACAGGGGATCCTATGGCCCGTGCAGTGGAAGGGAAGCACTCCTGGGACACGCAGAGAGGCAGGGTCTGCACTGTGGGTGAAGTCAGGGGGTCTGAGCCATCCCTGGGGTGTCAGAACAGTGTGAGCTGGAGCAGGGGACTGAGGGGGACAGGGAGGGGTGGGGATGGTGGTTGGGGTCCGGCTGTGCACGTTGGTCTCTGAAGGGCCATGGAGCCTGAACAGAGGGTTCTGAGAGGCTGGAGTGGGGTCTGAGAGCTGGAGGGAATGGAGTGTGGGTGCAAGGATGGGATAGTTTGAGGGCTGAGGGTGGGAGCCTCCCTGCAGGCAGCCCTGGTGCATTCCCTGTGCCCAGCACCGCGCCCTCCCTCGCAGCGGCGCTCGGAGCCAAGCCAGGAAAATCCCAGGGAGCGGCGCTAGCCTCTGGCTGCCCCTGGCAACTCTGTTGTGCCGCCACCACCTCGGCTGTCGCGGTCCCAGCTCCTCCGCAGACCCCTGGGCGAGGAGGAGGCACCGCCCGAGATGGACTCGGAGCTGGAGGAGCGCTTGCGAGTGGCTTTCCGGGACCAGCTGCGGCTGCTGTGAGTGACACCCCTCTGCCCTCCCCGTGGCAAGTGACCAAAGGGTTGGCAACCAGGCCAGCATGTCCTCTGTGCCCCGTGACCTGGGTTTGTGTTCCCATCTCCGGGTGCCACTGCCAGGATGGGTGTCACTGGGTGGCGCAGTGTCCCCAGCTGGGGCTCCCAGGGAGGAGAGGACACTGCAGCCGTGGGCTAGGGGGAAGGCGGGGGGATTCCCCGGGCGCTCACAAGAAAGCTGAGATAGTGGTGTGACTTGTCCTTCCCTGGGGCACTGCACCGCTGCTGGGGTCTCCAAGTAGAGGAGGCTGAAGCGGCAGGGGTGGGCAGGAAGGAGGATGGGCACGAAGATGAACGCAGGCAGGGCTAACCCCGTTTGGTCCTGACGACCCCGGCGCACCCGGGGGAGCGGGCCCGGCTCCCCGCGCGGAGCCCCGGGGACAGCGGTGGCCCCTGGGAGTCCTGCCCGTGCCACGGGGGCAGCTGCCCTGCCCAGGCTGTCCCTCCGCAGCCCAGCCGAGCTGCGCGCAGCCCGTGGCAGGACGGTGCCGGCGCGGGACCCCGCCGAGCTCCTGCCGTCCACTCGTGCGCTCCTGAAGAGGCGGGAGGTGGCGGAGGTGGAGCGGGAGCTGCAGAGCCAGCGGCAGGTGAGGGGCGCTGCAGGTGTGCCGCGGCTGGCAGGCGTGTCCCCAGCTACCCGCGGGCTGCCACCCTGGGCTGCACAGCGTGGGCCGATGCTCTCGGCACCCTGCAATCCCACAGGAGTTTCAGCAGCGGATGCAGCGCCTGGAGCAGCGCCGGCAGCAGCTGGCCCGGAGGCAAGAGCAGCACCGCGACGCCGTCCTCAGATTTGACTCCTTCCTCAAGGTGCCGGGCTGGGGGCCGGGCTGGCCGGGCTGGCCGAGGGGTGGCCGCTGACGCCGTGCCCCGTGCAGGCGGTGGCGGCCAGGCGGG
>VXBQ01011158.1:53707-67731 GCA_013400175.1 Phainopepla nitens | reverse complement strand
GGCGGCGGGCCGGGCCTCCCCAGCGCGGTGACAGCGCCGTGCCGGTGTCCCGCTCCCGGGACGGGGACAGCGGCTGTGAATTGTCCCCGCGGCGCTGTCCGGACCCGCTTCATTTTCCTTTCCCATCGCCTTTTAGAGAAGCCCGTGACCTTGTGGCATCGCGCAGTTCCAAAAAGCCCTCCGGGAAGTTGATGTGCGCGGGCTCCAGGCGGGCTCCGGCGCCGCCGCGTTCGCTGTCCCGGCTGCGGTGCGGGCGCTCGGGCGCGGCGGGGGACGGAGCCATGCGTGAGCGGCACACCTAGCGCCATGCTGGCCCCGGGCCAGCTGCTCCCGGTGCCGCGGGATCACGAGTTGGCCCACCATCGGTTTCTGCTGCGGCCCCGGCCTCGCGTTGTGAGCTGAGCTTGGCACAAACCCACCGAGTCCTGCGCCGCTCGGGAAGCGGGCTCGCTGCTGGCGGAGCTGCGGCGTCCGGAGATGGCTGGTGTGTCCGTGTGTCCGGCACACTGCCCCGGGGCAGGACTGGGCAGGCACAGCTGGTGACAGCCGCGCGTCCCCTGGAACGGCGCCCTGCGTTCCGTGAAGCCGCGAGCCGCACGGGGACGGCATGGCGGTGAGCATGGACGATGATGTTCCCCTCATCCTCACCCTGGACGACAGCGGGAGCAGCGCCTCAGCCCCTCTGGAGGAGCCGGATCGGGAGGAGCCGCCTAACGAAAGTAAGAGCCCTTTGTCACTGCCTGCCCCGTGTTTGTGTCTCTCTGGGGCGGTCTCTCCGCGCCGGCACCGGCGCTCGGTGTGCGGGGCTGCCCGTGACAGCAGGGCGGGACTCGCTGCTCGTGCCGCTTGTTGCTCTCAGCCCCCGTGACACCGCGGGGCCGGGCAGGTCCCACCGGGGCTGCGCCTAACACACGGGTCTGTGGTTTCCCCTGTGACCTTAAGCCCTTTCCTGCACTGTCCTTCCCTTGGCGCTGTCCCGCTGCAGTTATCTCATGTGGCGGTTTCCTAGCACATGAACATCTGCGCTTTGTGAGGCTTGTTTGGTCTGTTTCTGGTTTACATTGTGATTTTTGCGAGAAGGGAAGTGTTGATAAATCCCTTCCGCCTCTTTATTGTGTTCTTATCAAAGAACCTGGAGGACTTTTAGGCAGTATATTCGTGTTGGCCCTGGGTGTTTAGCCAGCCTGTGAGCACTGGGAGAGGAAAAACAACAGCCACAATCCCTCAGAAGCTTTGCTTTTCTCCTTGGCGTGTCTTCATTAAAGCCCTCACCCTGCAGCAGGTTGGATGTGGCTGGCAGATGTGTGTGAGCGTGTTCAGAGAGTTTCTGGTTGGTGTTACACCTCACTGGATGTATCTGTGCAGTTTTGTCCAGCAAATCCCCGTGACTTCCAGTTGCAGGTGCACACACACAGGTCTTGTGATCCTGTTCCAGCCCTTGCTGCCACAGGCTGAATATTTGGAACAAATGCATCATTTCCTGGCCAGGCATCCCTTTTTTCCACATTATACCTCTGTGCCATACTGCCTCTGAGAATTGATTCCTCTTGCAATGAGATGAGTTCCCCTAATTTTCTCGATCTTGGCTTCCCAACTCAGGAATTAATTTTGGATAATCAAGATTCTTCCTCCCTCCTCCTCTGCCACCCCACAATACAGATCCTTGACAAAATTGCCCAGTTGACTTTCTCTAAGCTCTGTTTTATCCTTGCTTCATTCCATCTGTCTGTCTTTTAAAAGTTTAGCCCTCTATTTTTAAGTTAAATAGAAGAGAGATTTCTTCCTCTGTCCATGGGTGTATTTATAGGATTCCTTGTGACTAATTTTAATCACTCTTCCCTCTTTCTTTCCCCCGCCTCCCATCCCTTCAAAGAAGAAGTTGTGTGAGGCTTAACAATTGCTTGAAGCCAGCATGACTGTGTTAAAGCACAGGCATGAGAATGAATGTATTAATAAATAAAATTCTCCACATTGAAATACAGGGAAGTTCTTTAGGGACCAATTTTGTGCTTCTTACAGGATCGCTGTGTGGTTTTTGAGAACTCATTTCCTGGGATCCTTCAAATATAATGGCTCTTATTTGTCTGTTTTGATCACTGTTAAAGTTGCATTTGCTGCAGAAATACCAAGCTTATGCTTCATGGAAGCGATAGGGAATGATACAGAGCCTTCTGAAGCCAGGGTGGGATGAAGGATTAGGAGGGGAAGGCTGGCATCAACAACTTGAAAGGCAAGTTTATCTCTGGGAAGCGGGAAGCTTAAATCAGGGAGTGAGCACATTTGACAGCAGCACTGGCAAAAGTTAAGCTTGTTTAAAAACCAGGACATGTAGTCCAGCTTTTGCTCTTTGCCTGCACAGAAAATCTGCTGTGAAATGCAGCAAAGTTCTGTCTCATGAAGGCTGTGAGGGACCAAATGTGTCCCCTCTGCTCTGCCTCCCCTTGGCTGCTGAGGGCTGAAATGGCATTAACAAAACTGTGTGATGTCACGTTTTCAGTCAGAAGCTTTTATTTTCCAGGGAAAAAGTGTGTGAGGAGTCCTTGTCAGGGGAGAGAGAGCCTGCCAGGGTGAAGATGAGGACATGGGGACAGGGAAGGTCAGGAGGCTCTTTCCTTCTGCCTTTGTCTTCCCTGTGCCTAAACTCTCATAATTGAATATTCAGCCACAATTTGCAGGAGCAGCTCCCTTGTTACTGTGCTTGGCCATCATCAACTCCAAGGGATTCATGGCAGGTTAAACACAAAACTTACTGAGGTGGTCTCCAGAACAGGGTGGGACTGTTTGCAGTGAAGGAGCCACCATCGTCTTACAGGTGACACTTGGGGAAAGACAAAGTGGCTGTAGCTGCCCCTTGTTCAATCACATGTTTGAGGTTGCTGATAATTAAGTCTCACTCTTGCTTTGTTTTCCTGTGTGCACAAACTCCTCTAAATTTTAGTCCATTTTCCAGCCTGTCACAACCATGTCACTGAGTGCTGTGTGCCTGTGTGGTTCAGTGTATCAGCTCTCAATTTTTTTAAGGAACTTCTTGTGGTTTTAAATTAAAAAAAACCAAAAACAACCAAACCAACCTACCCACGGTCTGACTTTGTTCCAATCAGGTCTTTGGATAAATGAATTTGTAGTTGTGGATTCTTGGTGTTGATTGCCTGAACTGGAGACAAGTTTCTGGGTTGAAATAAGTAGAAACAGGGTTTTCTGAAAACAATCCTGTAGCAGATGTAAAAAGAAAGGACTGAAGTGCAGGAGTGAATTCCTTTCCAAACCTTGCAGGAGAGTCCTCTCCTGGGTGAATGATTGTCTTTGGGTTAGAATAAAAGAGAGCTAAAGGAGAAAATTGTGTGGAAAATTACATTCTTAAAGAAAATGTCCAGCTGCAAAAATTAATCTCCCAAATCCTCCAGCTCTTAAGCATTTAATGAGAGAAAATACTTGCATGGGGAGGAATATTAAACTCAGCTTTGCTTGGCTTGTGCTGGGATACAGGGCTTCCAGGGAGCTCCCATCTGCAGCCACCACAAAGGGTCAGAATCCTGCAAAGCTGACAGGAATTCAGACCATATCCAGAAAAAATGTGGTCCCTCTGGTGCTGGTGGTTTTCTGACTGTGCCGTGAGGGGCTGGATAGTTTTTCTTTGCAGCTCCAGCAGCTGAAGGAGACAGGGAGAAGCTCTTGCATCACCTGGCTCCACAGTAATGAATGTGTTGCTGCCCTTCCCTAGCTCATCTTATCTGAGCATCTCCATACAAACTCCAGTTGAGCTCCCAGCCCCTGCCTCAGGGCAGTGACTAATAGGAAACTGAATTTTTATGGAAGGCAGGAAGGGAGATGTGAACCTGGAGTGGCCCTTCCCAAAATCCTGTCCTGAGAGTGATGAGAACCTGCCATGGTTTAGTGATTTCCCATCCTCCTGAGCACCTGGGAAGTGTTTGAACAGAGCTCTCAAAATATCTCCTGAGTGCAGTGTCTGTTTTCCATCTACAAAGGCAGCGTGGATAGCCTTGAATCTCTAGGACAGTGTCTCTCCTTGAGTTGATGGGAGCTATAAACAACAAATGAGTGCACATTGATTTATCCTGTATTAGATCAGATACAAGATTCTCCTTTGCCTCCTGCATGGAAATTGCTGTAGCCTCAAGTAGAGTTTCAGTGTGTTCAGAGCAGAAAGTACAGCTCGGAGTGTTGTACTCGGAACAATGGGATATTGTCTGTTTTCTCACACAATGGGTGATGGCAGGGGGAAAGAAGTCATCTTTCAACTCTGGGTTTTTACAAGAAAGCAACTGCATCTGCTATTGAGGTAAAAACTAATTATTAGGGAGGTGGGGGAGCAACTGCAACAGCCGGGAGCGATGTTTTCTAGAAGGATTGTTGGAAAATGGGAAGTTATAACTTTGAGTGAGGTGCCTTTGCAATCTCACTTTCTGCTGCCTGAGAAGTGAATTCTCAGGAAAACCAGAGCCAGCCTGGCCTTTTGGGAAGGTGAATTATTTGGGAAAGTGAATATATTCCTGACACTGCTGGGAATGAGCAGGTGGCCCAGGGTGTGTGAAGAAAACGAGATTTCTCTTTTGGTGAGGGATGTGGGTAAGGAAAGCCCAGGGCCTGTTGGTTGTTCCTGTAGAAGAGTGTGTGGGGAGTGCTGGGCTTCCCAGAGGGCTGGAAGGAACCCTCTGCTCTTGCACTGGGACAGTTCCCTGATGGAATGTGGGAAGGGTCTTTCAGCAAAGCTGTTCCTTTTGTAACTGGCAGGTGGTGGTTCTGAACACAGAGTCTAATTACAGCATTAATGGTTGTTGTAGACACCAAACTTGCCTTTAAAAAAAAAAAATCCTTGACTAAGCCCCAGGTAGACACCTGGCATTTGGGGCAGTTAATGTTCTTTTTGAGGCATGTGAATTACCTGGATTTTGGTGTGTTTGGTAGCCAATGCAACCTGAAGTGACAGGAATCTCTTCTGGTTCCAGAACACGTTTGTACAGGCAGTGAGAGCGTTAAATCTGTCCATGTAGTCCAGAGCTTCAGCCCATCTGGTCATGGAATCATCTCAGAGAATCCTGGAATGGTTGGTGTTGGAGGGGCCTCAAAACTCTTCCACAGTCCTGCCATGGTTGAGGTTTCCAGGTGTAAAAAATTCCTAAAGGGCATAGGAAGCAGAGAATGAACCTTGACCTTTGGGAAAATGCTGCAGCCACACAAACTCTTGGGACCTGTGCTTCTTGTGGAAGCACGTGGACTGCTGTGGAGGCATTCTGGCTTTGCACCCTTTGGAGGAAGAGGCATTTCACATGTCAGCCACCTGGCAGATTTGTAAATCCTTCAGGATCTGTAGGTTTTGATCCTTGTGCGGAAGCAAGGGTTTCAGAGGTGGCTGTTGGGACTGAGGCACTGGGAATGAAATGCTGGAGCTAATTAAGGTGAAGGAATGAAGGGATGAGGGAACAAGCAACTGCTTGCATTGGACCTGGCAGATTTCAGGGTTTCTGACAGCCAGGCTCTTAAACAGCCTTTTGGATTATCTGGTGGCTTTCTTGGATGCTGTGCAGGATATTTTCTCACGTCATGGCCCCTAGTTCTACCACTTTGCCTTTAATTAGTTCCAGCAGCAGTACTTCTGCTGCTGGCTTTAGAGGTGAAACATGGCCAGAGCACAGGACTGGGATCTCATTTTGGGAAGCAGTCTGGTTCTGCTGCTGGAGCAGCTCCTCCTTGCACCTAGGGTAAGTCAGGTAATGCCACTGTGGGTCACAGTCTCACCTGGGAAGTGCTGATTACACCTGGTGTGGGAGTGGACAGGTAGGCTTCATTCCTTTGTTATGAGGAGGTGCTGTTTTGCATTGCTGTGCATGATTCATTTTTCTTAATATGCACCTGCTTAAAATTTATAGAGAGAGGAATTTTTTCCAAAGCACGAGTGGTGGTTTTGTGGTGGATTGTTGGTTATGCCTCTGAAAGTCTCATTTCTTTGACCTAACAGCCTTGCATCTGCAACTTCTGCCAGGGCTCTTCTAATCCTTTCCTGGCCTAGAAGACTTAAAATGAATGTTTTAAGCAAGCAAAGCAAAGCAAAACTGCCTCTGAGATGAGTGAGGGGTGAAAATCTTGGAAAGGGAAACGAACGCCCAAAACATAAGGAGATTATTGTTTTCTCCTTCAGTACAATTCGTTTCCCTGGGTGATGAGCTCTGTAAGCTCAGAGGAAGGAGGGAAATGCTGCTTTTTAGAAGATGTTGGGGATCTTTTGCTGTGATGTTAGAAATAGTGAAAAATACATTTCTTGTCTGAACCATCCTCTGGAATCTCACTTGTCCTGAGAATTCAGGTTTTAAAGCAGGGCTGTGCTTAAATACTTGGGTAGAGCTGGTGCCTTTCTTTCATGAGAAAGAGCCCTTGAAACTCAAAAGCATTTGTGTGGAGACATTCTGACCATGGCTCTGTGAACATGGTGCCTGCAGAGGAAGAACCCCAAGCTCAGGAAGGTACCAGGAGATATCGAGGGCTGCTGTCACTGTGGGGATTTTTTCCAAGCCTTCCTTGTTTTCTGAGCTCTGCAGGAGAGCGGTTTGCACAATGCACACGTTGTGTGTCTCACAGTGGGATGCTCTGTCAAACAGAATCTCTGCACTGTTGACTCTTTCACACAGCGAAAAAAAAAAAATCTCAGTGATTTTTGTCTTGAATGCCCCATGCTGTTCAAATCTGAGCTGGTAACTGTGTCTACAAGGTAGAGAAGACTTGGGTTAGTGTTCCATTATCCTGGAGTCAAATGGTTCTTTCTCCTTTGTCATCTCCTGGAGCACTGGGGAGGGAGATCATCTCACACTGTGAATCCAGGGGGGATAGTGCAGACTGGGGCAAGGAGTCTGGCAGCTCCACGCTCCCTTCCTGAAGATGGGAGTGATGACCTTGATGCTTTGAGGGAGGGAGCCCCTGCCCTTTATTTGGCTCTTCTCCAGCACAACTCCCATCTTTTTGGGGTGAGAGCAGAAGAACAGGATACTCTTAGGTGTTTCCTGATTGCTTTCTTTGGAAAATGTGGGACAAGGGTATGTGTCGTGTCATCAGAGGGCTCTGCTTTTTTGAACAGGTGGTCCTGGAATTATAAAAGATGTTAAGGAGTTTGAAAGTGTTGGAGCTGCAATTTTAAATTGACAGCTTTCCAGCTCGAACCGGTCACTCCTCAGCCACCACAGCTGACTTGGAAACATTTGGCTCAGGAAGCGGAACAACAGTTGGAAACAAATAGTGATTAGTTTTTTCATGGCTTCCCAGGGAACGCATCAGTTTGTTCGTTTCCCCCCTCATTTTGTGGTTCCTGTGGATTTTTAAGGCACTGTAGATGCAGGATGTTCAGTTTAGCCAAGCCTGCGTACTGGCAGATTAAAATGAGCAAAGGCTGAGCACGCTGAGTTCACTCATCATAACCAATATGATGCTTCTCAGAACTTCCTTTGCCCTTGGTATCTTCACTGAGGAATCCTGCCTGCTGCCGTCAGCCCCCCTGCGTTGAAATCCCATTTTACCCATTTCAATGCTGTAAGAAGTGCTGTATAAACTAAACAGGAGCATCTGTGAAGTGGTTAGAGTTGTTGTTGATTGCCTTTTCCTTATTGCCTTCAGGGGATTTAGGCTTGAATTTGCTGGAAGTAGAATTTATGAGCCAGAACGCTCCGTTTCTGGTCCTTAAGCTGGGAAAAGTGCGGTGAATTTGATCGGTCTTTTCTCCTGCCTCCCGTGTCTCTGGCTTTTGATCTGGACCTCGCAGGGCTCTCTCTGTGTCTTTAACATAATTGCTTTTTGCATGTGGAGAAGAAGGCTGGTTTTCACATGGCTGCTTTCTTTATGGGGAGCTGTAGGAGCAGCGTTAGGGTTTGGGCCATCTGCTCACGGTTCCGCAGGAAGCTCGGGCACCTGTGCCTCACCTGGGGACAGGAGGGCACCTGGGCCTCACCTGGGGACAGGGGGGCACCAGAGGTCACCTGGTGTTGATCCACGGCAGCACGGTGGCCGTGGGGACAGCTCCTGAGCGTGGCAAGAGGAGGCTGCTGTGGTTTGAATCACGCTGTGGGGGTTTGGAGCATCCAGCGCTGCTTTTACCATCACGATCTGGTGGTGTCTGTCTGGAGCAAAAGGCTTTTCTTCTCCTGCTTGTGTGTGGGGGAAGAAAATTTAGGATGTGTCTCTCTGCACAGCTGTGTTAAACCTCCTGATTCTGTGGGGCTGGATATGTCAGCTACGCTTGTGTTTCCCACGTAACGTGTGTGTTTCTGTATTGCCACTGGGGAATGCCTGTGTTTTATTCCAAATGTAACTGTTTTGCAGAGAGAGAGCATTTTCATGGCACAAAAAGCAAAGTGGATTGCACTAGAATGCACAGATATGTTCCTGGATTCGTTAACCAAATGAAGAAATGCCTGTAGAATTAAGGCTAAGTGATCAATCCTGGAAGTGGGAGCACTGAGGAAAATTTTGACATTTGGGTCAGGGGGATGAAGTGACCAAGTCAAATCCCTTTCCTTTGAAATACAAGGCTGGTGGCAGGACCCTATCTCTAGTGATTGCAAAGGAGAAGACTTAAACATTCAAAATTTTCTATACTTTGAGGCAGCACAAATGCATAGAAAAGAGAAATGTTCGTGGAAGCTTTAAAGCTGTTGGAGAGGCAGCAAAAAGTCACAGTACCAGCATGCCTGGGCTGGCTAACACAAAAGATACACAGATATGTAGATAAATATATATCAAATGAAGGAATAGCAACTGGAAGGGGAGGAAAATCCTGAAGAGAAATGCGGTCAGCAGAGTTAAAGGTGCTCTAAAGGACTTGAGAAATAAAAAAGCGTATTAAATGATTCCAGCCTGTCAGGGGTTCAAGGTTTAACACTCCAATAGTGCTACAGGGAAGCTCAAGAAATACTGAATGTATTCTGTATTTGCTGAAAAGCCAGATGACACAGTCATTGTATGACCTATTCTTCCATCCCCACAGTAAAGAGAGATTAAACAGCTTATTCTAAAGGTTGGCATTTAAAAATCAGCAGATGACTTTTGATTTCTAAGGCTGCGGCTGAGGCAGTCTGTACACTGCCCTGAGAGTGACTTTCTCCTTGCCTCAGAGGGTGTTTTGCACCAGGCAGGAGACTGCAGGCCAACCAGCCAAGAGTTCCAGGCAAAACAATGGGAAAACAGCAGTAGCTCTTCTAAAATTTGGATTCAAAGGACATTTTTTGAATGTGTGGAAGAATTTTGAAGTCAAAGTTGTCCATTTTCTGAAGATGTGGTTCTGTGTGAGGGCTGCAGGACTTGAAGTAAGGACCAGTTGAGGGGAAATCAGCTGTTTAGCAGATGTCACATTAATGGTTTAACTCCTTCCTTCCTCTCCAGCCATTAAATGCAACCTCCAGTTCCTGCCAACAGTGGTTTCTACCAAATGTGCAGAAGCCTCTTTTCCTAATGGAGAACAGTTCCCCAGCACTTGGGGCTGGGGTTTTCCCTGCTCCTTTACACAAGTGTCTTCCTCTGAAGTTGGCAGCTTCTCTTTCCCGTCTGAAGGACAAGGCAGAGGAGATGTGGCAGGGCTGTATTTCAAAGGAATCAGTGTGTGGAGTTGTGTTCTAACACTACAAAACACAATCACCTCCTTATCATTGCTGCACCACAGCAAATAACTTTAATTGGTCTCAGCCTGTCATGGTAAGAGGTTGAGAGTTTGTGATTTAACTTTTAAATTTATGTCGTTTTCCTGCTATCCCTCTTTCTTCAGGGGAAAAAAAAAAGTCAGTAAGGCACATGCCTTATTACTGCCTTCTTCACTCTGGTGCTGCTTTGGCCATGCTGGAGGTTTGTTACCCAAATCAATCCTGGTTTCTCCCAAAGGGAAGAGCTTCCCCTCTGCTTCCCACTGCTAACTTTGTGACTTCCCTGGAGAGCCTCTGGGGCTGGAGCTGGCAGTCAGTCCTGGCAGCACACTGCTCTCGTTAAAAGGGCCAGATTGCAGCTTAATCAAACATCTTTCCAAACTGCATCAGGGAAATCCAAAGGCTCTGCTTTGGAGAATTGAAATGAGGAACGTGCTCTCAAACTGCTGACATTGTGTTGTTACCGAAGCCAAAGCAGATCTTTAATGTATTAAAAGCAGGAGACACTGATTTCCATTTTTGGAACAAAAAGAGGAAATTCCTTCATGTAACAGGATATGTTAAAGAAATGCTATAGCTGAGGGACTCTGAGATTGTCCCTTTCCGTTACTTCCTCAAAAATTATGAATTAGAAATGTGTGTGTGTATTTCCCGTCTGGCCTCTCTCCCTGCCTTAGGCAGAGTTGTCTCTTTTATTTTTCCTTTTTGGTTCGGTTCAGCAAAACCTTAACTGTTTCCAATTGTTTTTTCCATTCATTAGTTGTTCCATGGAGCCCCTCAGTGACTCAGATATTTAATTCCAGTTATGGTATAATTTTATCTCAGCGTGTGTAAAGCCTTTGTTGCCGTGATACGATCGGACTGATGAGATTATGGAACATATTGGCTGCTGAAAGGATGGATAATGGGAGTTGTAGGTGATCCTTCTGTTGTGGCTTTGGCTTCTCCTTTTCGTGGTGTTGTGGTTCATTTGTTAAGATAAGAAATAAAGGATATGAAACCGGCAGCAATTTGGCTTGACACAAGTGAGATTCTTAATTATAGCTTCCTAATGCAACCTTTCATCTTGTGGGACTTTTACTGAATAAAAATGCTTTGGATTTGACTTTGCAGCTCTGTTAAGAAGCAGCAACTCCTGTGTTCCACAGTTTTATATTGAAGGAGTGCCTGGTTCCAGCTCTCCCTGTGATATTTCATGGACTCTCAGATGCAGGAGGATTTAATCCCACATCTGTCAGGAGGCAGCTTTATGGAACAGGGCTTAGACAGGGGGTGGTTTGCATCTGTCAGTTCATCTTCAGCTGCTGAAGTCTTACTAACCTAATTATGGATCCCAAACATCCCAAAAAGGAGGGACCTGCCCCTCTGCCTCTTGGTGCCATGTGTTCAGGAGTGAAAGTTGTCCCAGGATCAAACAGTTCCTGGCCAAAACTTCCCACATAATATTTCAAGAGGAAAAAAAAAAAAAAAGCCAGAGTGACTCAGGGATGAGATCAGAGGAGAGCAGGTGTCCTGGGGAGACAGCGAACTGCACAGATGAAGATCTCAACCAACTGAGCTTGGCTGCTGTAGATGGGTAAAATCATCCTCATCCTTATTTTCCTGAAAGTCTTTAATTTTATTTATCTTTTTTTTTTTTATTCTTCCTTACAAATGTCTCTATCCCTAGGAGGGTGGTGCAGGAAGTGAATATCCAAGTGAATCACCATGGCTCTTCTCCCGAGCTGCAGAGCAAAGGGTTGACTGGCTCTGCCTCACTCAGGGGTTCTGCTGGGACTAAACCATTTCCTACCATGCTTTAGCTCTTCTGGCATCGTGTTCAGCTTGTGCACCGGGGTTTTTACATGTGTGCAGTGCAGATGTTAGCAGGGATGCACTGCTCCCCTAATTAAACAGCGCTGGGCAGAAGCTGTCTTCCGTGGAAGAAGCTCGGCAGCACGACTGAGAAGAGGCAATGATATATAAAATGTGACTTACCATGCTGAGGGACATCTGCTCCTCCTTCACGAGGATTCAGCTCCCTGTGGTGATGAAGGCACGATGTGAGCTTGTGTTGGTGCTGGAGGAACTCGCTGCATCCTCGAGTCAAGGCGAGCGCGGCCGGCTCCAGTCGCCTTTCACCGCTAACAGGAAGTGGCAACATCCGTATTTTTTTAAAAAACTTTCCTGTGTTAGCTAGGAAGCTGAAGTGACTTTATTTGTTGAGCTTCACAGCAAGTGAGTGCTGTGAGAGTACAGGAAGACAAAGAGCCCCGAGGCCTTTGCATATGTTTCTGCTGTGCCGTTGTCTCCAAGGAAGAGCGTGACTCAGTTACGCTGGCTCGAAATATTCCGCAGCAGATTATTCCTCTTGTAGCAGAAGGGCTTGGCACTGCTCTCTGTTGGAGATGCCCTTTTTTCCTAGGCAACAAACTGACAGCAAATTGTTCAGACTTCCCCATGGCTGTTCTATTCCTTCCCACGATGTCCCCTGAAACAGGACAGGCACTGAGACATTTTGGGCCAGTCCTGCCATGCTCCCGTTGGCACGGCGCTGAACTGGCAATCAGGCAGCAAAGGCAGTGATTTCCCTGTCTGTCTCTCTCACCTCTGAGATGTGTGGCCAAGTGCCAGACCAGCTGTGCTTTCCAGGCAGTTTCCAGCTTTTTTTCTCCGGGGTAGGTGAGCCTGGCCTTGAAGAGACAAGCACATGTGTGTTTGTGCCTCAGTGCCTGGAAGGAGCAGTTTCTTACCAGCCTCCTTGGAGGAGGGAGAGAAGATTAATCCTCTGCATGGCCTGTGAGTCCTTGGAAGGGAAAAAGCCATCACTGGTGCTGGGACAATTCCAATACTTGACTAAAATCTTGGCTTTGGGACTGAAGATGTGTGCACAGATTGTGTTGAGGAAGGGTAGGCATCTACCTTGTTTCCATGTTTTTTTTAATGGATTTGCACCTTCTGTCTTGAGTGTTCCCTGTGTTTCGGCTGGTGAGAGCTTTCCAGGAGAGAGGAGTGCTTCTGGAGTGCTGTCCTTCTCCTTGTCCATCCTCACCACAGCCTCAGGGAGCAATGTCTCTGGGAGAGCCAGAATCCTCAGCCAGCACAAGGATGCTGCACTGGAACAGGCCTTGGATGTAAGCTCAGGAGATCCAGGAGCACCAAGAGAACCTTTGATCCTCCTGGGATCTGCCTTTGTCCATGGGCTCATGTGCAGTGCCGTGGGATGCCTCGTTGTGTTTGCATTAAACAAAAGCTTGGGCTCTGTGACTGAGTTTGGGAATTACAGATCCAGTGAAGATGGAGTGTGTGAGAAATAGAGGGCAGTGAGGAATATGGCAGTGAGGAATCCAAAGCCTGAAAAAACATGGCTCCAACTGAATGGTAAATGGTAAAATCATAGAATGCTTTGGAGTGGAAGGAACAGACACATTCCACTAGGTTTCTCCAAGCCCCATCCTGCCTTGAACAAGTGAGCACACTGGTGGCTGGAGCTGCCCACACCACGTGCCCTGGACACTTTGACCTTCCCCCAGTGCAGGAGGTGATGCCTTCCTTCCTCTTCCCTCTTTGGTGAATCAGGGACCTTGCAAAGCCACGTGAATAAAGGCGTGTCCTGTCTCCAAAGTTGTGTGTCCTTGGCATTTCTTTTTTTGCCTGTCAAGAGAAATATTACTCACACATGGAACTGACTGGAGAGACTTGCATCTTACACTGATTCCACACGTGATGCATGAGCAGTGTGAATGACAGAATAAGGATATTTTTTGCTGATTTAAGTCGCTTCTGCCTTCACATGTTCTGCCATCACAGGTGTACTTGCTAAAATAGCAATATCTGGGCAGGATGGAAACTAATTTCCAAACCATCCTCAACCATTTAGGAGAAAGCCCTGGTAGGTCCAGTAAGGGCTCTGGAGCCAGGCAGTGAGCCAGTTAGGGAATCTCAGTCTGTTTCAGTGCAAGGCCGTAAAAAGTGTGTGCTATCTGGAAAGCAGAACATCTGGCAAACTGGCTAATGAGAACCAGACTGGGGGAGCTCCGAGGCAAATGGAAGAGCTGTCCTGTAGGGTTGGTTCATAACGCTTTGAATTTATAGGAGATTACTAGTTTGTTGGAATTAAAAAAAAATTATTTAAAGAAGTGCAGACACCAAAAACCATGGAATTCCAGAGTGACTTCAGTTTGATATATAATAGCTGGGTGGGAAGGATGATTTATCCCAGCCTCCCGTGGATGTTTTCTGTCCCTTATTCCCCTCTCAGCTCTCCCCTGGAGATCCCTCCTGGCTGCATGAGCTCCTCTGAATGAGAGGAGTTTGTTTGCTCTCAGCCCATGGAGAGTTTTTCCTTCCCCTAAGCAGGGAATTTGTTTTGCAGAGGGAGAGGTTTGGGCTCTGGAAAGTTTATGCTCC
>VXBQ01011158.1:21180-53671 GCA_013400175.1 Phainopepla nitens | reverse complement strand
TTTCCTTTTTTTTTTTTTTTTTTTGTTTTTTATTGTAATGATGACATATGGAAACTATTTACACAGGAGCATGCTCCGCTGCTCTGAATGGAAATGCTGGAGTCCCGGCAGTCTCGTTCCGGATGCCTTGTGTAAGCAGCCAGCTGGTTTTGCTTTTCCTTTTTCCTTTTTTTTTTTTTTTTTCCCCTCGCTTTTCTTTTTTCCCCTCCCTCCCTCTCTCTCTTTTCAGGGAACGGCTGGGATAAGTTGCACAAGTGCGAAGAAGGAAGCGTTCCCATCTGCGACCAGCCCAGTTCGCTTCCTTTGGCGTGCCCCTTGCGCCGCGAGCTTCACAAATCCCTGTTTTCTTTTTTTGTGCTGGAGATTCCTTGCTGTGCCTGCTCAGCACTTTGACTCCTCTCCCGTTAGCTCATCGTGCTCGCCGGTGAGCAACTTGTGCTAAATGCCAAAACACGAGAGCGCAGCACACGAATCCCCGCTCCGCCAGCACGCTGGTGCCTGGCAGCCGCGCGTCCTGCAGCTAAACCTTCCGAAATCTCGCCCTCGGAAACACCCAGGGAAGGGATCTCGCTGAGGTCTGAGCCACCTTCCTCAGAGGGGAGGGGAGGAAGCGTTCAGTTCTGCGGGCAGCAGAGTCTTTTGTGCGGAGCTTTCCCCCGAGGAAGCCGCGAAATCGAGGAGCAGCTTTGGGCAGGGAGGGAGGAACTCCGGCTGCGAGCACCGGCGGCTGCCATGCAGTGGAGAGAGCTGCCCGCCATCTACTTCGAGGAGCCTGGGAGCCCTGTGGAGAGATCCTCCTATCTCATTGAGCTCCATACTGATGGTAAACGCCGTCGGGGATGTTGTGCAGCACGAGCGGAGCCGAGCTTGCATTAGTCTGTGTCATTGTTATCATGGGAGCAGCTGAGGAAATTAGCTCGCTGGAGGGCTGCCAAGCACACAGTCAGAGTGCTGCTCTTCAAATTTATTATTATTTTTATTATTATTTATGACCCAGATGATGCTGTTGCCTCAGGGATGCTAGATCAACCTTCTGGTACCTGATGGGGAAGGAGCTGATCCACAAAACGCAGCTCCCCACCGGAACACTTTGGTGCATTTTCTGTTGTCTGTGCCCGGTTTAGACAGCAGGAAAGCATCTTGATTTCTAGAGCTGTTTTTCAGTTCTGATTTGCATCTCTGAGTGCTGTTTTGTGTTTGCAGCCTTGGTCTCAGAGCTGGGACAGCTCTTCTGTTTTCAGCTTCTGTGGGAAGAATGGGATCTTGTCCTGGGTTTTTGCTGGGGTGTGTCTTTTCCTAGTGTTGATCCTTTCCAGAGAGGTTAATTTTTGCAAAAGAGCTGCTTCGGGGTTAAAGGTGATTTTGGCATCTTTTGGCAAGGTCCAGTGTGTTGCTGTTTAGGTCAGTGCTACAAACCTTTGCTGTTTTGGCCGTAGTGTGTTTTTATCCTTTTAAATTTTGTATATTCTGTAATGTAAAATCCAGGTTCTGATGAAGATATGCTCCTCTTGTAACTGTTAAGCATCAAATGTGAAAAGATTTTGCTCTCAGGCTGCAGTTTGAGGGAGTCTGTCTTTTTGAGACACATCCCCAGCAAAAGCTTTATAAATAATAACATTTAAGAACTTTTTAGAGCTTGCAATATAACGCTTCTGATTTTTGCATATGGCTGTCATCTCTTAGTTAAAAAGCAGACAAACCAGAAGGCTGCCATTCCAGCTCTGTGGATAAATAAAAACTCCATCATTCAGTTTTTTTTTTTTCAAGAACTGTGCTAAATCAAGGGGTGTGGGGGAGGAACCAGCCTCATTCAAACATTTGTCCAGATTTTGAGTGGTATTTTAAGGGTGTGGGGGAAGCAAGGAAGAGAAACAGGCTTCGTGCTGCAGAATGCTCAGCAACCTGAGTGTGCAATCTGGAAGGTCTTCACAAACCCCTGAGAAATGTTATCTTAATTTGATTTGGGGGTGGAAGAGACAGCTGTGGCTGTGCACTGGTGAAGGCACTCTGATTTCTTCCCACTCCCTGCCTCTGCCAGGAGCACATGGTGCCATTTCTCTTGGCGGGTGGAGAGTTTTTGGCATGGACTCCCTCTCCACTCCAGAGGATGTTCTGGAGAGACTGAATCAGTAATTCATCGAGGATTATTTTGTCACAGCAAATCTTCAGCAGGCTGTCATGAGCGGGGAAGAGAACCTCGTGGTGCTTTTTGCCCACTCTCAGATAACAACTTTGAACACAGGGAGAACGAGCTGCCACACCACAGCTCCTGTGCTCATAAAAAAAGGGGGAAATCAGCAGTGCTGTGCTGGCAAGCTCAGTTTTACATGTACCCACTTTGGGAACATGAGGCACTGGAGGAGGGAAGTCTCTTCTGAGAGCAGGAACAACCATGTGATGTGAGAAATGTTTGAAACTCTGGAGAACTGAGAGTGTGGCTAGCTCCACCACAGGCCCTAAGCAGGTCTCACTGCTATGGGTTCTCTGCTCAGTATTCTTTGTCAAAGGTGAAATAAAACCCCCAGTCCCAGGAGAAGAAACCTGGGACATTCCCTTTTTGTACAGTAATTGTCTTCTTGCTGAATTTTCATCTGTCTTAATGGCACTGAGGCTGCAGAATGCAAAAATGGCAATTATTTTTGAGTTTACACACATGTAACCCTGTGTAACTCTCCCATGGGAAGGGCACTGTGTATGTGTAGCTCTGCCTAGGAGCTGCTTTTTTGCAATTAAATTGTTTTGGGGTATTTTAAACAAAATCTTTATTTATGAAATCTTGTTCAAATATTCAGTATGGCATTGTTCTATAGTTCTTTGCTGGTGAGAAGGAGAGGCACTCAGAAATCTCAGAATTAATGTGTGGAGCGTGAACAGAAAATTCATCTTGCGGTTTGTTTGCATCAGAGGGGTGTCAGTACCTAGCAGCACCTCAGAGTGGTGTGAAGATGTGTTATTTAGTGGCTTGGAAGTGCTGTGAGAAATGGGGCTTTCTGCTCAAAGTACTGACAGCTTCTCTCCTCACACTGGTGCCCCGTGGCAGGGGCAGTGCTGTGTCCATCCTTCCACGGCCTCTGCGCCAGGGACACGTGCAAAAGCTTCTCGCTCCTTCAGCAAGCCCTCTTCTCTTCCCTGGGCTGGGCATCCCGAGAGGCTGGTGGCTGTTACCTGCCTGGTTATGGTTTCTGATGCTGATAGCAAGCTTCAGGCATGACAGCACACAGCTCTGAGCCAGGAGAGCTGCTCGCTGTGTTGAACAGGAAGCTGTCTCTTTTGATGATCTGCCGGGAGCATTCCCGTGTGCAAGTGCTGGGTTTGAGCGCCCCTTTAAAGCTCCTACCTGCCAAGAGTCAATTTGTCAGCCTACAGCTGCCACTTTCCCAGCTCCTCTGATGCCTGTCTGTGATCCCAGAGCCTCCTGCTCCATCCCAGCCTCCCTAATGGTCAATCTCTGTTTCTCTGATGCAGATGGGGGCAGCTATGACGTTGTCAATGATGCCTCCAGCCCCGCGGCCAGGGAGTGCTGCGCCCAGCAGAGCTCTGCCCGGCACAACTGGGAGATGAACTACCAAGAGGCAGCCATCTACCTCCAGGTGAGCCCTGCTGGGTCGGGGGGAGGATGGTCTGCAGCAGCTACCGTGCTTCTTGGCTGTGGGAAACAAACAGTTTCCATTTTGAGGCTGAAAATGTGGTGCTTTGCCAAGGATTCTGCTTCAGGAGTGGAGCGGTGCTGGAGGCACCTCCAGGTGGGCTTTGGAAGTCGTTTGGAGCAACTGAACAACAAAATAGCCACCTTCTCCCAAGGACTGTCGTGTTTGGGGGATTCAGCACGTGCACAGTTCTGCCACCTTGGCATGGAGGTTTTTGTAGCTGGGCACAGATTTCATTTCACCTCTGCAGTCGCTCCAGGGGGAATGGCTGGTGCTCTCCTGGGGATGTCTCCTCTTCTGGAAGCGCAGTCCCAATCCTGCCTTGGCCATGGGGTGGGTGGGTGGCCCAGTTAGTGTTAGTCAAGTCCTGCAGGTCATGTGAGGTGTGAGAGAAAGCAGAGGTCTTGATTTCTACAAGATTAAAGGATGCTGAGATTGGGATCAGCCCAGGAGTGAAATTTATAATATTTAGAAAAACAAAGAGTTAAACCCTACCCATGCTTCAGTTACGAGAAACACCATCCTTACTGCAACAAAGGGTTTGTGTTTTAAAGGTTGCTGTACCTCCGGTGTGAGGAATTAACCACCAAAACTGAGCTTCTCCCACAGCTGTCCAGTCTGAAATGGTTGCTGGTTCCATTACTGTCCGTCCTTCCTTCTCTTTGTTCCCTTTCAAAGCTCTGGGGTGCTTTGGACCCAGTTGGGGTCTTTTTTTTTTTTTTTTTTTTTGTTTAAGCCACTGCAAGGTCACAGAAATAATTTATTCCTCCATGCTCTGACCCCACAGGACTGAGAAATCTCACTTCTCAGATGTTTTAAAACATTGTTGGCTGGACCTTGGCCACACTTGAGCTCCGTGGTGTGCTGGGGCAGCCCTGACAATGGCAGGGTGGCTCCAGCCTCCCTCCCAGGCTTTTGTTTAAACTCCTGATTATTGGAGCAGCTCTACAAAGGGTCATTGAGCTGCTGCAGCTCTGATGGTAATGGGCACAGCAGGGCTGGCCCTTTGGGTGGGGATGATTGCTGCTGCTGCTGCCTTGACCAGTGGTCACGATGACACTCTCCTTGCAATGAGGTAGAATCACTTAAAGAGGGTTTTGTGAGCAGTGGCTGCAGGCAGGTGTCAGGTCTGGAGAGGAGGGCTTTGCTGTCCAGGCACGTTTGGAGTTGCTGGGCTCCCAGCTGGTTCAGGCTGTTTGTCATTCCACAAGTGTGTTCTGCCAGGCGTGCCTGGCAATGACCCCGCTGCTCTCAGCCTGGGCTCTTTGCAGGGCTGGCCCTGCTCTCTGACCCAGCAGTGTTTGTTCTGAAACCCAGTGTGAGCTGGAGTAAGTGAGAAACATTGGGAACCCCCTCCTGAGCGGGTCTGGAGAATGCTTCACTTCCTAAAGGAGAGTTCCCTGACCTCGTTATCCATGTGCAATCACAGCTATTCTGCTTTCATAGTAATAGCTTGACTGTCCTTGCAGTAATTGCCTGCCTGGAAAGATGTTAATTTAAATAAAACCTCACCACTTCTTGGGCATCCATGTGGCCCTGCTGGGGAAAAGTGATCTCTTATGACAGTTCCCAAGAGGCAGCAAGTTTCCTGTGAGTGACAAAAGCTCCCTTGCCAAAACTATTGACTTGAGAAAGAGAAGAGGCTGTTGGGTGGTTCTGCATGAAAACCCTCTAAAATCTCCCCAAACTAAGTTTCATCCTAGGGGTGAAAATAGTCACAATGTAGCTGTTTGAAAATCAGTTGTAAGCAAAGTGTTAAGATGGAGTATCTGACCTTTTAATGTTAATTAAGCTTTCTAGTTAAGAGGGAATGACAAATCAGCATAGCGACTTGTTAATTTTTCATGGAGTCTGTCTTACATTCCTGAAGCAGAAAGCACTGTGTGTGCTCCAATGTTTTCTCCCAGACATTTTGCAAGGCCAAGATAAGGAGGAACAACTGTCAGCCAGGTGCCCTGGAGCTTATCTGGGTGTTTTCATGTTCTGTCCTGGAGAAGTTTCATCAAATAAGTCTGTAAACATGTGGAAGTAGTTGCAAGTAAATGAAGTGCTGTGTTTATGTTGGGATGTTGGCTGAAGTTTCTTTGCCTGCCTTTATAAACTCTCCCAGCTCTCTGCCTCATTGTGAAAAGGTGCAGGGGTTTCTGAGGCAGGAGTTTGTGGATATTAAAGAGTTTCATAACTGAAATGTGGTTATGAACAGAAGGGGATGTCCCATGTGTGTAGACTCCATTCCTCAATAAACAAGTCAACAACAAGCTGTAAATGGGAGTAGTCTGTAGGGAATTGTATCAAATCCCTATAAAAGACTGCTCTCTTCACTCTTTTATAGGACTAAGAGTCACTAATGCTGTTCCCTTCTTCATTCCTGCTTCCCTAGGAAGGAGAAAATAATGACAAGTTCTTCACTCACCCCAAAAATGCCAAAGCACTCGCTGCCTACCTCTTTGCACACAACCACCTTTTCTACCTGATGGAGCTGAGCACGGCCCTGCTGCTGCTGCTGCTGTCCCTCTGCGAGGCTCCAGCGGTCCCCATGCTCCGTCTGGGCATCTTTGTGAGTACCTGGGGGCAGAATGAGAAAGTCTGCTTGCTCTGCAGTGTGGGTAGGAGGAAAATGATGGTCAAACAGAGAGGAAGGAGGAGGCAGCAAGAGGGAAAAAAATCCACCTGGCTTGTTCTGTAAATGGTTGACAACAGATAGGCCAGACAGCAAAACTTCCTTTTTCCATCTGATCTAGGCAGACCACAATGAAGGTGACACTTACTTCCTGTTATCAATTTGTGCAGTTCTTCATTTTGTAACAGAAATGGGTGTTTTTTTCCTTTTTCATGAGATAACTCAGCAATCTGTGTGCTTTGACAAGGTGATTTCAAAGCTGTTGTCAGGGCTGGTGCCATCACCCCAGCACCACCACTGGTTCTTAGAACACAGATCAGGACCCTCCCTGTGATTGTCCAGAATGTCTAATTCAAGAGAAAACCCTTCTCTGCATAAAATCTCTCTGCCCAGCAGCTCTCCTTCTTGTGTTTCACTAAAGAAATTACAGTCTCCATCTTTTTTCAGAGTGTTTCTGCTCAAGTTGTTGATGTCTTGGCCTTTTGTTTCAAGTGTATCCATGAGTTCTTTTCTGTGTTGCTCAAGCCCAGAAGGGACGTGAATTTCAGGAGCTGCTTAGAGGAAAATTGCACAGGCTTTAATAAAAGCACAAAGCAGTAGATACAGAAATTTGGAAAAACAGTGCTATGTTAGCTGTGAAAGAGTGGCTTGGGGTTTTCCTGCAAGCCACAAGGCGATGCTCAGACTGCTGTCAAGCCCACCTGCTCCTTGAAAAAGGAGGGGCAGGAGTGCTGGGCTGGGCTGCTGTTCTCACCAAACCCATGCTGTGGCAGGTCCACGCAACCCTGGAGCTGTTTGCATTAATCGTGGTCGTCTTTGAACTCTCGATGAAGATGAGGTGGCTGGGCTTCCAAACCTTTATCAGGCACAAAAGGACTATGGTTAAGGTGAGTTGTCTGCTTGATTTGTCAGGGTTTCTCCTTCAGCACGTCCAAGAGCCAAAGAACCAGGTCAAATATTGGCCTGTGCTGCAGCAGGGATGATGTAACCACTCTGTCCCAGCTGCCAGATCCCTAAACTCTCAGGAACACCTCCCATCCTTCAGATGTCCAAATAAAGAGGTGGTCAGCCAGAGCTTTGCCTGATTCTGCCTTTCTTGCAGACATGTGTGCTGTTGGTGCAGTTCATCGAGGCCATCGTGGTGCTGGTGCGCCAGACCTCGCACGTGCGCATCACCCGCGCCCTGCGCTGCATCTTCCTCGTGGACTGTCGCTACTGTGGGGCTGTCAGAAGGTGATGCTGGGCTGCCTGGGGCTTCTGCCCTCGCTCCTAGGCTGGGCTGGAGGGAAGGCACTCATTCCTGGGCTGGGATCCTGCAGGCATCTCATGAAAATCAGTGTCTTTCAGTGGTGTTTGTGTTGGAGATGGTTCCGTTGTGACCTAAGCGTGGATGTGCTGGTGATGCACAGGGCTTGGGTGTATAAAGCACCTCAGAGAGACCAGCACAGGGGTGTGGCTGCATTGGCTCTGCTCCTTGGCTTGCCTGGAAACTCTACAGTGAATCAAAGCTGGTCTTTAGTCTGGAGAAGGAGAGTTGACAGTGTGACATTAGTGTTGTTTGCAGTACCTGAGAGCTGACTGCAAAGGACAGATGGGTAGCTTGGAAATGATCTTAATTTAGCAAGCTTTCTACTTTTAATCCTTGGAGGGAGTGGGAAGAAAGCCCTCAAATGTGGGGGGATGGTGGTGGGTTTTTTTCTTTCCCCTGACAACCTGGAGGAGTAAACGTGCAAATTTTAGTTTATTAAACTTTTCTTATTTTTCAGAAATCTGCGACAGATCTTCCAGTCCCTCCCACCATTTATTGACATCCTTCTCCTCCTGCTTTTCTTCATGGTGATTTTTGCTATTCTGGGTGAGTTGTATTTATGGATGGAGAAGTGATGCTCTTAACCAGTGATTGTCCAAAAACAACATAAACAACCTGGATGAATATAAAGCTGATCAAGATTCAAAGTGTTGCCAGGATCTTCCATTTATCCCATTTCATCTGCAGTCATCTGGAAAGCAGAGTTAAAGCATACAAAAGATCTGAAAGCTGGGTATTTGATTTTGAGACAAAAGTCCTTTTGACCTCTTCCAGAGCATGGTCAGTGCCATGTGTTTTCAAGCTCTGCTTCCATCAGCTCTTCCTCAGTGTTGGCAGTTAAATCTTGATCCCCACAAATGCATGTGTCTGGAGTGTACCTGCTACAGTCCAAACCATCCCCAGAAAGTTTATTTTCCAAAAGGAGCAGTGAAATGCCAATGACAACTATTGGCAAATCTCTGTGGAGAAAGTCTTCCAGATACTCCCATCTTCAGGGTGTCAGAGAGGATTTACTGTTAGTGGGACCTTCCCTTTGGGAACTGCTCCCCTGCTCGACGTTGAACTGACTGTATTTTTGTTTGTTCTTTCTCCTTTCCCTCCTCCTCTATTTTCTCTGCTGCCTCTTTAGGTTTTTACTTGTTTTCTCCAAACCACTCGGATCCAGTGAGTACCTTGATTCTTTCATTAAGAATCCAACATTACAGTGCAGTCATAGTTTATTCCATGTGAGCCCAAACGCTGGCTGCCCCGGGGCTGCCTGGCAGTGTCACCCTGCTCTACCCTCTGCTGGGGAGGAAGACTGTGGAAGGAACTTCCTCCAAGACAGGATGTCCCAAAGGGAACATTCTCACAGTTGTTCCTTGTTCTTGATGCCTTCATTTGGCCAAAAGAGCCACCTGCCACTGTCCCCAGGGGAGGAGGTGTCTGGGGCAAAGCTTGGCCACTTCCACTGCTGTGGTCAGAGTCCAGCAGCCACTGGTTCCTGCTGCTGCCCAGGCTGTGGCTGGCTGGGAGAAAGTACTGACAAAAATGTGCTTTTGGTTTAACCCTCCACACACCATTTCTCAGGGAACTTTATAAAGGACCAGTGCTGAAGTATTTTTTCCTGGGGAATGCATCTGGGAATTGTGGGAGTGCCTGTATCCAAAAGGACGGGGGGACTGGTTGTTTCTTTGAACAAAATGTCCCTATGGATTCCTGCTTGCATTTTGTCATGGGAATCTTTTTCTTTCAGTACTTCAATACCTTAGAGAACAGCCTGGTGAATCTCTTTGTGCTTTTGACCACTTCAAAGTAAGTTCATGCTCTTCTATCTCAATCTTTCCTTTTGTCCCAAAGGAGTCTGGCAGAGCCAAGAGTTTATCTGCAGAAATGCTCTGTCTCCAAATGTGTGACCCCTTTCCTCTGCCTGAGGGAGAGAGATGTCCAGGGTCAGCCTGCATGGGAAGAACTGGAATTTCATTTTACTTTAGGGCACTGTGACCTCAGCTGCAGAGTTATCTCTAAGGACTCAGACATCTTCATCCCTGTGATGGCAATAAGGGGGAAAACAGCTTTGTTAGGCCTTGGCCCAAGAAGGGAAAATTTGTGTTTGTGCTTCTTTGTCAGCCAACAGCTCACTGTTGAGAAGTAACTTCTATTCCTGTGCTGTAGTTCACCTGTCTGCTAGGAAATTGGGATAACAGCAGTGAGTAAATATTGATCTGCTGTCAGGGAGAGCCCTGAGGATTAGGAAATTAGCAAAGGATGGAATAAATCTGAGGTTGTAACACCGAGGCTGTGCTGCTGTTGTTAGGTATCAGAGCATAGCCCTTAACCACATCACAAATCCCATTTGGTGTTGGGGATATGCAGGGAGTGTGCTTGCCATATTTATTTTTTTCCACGAGTTTTGTACGAATGTGCAAATCTTTGGGTGTGAGTTGACACACACACCCACCCCCCAGTGCCCTGTGCCTGTTGGCTGTGCAGTGGCACGTGTGCCAGGGGGTATTTGGTGCTTACCCTTGTGTCCTTTGGGATGCAGTTTCCCTGATGTGATGATGCCATCCTATGCCCGGAACCCCTGGTCCTGTGTCTTCTTCATCGTGTACCTCTCCATTGAGCTCTACTTCATCATGAACTTGGTGAGTCCCCAGGGGAGCACTTCACTTCCCTCTGCCTGCTTTTGGAGCTCATTGCTCAGCAGAGTCTTCCCCATTCCCAGAACTGCTCTGCAATCATCTCAGACCCTTTGGCAGAACACTTCTAGAAATGGCAGCTTGGCTACAGATAGAACTCTTTTCATGTCTAACCATGAGGAATTGAACTAAATCACAGAAAACCAAATTATATGAGCATCTTTCAACTACTCTCCCATTAATATCATGCTTGGAGTGACATACTCAGTTGCATGAAATTTATTATCCTTCTCTGTCTTAATTATTTATCATAAAATGGCATTTTATTATCTGGACTTGCCCGAAATACTTTGTAAATCAGTTTGAAAGGGATGGAATTACTCAGTATGGCAGGACTGCAGTGCTGATCCCTGCAGAGTGAGAGCTGCCCCGGGGAGGATGTGAGTGCTGGAAAAGGGCTTGCCAAAGGAGCTGAGGTTCTGCAGCCCAAGGTGAGGGATTTAACGCCTGTGGTTGGCTTTCACTGCCTTCCCAGATGCAGGGTTAGCTTTGCTGTGTGCTAGCCAAAGCTCCCAGGAAGGGTGAATCCAGACAGCAGCCCTCAAACCCTGCTTTCCAGGAACATATCAGGATGTTTTAATCAATCTTTTGGTATCGTTTTCTGCTGGTATTTGTGTGGTTTAGCCATAGCTCTGAAAACCCACTAGCAAGCGCTGAGAAGCCAGAAAAACTGGACTTACTCCAAAAAGTGGGTCAGAGCCATGAGCTTGGGGATCCCTTTGTGGGATCCCTCATGCCAGTGGGACCTCACCAACTCCATCAGCATTCCTGCTGCAGGCAGTGCCTCTCCCTGCTTCCCTGAAACCCTGCAGAGTATGAGGGTCAAACCAGCACTTTTTATTCTTATCTTCTCAGCTTCTGGCTGTTGTGTTTGACACTTTCAATGACATTGAGAAGAGGAAGTTCAAGTCTCTGCTGCTGCACAAGCGCACCGCCATCCAGCACGCGTACCGGCTGCTGGTCACCAAACAGGTACAGCTGTGTCACAGCACCCTGGGCTGGGCTGCTCAAACAGCACCTCCAAAAAAAGGGGATTTATCTCCCTTGACTGTGATCAGACTCACCACGGGCTGGTGGTTTCTTTCATTCATGTAACTTGTTCACCTCTGTTTGTGGACAAAAAGCAGAGTGCTGTGGATTTCAGCTCTGCGTGAGGTTATTGCTTGGTAAAGTGAGGGAAATCTGTTCTGGAGTGCATGTGATCATTGATTTCTCTCTGAATCAGTCTGGGTCACTTGAGGACTTGTTTGGCTTAGCAAGCATCACTACTGAGAGGAGGGATGGGTCATACAATTGAAGATAGAATCCATTTTCTAGATCCTGCACAAGTGAACAGTGCAGAAACAGAAGGGATTCACCTACAAACAGCTTTTTACAGGACAAGCACTGTGGGGAGAAGGTTGATTTCTTGCTTAACTTGTTGGAGCAGCAAGAGAAATAAGACCCAAAAATAACTAACCCACTTCTAGTAGATTAGTTCATGCTTAGTGCACATAGCTGATGGTCTTAAAAAACTGCCATGATGGGATCTGTTAGGCTGCCTGCTGATTTCCCAAGAAGAGGGGTTGAGTTCTGCTTGGGGTGTCTGGTTGGACAGTTTTCAGGTGATGGAGCAACAGGGAACAGTTCTGCATCTGCTGGAGGGACCGATTGCCAGGAAGGCTTTCTGGTCTCTGTGCCCTGGGATGAGCTTGGTATGTTAAAGTAATAGCTCAGGGTACATAGGGGGCTCAGTTAGAATGTATGAAATCCTGCTTAAAACAAATCCAGAGTGAGAATTAAAAGCCTCTGTGCATTCCTGCCTGATGCTGCTGCTTCTGACAGCATTCCTTTGTTGCCAGAGGCCGTCTGGAATTTCCTTCAAGCACTTCGAAGGGCTGCTGCGGTTCTACAAGCCTCGGATGCGTGCCAGGGAGAGATATCTCACCTTCAAAGCCCTGAACCAGAGCAATACCCCTTTAGTCAGGTAGGATGGTCCTGCTGCTGCACCCAGAGCAGGGAGGTTGCTCCACTCCGTGCAGCTGGGCTGTGCTCTGGGGAGGATGCCTGGGTTTATGGAATGAGCCTTGTCTGACTTGTGGGAATAGTTCTGCGCCGGGAAGGGTTTTCAGGGAAGCAGGGAGCTGGGAGGGGTGGGTACCCTGAGAGCTGAGGCTTTCCTTGGGAGGTGCTGGAGTTCCTGCGTGCCCTCTTGTGGATACAGAGCTGTGCTGGCACTCACAGGCAGGATCTGCTTCCCACTGCCCTGCCAGAGCAGAGCCAGGAGCTGGGGAGCAGCGCTGGAGCCCGCCAGGGGCATTTCCTCACGCAGCGCAGCCTCGCAGCTTAACAACTTTCTGCTTCTTTCCAGCAGCTGGCTGTCCCCCCCAGGGCTTTGTTAATTAAAATTTGGTTCTGCTGGTGCTTTCAGGGCTGCCATCCTCTGTGTTATGAGGCAGAGAATTGCCATTCTGGTTGGGGGTGGTGCAGCTAACTCCAGCCAGCAAGGGAGCAGAGGGAATTAGAGCAGGATACCTCCTCTTTTCCTTTGTTCTGGCCACAGACAGGTTCCAAGTGACTCTCCTATGAAACTGGTGCTGATGCTTCTTCTTGAAGACAAGTGCCACAGAGAAGTATTGAAAATGGCACAGGGAGAAAGACTGAGTTGTGAAATTTAGGCACTGATGTCGGCAGTAAGAGTCTGAGAAGTTCAGCATCCTGACTTTCAGACACATAAAAGCTGTTACAGGCCTGACCCTGAGCACCTAGACAGGCACTCATGTTCTGTGAGTTTCTTTGCTTTCATGTCCTTTTTCAAACTTCATTTTTACCTTCAAAAGAAAATGTGCAAAGATGTTAGAAAAGGACTGTACGAGTAATTAAGCCAGTCCAAGACTTCTTCATGAAGAGCAGTGCAATCTCCATCCCATGGAGCTGGCATGTAAGCCTCAGGTCTTTCCTCTCAGTGGTAGAATTCTGGAGTTCAGCAGAGTTTTCCTTAAGGGCTGAAGCATTACAGAAAGGAGATTCTGGCTATTGTCAGTCAGGAACCTTTGGCCAGGCTGGGAAGAGGTCACTGCTGAGTTCTGTCGGCTCTGGCTGCAGTTCTGATAAGGAGTTAATAACTCCCAGGGACTCTCCACTGGTGATGTCTGACAAGGACAATTAAGGATCTGGTCACCCTGAAGGCTCTGATAAGATGTTTCTTTCTGTTTTGCAGTCTAAAGGATTTTTACAATTTCTATGAAGTTGTTGGCTTAAAATGGAAGGTAAGAGTTTGTTGGGTGGAGAAGAAGAGAACTGTGTGTGGGAGGGAGAGAAAAGGAGTGATTAGAGAGGAGCTGGGTAAGAAACAAAGGCAATCTGGGAGAAGCAGCTGGTGGGGGTGGGGTGGGTCTCTGTCCTTGCTCTTTTTTGTGCATGGATGTAGCTCTGGCTGCTGCTGACCGTGGCTGTTGTGCTTCCAGGCCAAACGGAACCGCGAGCACTGGTTTGATGACCTTCCACGCACTGCCTTCCTGATTTTTAAAGGTAACACACTTCTCATGTCAGTGTGTGTTCAGCTGCCAGGAACAGTACCTCTGTACAAACACAGGACACTCTGAAGGGACTTTCTCCTATGTGCCTGGCAAACACCAGTAATGTATGTAATTACCAGAGTAATGTCTTGCCAGTTTACCTCCCGTGCCCCAAGTTCCCTGACTGGACGTAGCCATTCAGAATGAAGAACCTGCAGCTCTTCTGAGGTGTTGCGTGCTCCTGGGGAACAGCAGACACCCTGTGATCCAAACACAGCTGCCACAGGAGCCCTCAGAGCTCTGCTGATGCTCCCAACCCTCCTTGTTGTTCCAAACATGGACAGTGCTTCAGCAGTTGCATTTACTTCTGTCCACAGCCCAGAATTAGCACACAGAGACCAAACAGGGCATCTTGGGGGCTAAGGATTGCTTAAAATTCTGCTGAAATTCTAAAGGATATTTAAATTTGTTCCCAAAAAGTGAAAGTTAATAATCTGCTGATCTGTTCCACTTCTGTGCTGAGGGTTGGTATGGAAAATAATCTCTAAGGAGAAGATAGAGGGATCTGTGGTATGGAAGATGGTGTCAACATTTGTTTTGTCATCCTTTCCTTCACACAGGCATCAACATCCTGGTGAAGTCCCGTGTGTTCCAGTACACCATGTGTGAGTAGGAATAATGAGCTGTCTTTGCTTGGCTCCCCTGCTCATGTGGGTCTGGTGTGCTGTGTCTGCCAGCCCTCCAAGGACTTGGAGTGGCCTGAGCTGTGGTTCATGGGCAGATTTTGGAGTTCTGGTGGAGAGGGAGGGAACTGCTTCATTGCTCCACCAGCCTGGGCTCTCAGCTCTCGTTCTGGAGAGGCTCCCTGGCTCACTGCACAGCACCCCTGTGGGGCTGCTGCTGGAGCAGTCAGCTTGTTGCATTTAAGTGGGTTGGTGATCAGCTTTCCCAGACCTTGGGGGTTTATCTTGCAGCTGGAGCATGCTGGATAAGGAAGTGCCTTGTCAGTCAGCCACATTCTGTTTGCTCTTGGGGAGCTGTGAGTGTCCTCACTGCTGGAGGGATTGCTTGGCAGCTGAGCTGCCTCTGAGAGGGAGTCTGTGCCTCTCTTCTCTGGAGGAGAAAGAGTGCTTCCTCCTGGTGCTACCTGCTGGCTTCTAAATGATCTATTCCTACTCAGTAATTTGGGGGTTACGTTTTTGTTTTGTTGGGGGTTTTTTTGGGTTTTTTTGTTTGGTTTTTTTTTTGGTTTGGTTTGGTTTGGTTTTTTTTAAAGTTTTGTTTCTTTTTGAACATAAAGGCACTGCACCTGTTAAAGGCCTGGAGAAAGACATGGGGGAAAACTCCCAATTTATGAGTTCAGTTTGTTCATTGAGTTGGAACCAATGACCCTGACACTTGTCCTATATTGTATTCTTTTTGTTGACCTAAGAAATGGATATCCAGGGGTGGTTTTGCTATGGGTATTTCCTTTGTTTTCCAGACACTGTGGTGGCTGTGAATGGAATTTGGATTCTTGTTGAAACCTTCATGTTGCAAGGTAGGAAACATCACAGCTTGTTCCTTGCCTGTGGTGCTGGGGGATTGGAAAAAAGGGAAGACTTGAGAAAGCTGTTCTTGTGTCTTGCAGGAGGGAATTTCTTCTCCAGGAACGTCCCGTGGAGCTACATAGTCTTCCTCACAAGTAAGCTGATGCCTCCCAGCAGAGCTGTGTCATTTCCTGAGGAGCTGGGAAGGGAATTGCAGTTACAACTTAATCGTGGGTGTAGAGCCTCCATCCAGAACAATGGTGTGCCTGGCAGGGATTGTTTTGTAGACTTTTCCAGAGAGAAATCTCCATGAACACAGGAAAATGTGTTGGTTTGGAGGGGAAAAGTCCCTTCAGCACCTCACTGAGAGTAAGGAGGATGAGTGGTGTCTGTTAAACCCCTGCTCAGAGATCCTTTGAAATCACCACCCAGCCGTGGGGGCAGTGCTTCCCATGAGCCTTTCCTGTGATGCTGCTCCTTCCTGATCCTCTTGCTTTGCAGTCTACGGCGTGGAGCTGCTCCTGAAGACCACTGGGCTGGGGCCTGTGGAGTACCTGTCCTCAGGCTGGAATCTGTAAGTGCACATTCATCTTTTTGGGTTGGAAACACCAACTTCTGAGCCAAGGCCATCAGCCTGCTCTTATAATTCTTCTGCCCCTGGCCTCGTGCATCATGTTAGGCTGGAGCAGCACCAATCCCTCCTCTCTGCTGAGGCACTGCTGATAAATCACTGCTCTTACACTTATTTTATTTTATTTTTCTTTCCAGCTTTGACTTCTCAGTGACCCTGTTTGCGTTTTTGGGGCTCATGGCACTGGCGTTTAACATGGAGCCCTTTTACTTCATCGTGGTCCTGCGACCCCTCCAGCTGCTGAGGTGAGGTGGGAGAGGCTGGCAAGGGGAGGTTCCAGGGAGAAAGCAGGCTTGTTTTCCATCATTCCCACTGGGGACTGAGCTCCTTAGCAGGAGAGGGCAAGGATTGCTCTGTGGGAATGTGACCGTGGCAAACGGGAATTGCGTGGGGTAATGAGATTAGCCTGAGTTATCGAAATGAACGATAACAAAAACTTGGGATGGGATATGAAAACCCCGTGCTTTGGAGCTTAAGCTGATCTCTAATAGAGATCAAGGGATTTACTGGGGGCAGATTATCCTGTGTCTGCCTTCGTGGGGTTCTTACACCTCCTCTAAATTGTCTGATGCTGTTCAGAGAAAAGCTTTTCTGTCAGGGTGAGATGGTCTGAGCCAGTTTAATAATTTCCATTGAATTACCAGAAATTACAGTTTTCAAAGGATGCTGCTTTCTAGGGTGAAGTACTGCCCTGCTCTAACTGCATCTCACACTTTGAGCAAGACCATGGCCTGTAACCTCTCTGCAGTTCAGGGGGCTGGGGCTGATTAACCCTCTCATGTCGAGGTACACTCACCTTCACAAACACCGCCAGAGCCACAGGGGGAGGGGATTTGAGGCAAAATGTTGCATTAAAAACAAGCTAATGTAATTTAGCTCTTCAGTGAGGATTTTAAGAACACTTCATGACACTCAAGAGGGGGAAAAAATAATGTTTTCTCTGTTCCTCCCCTGCCAAAGCCTGTTTGGCAGCTGTGTTTCTCTGTAAAGGCTGATGGGGTTGCCAAATCTTAAATTAGCAGGCACAGTGTAGTTTTCTTTCATCAATTTTTATTGGGTCATGGGGGAAACACAGAAAAGCTTGTGTCTGGGGGAAGTAGGAATGAATCCTGACCCTGTACATGGGACTAATGTAAGTTCTTACAATTTTTAGGTGTTTTAAATAGCTGTTCATGCATCATAGCCTTTTTTTCCCCCTGAGATCCTCATTCCTGTAAACAGTTGAATGTGTCATAAACATTCAGATGAGACAGCAGGACACTGGAAAGTGAGCAGAGGCCACTTGAGCAAGAGCAGTGAGGTGTCAGAAAACCTCATTGTCATTGACCTGTGAGGTAGAGAGAGCTGAGACTGTCCTTTCAGCGCTCTCCCCCAGGAGCAGGAAAGCTGCAGGGTGTGGGTAACTCCTGGCCTCTCCTTTCAGGCTGTTCAAACTGAAGAAACGCTACAGAAACGTCCTGGACACCATGTTTGAGTTGTTCCCTCGCATGGCCAGGTACCAGCCCCTGCTCTTTGGGATGGCAGGGAGAGGAGAGGGAAGGTTTGGGGTCAGGATGGGAATCTGTCCAGCCTGCTGAAGGGATTTATGCTCTGACCTGTCTGTGGGTCGTTACTGATTCTTCTTAACCAGTGTTCATCTTCCAGCTCCTTGGAGCAGCAGCATTCCAGCACCCTGGGCCTCCTCCTGCTTTTGTGTTGGGAGGATAACTAAGAGTCCCTGCTTGTTTTAATTTTTCTCCCCTATCGCAGCTCTTGCTGAGAGATGAAGCTTATGTGGGAAGAACACTGGCATGAATTCCCCTCAGCCCCAGATGTTCCCTGTCCTCAGCAGAGCCCCTGCAGAGCATTATTGTGAAATGGTGGGGCAGAGGGAGACTGGAGTGCTCCCAGAGGGTGCTTGAGTGGGGCCTCCTCAGCCCTGCCCCCCTTGCAGGAGGCCTGAGTTGGCTGGAGAACCCTGCTCTTGGCACAGCCCCTGCGTCCAAGGATGTGGAGAGGGCAGAAACAGCGCGTGGTGTTCTTTATTGAAGGAGCTGTGGAGAGACGTTTATTTAACAGAAAAGGACAGGCTGGGAGGGAATCCAGGCTGCTCTTTGGTTTCTCTCTTCAGCAAGTGGCAAACTCCTTGTCCAAGGACTCCCTGAATGAGAGCAGGCCAAGAGCTGCAGAGCCACAGCAGCAGGGAGGGTGGGCTGGGGTTCCCAATGCTGCTTCCCATCCCTTGGAAATTCCTCCCAGAGCAACCAGCCTAGCATTTTGTGTTTCCCTGCCTTAGCAACTCTCCAGCAGCACAGTACTCTTTCTGTTTCTGCCTCCAGCCTGGGTTTAACCCTGCTGATCTTCTACTATTGCTTTGCCATCGTTGGCATGGAGTTCTTTGCTGGCGTGGTCTACCCGAACTGCTGCAAGTGAGTACCTCAAATCCAGGCCCCTCAACAGTGCTTTTGGTGCTCAGCCAGCAGCAGGGAGCTCTGGCAGCTCCATTTCCCTGTGGAGAAGTGGCCAGAGGATGGGGCTGAGTGGGGTTTTGTAGCTAAGGCAACGTGTGGCAAAAATCCGGGAGATTTCTCTTGCCCCATGCCTGGAAGTGTCCAAGGCCAGGTTGGATGGGCCTTGGAGCAAGCTGGGATGGTGGAAGGTGTCCCTGCCCGTGTCAGGGGTGGCACTGCATGGGCTTTAAAGTCCTTTCCTACCCAAACCATTCTGTTTCTATGATGCCAGAGTTGCTCGTCCAGCAACAAATTGACCCAACATAAAGTCACCTGGTCCTGGACCCTAAACTGTCCTGTGCCCTTTTCACCTTTAATGGTGGCACACCACATGGAAATGCCAGGCATGAAGGGTGTGAGCAAAGGAGCTAAAACTCTCCGTTTCTCTGGTGTAATATTTGCTGAATTATTAGAAAGACTCCATGTGCTCCCTGGGCTTGTGCTGAGCTGTGAAGGAGAGAGCATTCCTCCCAGAGGAAAAGACAGGTGTTAGCCAAGAGGTAGAAATTGCCACTCTTCTTACCACGTTCTAGAGGGGCGGGTATTTTTAACTTTTTAGATTTTCCTTGCTTTTTCCAGTCTCTGCTGATTCTTGGTCCTGTTTTCTCCAACCAGCACAAGCACAGTCGCAGATTCCTACCGCTGGGTGAACCACACAGTTGGCAACAAAACAGTTGTGGAGGAAGGTTATTACTATCTCAACAACTTTGACAACATTCTGAACAGCTTTGGTAAGGGCACTTTTGTCCCTAGAAAAGATTATGCTGTGTTCCTGCAGAGCTGGATGGCTCTGTAATGCTGTAATGCTCATGTGAGCCTGGGACTCTCCCGGGGAGTCCTGCTAATGCACCTCACTCAGCATCCTGCTCTTTCTGTCTGGAGAGCTCCAGCTGACTAATTGTGCCAGGACTGCTTTGCAGGGTAAGCAGAGGTCTCTCAGAGGCAGCTGGAAGCCAGCAGATATGTTCTGGCTGGTGATCAGACCAGAGGTGTTTAAGGAGGGCATTAAGTCACTGCCCTTCTAAAGAAGCAACAGCGATGCCTCTCTTTAAACCCTCTGATGAAGAATAATTTGAATGTGTTGATTACTCTCCATGATTTTTCTTAATGTGTGAGCAGAATGCTTATTTCCTGGAGATTTCAGAGGTCTCCATGCTCTCTGGTGAAGAGTCAAGTCCAGTTTCTTTATGAAACAGAGATGAAGCCATGCTGCAGGTCCTGTGGGTCTGACCCCCTTTGTCTGAAGTAATTGCAGTGGGGAGGGTCTGCATTCTCTCTGGATTTGCTGTCTTTATTCAAACTTTGCTGTCTTGTGTCAAACACCTTGTCTAAAAATCACTGTAAAACGGGTCAGGATGGATAAAACAATTACCTGTGGGTGTTTTCTTCCTCTTCTGTGCAGTGACCCTGTTTGAGCTGACCGTGGTCAATGACTGGTACATCATCATGGTGAGTGAACCCTACAGACAGTATAAACTGTCAGCTCAGGCACCTTCCAGGTGACTTTGTTGCCAGCTATCTTTGGTCCTGGCTGTTGGGAGGCATTTGACCCCTGCCATGCTGCTGGGCACCTTTTCAGGCTTCTCAGGCTGGACAAATGCAGTCACTCTGTGCTCAGGTTGTCAACCCACTGTCCCAGCTGTGTTCTTGTGGCACAGTGGCTCTTGGAGCCACCAGCTTCGGATGTTCTGTGTGCTTGCCTGCAGGAGCATCTCTTTTTAGCTGCAAGGACCCGTTGGGCCATTGAGCATTGCACAAGCAGTCCCTGGGGCCAGAGTGTTTATGCTGCTTTGTGCCTGCTGACAAGCAGTTAACGGTGCCTCTCCCTTCTTTTGTGCACTCCTCACTTCTTCCCTGTCCTCTCTAGGAAGGGGTGACATCCCAAACCACTCACTGGAGCCGTCTGTACTTCATGATCTTCTACATTGTGACCATGGTGGTGATGACAATCATCGTGGCTTTCATCCTGGACGCTTTTGTCTTCCGCATGAACTACACTCGGAAGAACCAGGATTCAGAAGGTCAGAACTGAGGCCTGGCTGACCTTCAGTGTTCTGTCTTCTCTCCCTGCTACTCTATGTCTCTAGCAGAGAATGGGGTTGGCCAGGAAAAAACAGATTTTTTTTTTTTAGCCTGACATCCTAAGATAATTTTTTTGCTTTTGTGTGATATTTTTGTCTGGTCTTTCTGCTCTGCCCCTCATCCCTCCCCCAGAATTCCCCAAAAAGCTTGTGTGGGTGTATTTATGTCCATGTGTCTGTGTGCACACACACATACAAACTTCAGCCACTCAAGCCATTTCAACCAACTTCTTTGAACATAGGAAGCCTGTGTGCATTTCATGCAAGGTTTCTAGGGAACACAGCAGCAATGATGTAGCAGAGCTCAGCGAGGGGCCTTAAAGGAAGGGGAGATTGATAATTTTTTTAAACCCATTTCCCTTCCTCACTAATACACTCCCTGGTGGCAGGATGTGTCTCCAAGGTGATTTGCCAGCACTTTTTGCCACGACCTGGAGGACAACAGACACTGCCTGTCCAGTTCTTCCCTCATTTTCTGGTTGTACTTAGGCTGTGACTCTGTGCTGGTTTTGGACACGCCTTTCCCTCTAGGAACTGGCAGTGACTGGGCTCTCCAGCCCCTCATCCCTCTGAGCCGTCACTCACTGTCCTTTTCCTCCTGAGCTGGGGGGTCTGCAGCTGCAGGTACCTTCCTGACCTGCTAATTCAGGTGCCAAAGCCACTCTAATGGCTTACAGCCCTTCTCCTGCTATTCCTTCAGGTGAAGGCCCCACCCCCCTGCTTTTTTAGGTGCCAGAAGATCAAATTTGTGTGGCCTGGGAGCTGTTAATTAGGAAAACACTTGTGATCCTTCCTGCACCCAGCTTGAAGGGAGGCGTGGTTAGCCTGGACTCCCAAACTCTCTTAGGCAGGTGAAGGTCAAAAGGCAGCAACTCTTGTGTGATAATTTAATTTCTTAATTTACAGGCTAGCAAAAAAGCTACAAGATTTTTTTTTTTTAACATACCAAGGAGCCTGATGAGAATAGTTTGAGTCAGAAGGTTTGCTGTCCCTACACATAGCTTTCTCCTTGCCTTGTTGGAGGTTGAGCATATCCATGTTCTAGTCACAAAAGCTGGCACAGACTGTACCTGACCTCTGGCTTAGTCCTAGATGCTTTAGGCTTTGCCTTCCAGGGTTATCATAGCAGCTGTTAAAGCAATGCTCATCTTGGAGACTTTTTTATCTTCCCTCTTTCTGTTTCTTGCCTCTCCAGAAGATAATGGCATTGTGCTGGAGAAGGAGATCTCCAAGGAGGAGGTGATTGGCATAATTGAGCTGTACAAGAGGACTTCAGGTGCCAGTGAAACAGCTCAGCTGCAGAAGATCGTGCTGCAGATGGACAAATACGGGGTAAGAGGAAACACTGAGCTCTCACCTTCAGGAGAGGCAGGTGTGCCAGGGCCACTCTGTGTGTCTGGAGAGAGGAGATCCACCTGCCTCTGTAGTGTTGAGGGCTGAGCTGCTGGAGGGATTCTGCAGCACCACAAAATTTTGCTGCTCTAGAAGAGCAGCAGCTGCTCCTTGCACAGCCTGGACAAAGGGTTGTCCCTGCTGCCTGCAGACTTCTCTTAGAGCTGTCCTGGCCCAGTGCTGACTGGAAAAAAAACGTATTTATTTTTGCTCTAAGGAAGTCGCTATCTCTTAATTCTCCTGGCTTCTCTCTCTGTGCCATCATACACTGAGGCTTGGACAGTCCTGGAGCATTGTGCAACAACATGATGGCATTGATTCCAGGTTCTTCCTTTCTCCTTGGCACTGCTTATGCTTCCATTCTAAAACATTCTAAATTGGGAAAATTATCTATTCTCTTGTCTCAGAACTGTTGTCTCATGCATCTGGGAAGAGCTGAAGTGGTTGTTTTAATAATGGCCATTATACCCCTGTGTCACCAGGACACAGGGCAGGGGCTGCAGCCTCTCAGGTGACAACAGAAGGAGCCTGGGGTGCTGTGAGCTCATCAGTGGGTGATGGGCGTGTGCAGGAAGGATGCCTGAAGTTCCAGGGCAGATCCAGCTGCTCAGTGACTGATGAGTGTCTTTTTTGGTGTTTCCTGCTCCTTGCCCCAACTCTTCAGCAAATGTCAACAGTGTTTCTGGGACGCAGGTCGAGGACCAAGAGTGATCTGAGTATGAAGATGTATGAGGAGGAGATACAGGTAAGTGGGCCTGAGCTGGAGCTGCCACCAAACCTGTGTTGAGAACATTCCCTGCAATAACAACCCGTCCTTTCAAACACTGGGGACTGCTTCCTCTGAGACCAGGGGTTTGTCAGGCCAGTCACAGCAACCACACAGGGAATGTGCACAAGCACTTCTGCTCTGCTGAGCTGCCCTGGGCTCCCCAGGTGTCTGCTGGGGCTGTGAGCACAGTTTGGTGCTGCCTGAGGCTTGGCTGTTGAGCACAGAGCTCTTAAAGCTCTGGAATGTGGTTGTGTTTGAGCTTAGGCGTGTCTGTCTGACACAGAAACCAAGGCTTGTCCCAGGCAGGGCTGCCTGGTTTGCAGGCTGAGCAAGGTGGGAGACAAGTAAATCAGCAGATTCCCTGCATTGTTAGCACCTTCCTGCCAGTGCCATCCGTGGGCAGGAGCTCTCTGCCCTGGGTTTGGTCACTGTCCTGCCAAAGGTAGTTGAAGGTCGTGGGCTAATGTAATGATTAGTGCTGAGAGAATTAATCTTGTAACCATTTGGATCTGTCCTTTGTCCCCAGAGCAGACAGACTGGGGATGAGTCTTGAGTCCCCCTAAGGAAAATGCACATTATTTACCATGGGGCTGGGTAATGTGCAGAGGAGCTCCCTGCCTGTTCTGCTTGGTGTGTGACTGAGGGATGTGACATCCTGGAACGCCCTGGGTGCTGCCCAGCACCAGGAGCAGCTCTGCAAGTCCCAGACATCATGGGAACAGCTGTGCTCAAGCCCTGGGTGTTCAGGAGGGTCACCCTGAGGGGGGGAAGTTTGCTTGGGCTGTGGGTGGCAAGGTGTCAGTGCATCCAGCACAGCCATGCTGCAGTTAGCTGGGTTGTTCCAGGAGGTGAGGCTGTGCCCAGGGCTTTGGGAGGAGCCCTCTGGGCCTGAAAATGTGCCCTCACATGGCAGTGACAGCAGGCCCTGCCCTTGTGGAGTGTGTGGGGCACAGCCTGATCCCTGCCCCTTCACTCCCCTCTGCAGGAATGGTACGAGGAGCACTCCAGGAAGGAGGAATCTCAGACACCCCTGCAAGAGCCTGCATCTGCTTCCAGCAGCTCTCTGAAGCCCCTGAGCCTCCGGCAGCGCTCCCAGACTGTCATTTAGGCCTAGCTAACGCGAGCCACCTTCTATGCAATAACCTAGAGTATTCCTGTGTTTGGGAGGGTGTACATAGATCTGTCAGTGTACCATGTAGGGATCAAACTGCCCCCAGCAGTGGTTGCTGAGAAGCCAGGGGGCTCTGGGGAAGGCTGCTGCACACAGATTGAGTGTGATGCCCACGCTCAGCTCATCTGGGCAGAACAGAGCCCTTGTCCCTCTGAGCCCCTTCCCTGGCTCCAGCTCCTGCTGCTTGTCTTACCACTAACAGACCTTGGGGAAAGGGATGTGTAATCCATTAACAGCAGGGAATTCGCTGAAGTCACCTGCTTAATAGTAAAACTTGGGCCCTTTTGGAAGATCCCTGTTCCTCAAAAGGTACCATTAACCTAGGGACAACAGATCAGGGAGTGAGTTTTCATTTCTTCTCCACCTTCCTTACGCAAAGAAAGGGGAGGTGGTGTGAAATCTCAGCACTTTTGGAAGGGCAGCCTGCCCTCCCCCTCCATTTTGGCACACGTAGATGCACTCCCTGTAGTAGCTGAAGCTCTGATTACTGAATTTTGCTGTTCTGAGGCGGAACTGGGGGCCAGCACCCCATCATGTTATGACCACAGGTGGGACAGGGCTTTGGAGACTCTGCTGTATCTCAGTCCTGCCTGTGGGACTGCCTGGGCTTGGGTCACCTCTGCAACCCCAAAGCTCCTGTGTCTGTTCAGGGAGGGGGTTCTGCAGGGTAACGTGGCTCTTGGGCTCTGCCTCTTGGCCACCTGCTCTGTAAAACCTCTCTGGCTGGGCCTTAGCTTGGCTAAGTGACTGGGAAGAAGAGTGGAAGGTTTTGCACCTCCAAGTCTGGCTTTTTTCTGCCTGGCTGTGGGTTAAGGAGAGCTCCTGGGCATCACTCAGTCCTCAGTCCAGCTGAGCAAGTCCCAGCACAGAGTGGGGCTCCTCCCTTGCAGGAATGTTTCTCAGGCTGGAAAACGTCAGCTCAGATCTTGGGAAGATCCACTGAAGAGCTCTGCTGTTCCCCTGGATTTTGGAGGCAGGAGGAATGTGGAAGACAAGGGTTCTTCTCACCTGTCTGCTTTTCTGCACCTGAGAGCTGAGGGATGAGGAGGAAGGGGGGAAAGGGATCCCTTCCCAGCTCTGCCACGTTTGTGGGATTGTGGCAGTTGTGTCATCAATGCCAAGTCCCTCTTTTCCCTGTCAGCACTGGAAGTTCTGAGGGCTGGAAGTCCCTGGCAGCTGGGAGGTTCCCTCACCTCTTGCTGTCTGGTGTTCCCTCACGAGGCTTCCCCCTTCCTCCAGGTGCACCAGGCAGTGGGAGATCTGTGTCCCCGTTCCCTTTGTCCCACATGCCTGTCTTTTCCTTGGTGGCCTCACCTCGTGGCACAAGGACAGCAGGAGAGGGCTGATCCTACCTGGGCAGCTCAGGAGCATTTCCTGGGTGGGTGAGACTTTCAGAGGGAAGACACAGCTGCTTCTGGAAATCTCTCCCTCCGTGGCACGGTGGGAGCACGTGGGAGGAGCGGGAGAGCAGCTTTCCAGGCAGCAGGCACCACCAGTGGCTGCTCCCAACCCTTGAAAATTCCCTGGGTGCCTCAGGGCAACTCTTTGTTTCCTTTCTGGATACTTGCAGGTATGGAACTGCTTCAGAGCTGACCCGTGAAGGACCTTAAAGGGCTGTTTTCCAAACCATGAATCCAACCACACATTAACGAGCAGTGCAGTTGTTGCTCCTGCAGTTGCTCTGCGTGGAGTTGCAGCCCAGGAGGTTTATCCAGATTAGTCCTGGGGCTGCAGGAGATGGTGTTTATTGTGCTTTAAGTTGTGGGCAGCATGAATGAGCATTATGAAGGTTGGTGGGGAAAAATATGTGGCTGTGTCTAATCTCCACATTCTCCCCTGCAGCCGATTTCTCCTGGCAGGGCTGTCAGTGACTTTGACTCTTTTGTTTGTTTGTTTTGGGGTGTTTTCCGGGTGTGAAAGGAGCTTTCAGCTGTGTTGAGGAAGGCACTGACCATTGATCATGCAATAAAGGGCTCCCTGGAGGGCTGGGGGTCAGGGTGCTGCCTCCAAGGTGTTGATCCTCCCCCACATACCCGCTGTGTTCATTATTTTTGTAAAACCCAGGAGGGTGGCAGGAGTTTGCTTCTTCCATATGACTTTGGAAGGAAACAAAGTTTGAGTACGGGGCATCCCCTTCTATTTATCCTCCTCTCCCTCCCCCCACACACAGACTGACGATGGAGACAATCATTTTGTAGGGAGCACGGGAGGAAGCACTGCAGGATTTTGTATGCTGGTGTTTTGTTTATAAAAAAACCCGATTTTATGGACGTGTCTGTCAGATGTTCTCTAGATTTTTTTCAGGCGCACTAATAAAGAGCATCCTCGGCTTCGTAAAGGCAGTGGCTTCCTTTCCTCCTTCCTGTGTTATTCCAGAGGTGGGGTTTGCCCAAGCTGGAGCGTTTCCAGTGTTTGAAGAGGAGCCTGCCCGCCCTCTCGGGTGGCAAGTGCTTACCTCGGGAATGTTTTGCGTGCCCTGCGGAGCTGCTCCGCATTCCTGTTCCAGGGCATTACAAAGCCTGCCTTCCCTTCTGCCTTCCCCCCGCCGGGTTGTTCCCCTAAACATCAAGATAACGCTTTCAAAGTCAGGTTTTCCAAAGCTGCCCCGGTGCGGTGCTGAGGCCGGAAGGAGGGTTTGCCCCTGCACCTCAGCGCCGGGACGGCGGCCAGGGTTCCGATTGCCTTCGCCCTGCCGGTGGCAGGAAGCGGGCGTTGTGCCCCGGCTCATTCAAGCTCGGGGCAGAGCCGAACAGCAGGCACAAGGTAGTGCTGGTTTTTGTGAAAGCTGCCCGGTGTCTGTTAGAAAAAGCAGAAATGCTCCAGGCCCAGGAGGAAAGGAGGAGGAACCAGGGCTGACAGTTGTGGTGTTTGCTCAACACCCCTGTCTCCCGTGGGGCAGGGATGTGGGTGTCCCTCTGGAGTGATACTTCGCTTTCCCGCCTGTGCCCTGTGTCTCCAGCTGGAAGTAGAACCACCAGCCCCCCCCCTTGCATTGTCCTGGCACTGTGGGCCCTGCAGGATTCCCTGTCCCCAGGGACTGAGCCGTGCTGACCCCAGTGGGACAGCACGTGACTGCTCTTGGGACATCAGCTACGGGAAACCACTTCCCCCCTCCCTCGGGAAAAACCACTCTGGGCACTGTTCCCTCTGCCCTCCAAAGGCTCCGTGCTGAGTAAGGGCTGTGTCAGACGAGCACAGAGCAGGAGGAGTGGCCCTTGCAGCAGTCAAAAGTCAAGGTTGAGTTTATGTTTGTTTTGGTTTTTTTTTAATTGCATTTTTACAGTGCCTAAATCTAGTCCTGCCAGAGGTCAACACTGTGTGTGGAAACCTCCAAGTGCTTTCCTACAGCTCTACCCACCCCAGGAGGAGGAGAAAAGTAGGACCTGAAACTCAGTTTGAAAAAACATTACTAAAAAAAAGCAGGGGAAACCAGCCTCCCTTGGTTTGGTGTTTGTTTTTCCCTCAGGCTTTGCTTGCACTAAACCCTGTCTGGCTGGGCCCTGTCTACTGTTCCAGGCCATGCTGCCAAGAGGGACAGTCCTTCCCAAGGACAGATGTGTGCCTGGGCCCTGGCAGAGTCGCCCTGTGCAGCACAACTGCCCCAGCTCTGTCCCAGAGCACTGCTGGAGCTGGGGAGGGGAAGGTGCAGCGGAGGAGGAGGCAAAAGCTCTCCTGCTGTGCCCCTGAGATGGAGCTTCCCCATCCTCTGGCCCTGCCACTGCCACCAGACTCGGCTGAGGTTCTGATGTTGCTCCTGCTCAGAGCTCCTTAAATTACACGGATTAAAGAGAGTGAGGAGAGGACGTGGGCACTGGCAGCTCCTTCCCCAAAGGCCAGCAGGGGCTGAGGGCTGGGCTGGCACCTCCAGCAGCACGGTGAGCTCGAGGTGCCCTTGTCCCCCTGGCGGGACAGGGGAGGGGACGGCGAGACCGCGGTGTGGTGGGGACAGAGCGAGACCCAGGGCTGGAGCTCCTGGGGCTGCTCACGGGGTGGAGAAATGGATCACCCTGAACTCGGTGAGCAGGGCCACGCACAGGAACAGCAGGTAGTAGGCGATGAGGCAGACACCATAGGCCTTTCCCAGCTGGAAGCACTGCGCTGGCACCGTCACAAAGGAGAACACCAGGCTCAGCCCCAGCGCCCCGGCCAGCACCCACACCAGGGGGCTGTCAGGCTCCAGCTGTGGGGAGATGAGGGTGATGTGGGGTGACACCGGGGCCCTGCTGCCAGCCTGGCCCGTGTCACCGTGTCAGCACAGCCTTACCTTCACCAGCGGCTGGCTGCTGGTCATCTGCAGCAGGCAGCCCAGGCCCACGCCGACCAGGATGTCTGGAGTGCGTTCAGGATGGACACACAGCACAGGAGAGCCCGAGGGAGCAACTGAGCAGGTCCTTCTACCCCACATCCTCCTCCTCCTCCCTGCACCTCATGGCTAAAGCATTCTCTCTCTGTGGTGAATACAACCCTGAGCACTCGAGGAGAGGATTCAGCTTGGTCTAGGCACCACCCAAAACCCACCAGAGCGAGGCACAGCCCCCTCCCCTCCTTCCCTTTGGCAAATCCCAAATCTGCCACGCTCCAGCCCAAACTCCCATCCAGCGGGGGCTGGGGCTGCTGTGGGGACAGGGGGGTGCTGCTGGCTCTGTCCCTGCCCCTCCCAAACACCTCACTGTCCCCTTGCACTGTGGGAACACCACGAGGTTTGCCAGCGTTGGAGGGATCTGGGCTGGATCCTGGCAGCTCCTCTCCAGGGATCCCACAGTGTAAGGGGCTCTCCCTGGGCTGCAGGCAGGGAAACTCGGGCAGCTCCTGCCCCACGTGCCCTCACCCTGGCCCTGGCATCGGCAGGATACTGAAGATGATGCCCCCAAAGCAGGCAGAGAAGGCCATGCGGGGATAGCCCTGCCGGGCCATGGTCAGGTCGGAGAAGGTGTCTGTGGAGGGAGAAAAGCAGACCTTGAGGGTGGCAGGGGGACCCCAGCGTGTTCCAGGGGAGCACTGGGGGACAGCAGAGCCCTCACCACCGATGCTGTTGCCCCAGGCCAGCAGTGTCAGGCCCAGCACGGTGTTGCTGAGCTGGAAGATGATGCCCAGGGTCCGCAGGATGTTCACCAGCTCCGTGGCTGCAGCGTTGATCCACATGGCACTGGCCAAAAACCCAAGGAAGGCAAACACCTGGCAGGAAGAGGAGCAAGCTGGTCCCTGTGTGCATCACACAGGACCCTGCACACCTCCTGGCATCCCTCCTGGGGACGCTGGGAACTGGCAGAGAGGTCCAGTTCCCTGCTGTGCCCCAGGAGGTATGAGGAGCTCCTGTCTGCAGCAGGCTGTGCTGGTCCCCAGTGGGTGTTCAGGGCTGGGGGACACCTTACACAGTGATACTTGGGTGGCTCCTCATTGCTTGTGGTGATGAAGATGATGAGGGCCAGGGCAGAGGCAACCAGTGTGACCAGTCCCCAGACTGGGAAGATACCCTGGATCTGGAACAGCCCATCTGCACGTGGTGGGAGAGGAGGCATCAGAGAGGCTGGGACAGGGCCCCACCAGGTTTGAGGTAGGTGAAACCTTGTCAGCTAAAGCCACCTCTACCCTATGCCTTCACAGAGCTGCTCCCCCTGTGCCTCAGTTTCCCCAGGCAGGCCAGGCTCCATTTTCCCCCCAGGACTGGATGCTGGAGGGCCCAATCCCCCCACCCTAGTGAGGGTGTATCCAGCTGCAAACCAGCTGCAAACACAGCTTGGCTCTTCCCTGCCCATCCCTCCTCCCCACAGCTGAGAGCCTGCTCTCCTGCAGTCCCCAGGGCTCTGGTGACCACCTCAGTCCTGTCCCCTTCTGGAAGCTGGGAGTGCCCCAGGCTCTTACAGGCGCCTGACTTCAGGGTGAGGATGCAGAGCAGAGGGCTGGTGAGGATGTGCAGGCAGTTGAGAGGCCTCTTCCAGTTCAGGTCATCCTTGTCAGGGTCCACAACAGGAACAGTGAGCAGCAGCACCAGCTCCACAGGCACCTGGCATGGGGGACACCCACCTGGGACACCCTGCCAGGTGCCCCACAACCCGCCCCCAATGCCACTGGCCCTGTCCCACCGTCCCCACTGCAAAGCCCCGGGGGACAGAGCCCCAAGGGCCAGCAGGGATGGGGACGCCCCTTGGGGGTCTCCTGTTCTCCCCTACCCACCTTGAAGGCCTTGAAGAGCCGCCAGTACCAGGGCTTCCTCCTCCACTTGCGGTAGTCCAAGGGGCTGAGGGCCGCGGTGAGGATGCGCAGGGAGGTCTCCCGGGAGGGCAGCAGGGGCCGGTACTCCTCCCCTGGGAGGGGCACGGGGACTCAGCGGGGTGCGGGCTCCCTGTCCTGCCCAGCCCTTCCAGCTTGGGGCTGCAGTGCCCTGTGCGTGCCCAGGGAGCTCCCCCTGCCCCACGGGCTCAGTCACCCCACGAGCCACGGCCACCCCACGGGCTCAGTCACACCTGCAGCAGCCTGGGGGGCTCTGGGAGCCCCGAGGATGGAGCAGAGCCAGCCCCGAGCCCGCAGGGAACAACGTACCATAGTCCCCACTGTTCGTGCCCGAGGGCTCCGGCTCTTCCACATCTGTCGGCATCTCTGTGGGGAAGAGGAGCAGGCAGGGGCAGTGGAAGGGGACCCTGCCACACTGGGGGTCCCCCTCCCAGCTGGGCAGCCCTTACCTGGGTCCCAGGGCCCGGGAGGGGCCAGCCCGTCCCCGCGCTGCCGGCGGTGGATCCAGGTGCAGAGCACCACGGTGAGCACGTAGAACACGTAGAGCCCCAGGTAACCTGAGACGGGGGAGAGATGGGGGGGTCACGGCACCCCCGGGCTGCCCCCACCACCCCCAAGTCCCACAGCGCTCACCCAGAGCCTCTCCCAGCCTGATCCTGCCCAAGTAGAGGACCACGAAGGTGAGGAAGATGGCCACCATGTAGAAGATGACATCCCTGAGGAAGGGCCTGGAGGCGGCCGTGAAGGGCTTGACCAGGGCGATGCCCCCGGCCACCACCGTGGTCACAAACACACCGGCACCTGCCAACACAGCGGGACTCTCTGGGGACACGGAACACCCCACAGCTCCAAAACATCACCCCGTGGGGACACGGCAGTGGGGTCCCCTTACCAAAGATGGCCCCAATGGCCAGCCCCGCTGTCCGGGGGTCGGAGAAGGCCACCACAGCACTGAAGACATCAGGTGCCCCGTTTCCAAAGGCCAGGAAGGTGACACCATGGAGAGGGGACGTCAAGGAAAAGACCTGGTGTCCTCCTCCCCGTGGGGACATGGGTGCTGTGTACTCCTGTTCAGTGCCAGCACGTGACCACTTGTCCTGCGTCACCTCCAGCTCACGCTCCATATTGGTTTCCCCTGGCAACATGCCAAGGGGACAAAAAGTGACCCTGTCACGGCCTCCTCCCCTGCCCTGTCCCACATCCCTCCTGGCTGAGGGCCCCTGTGACTTGCCAAGGATACTGCCACATTGTGGGACAGCTTCAGGTTGGTGGAGATGGCTGATAAATTGGGGCAGAAGCTGGAAGGGCAGAAAAGGAGACAGAGAGAGGTGATGGGGCTACTTGGGGACCACGGCGCTCCTGGTCACTCTGGGGACAGTCCCCTCCTCTGCGGGGCCACTCACAACTTCTCCGCTGTCACACTGAGGATGACGAACAGGTACAGGAGCCAGAGAGCCTGTGGGGTCAGGGGTGGCACAGAGAGGAGTCAGTGGGGTCGCCACCACACGCCCTCACAGCAGGGCATCGCCAGCACTGCCCTTCCCGTCCTTACATAGAGGGTGACAGCCAGGGGCAGCAGCCGGGGCGGGAACACACAGAAGACCCCATCGAGGTAGTCGAGGAAGCCGCCGTCCAGCCGGCAGTCGGGGTTGGTCCGGATGAAGTGGCACCACTCGGAGCTGTTGTGCTTCCGAACCTCCCAGCACTGCCCGGCAGAGGGGAGCGTGCTCGGCCGGGCCCCTCGAGCACCCACGGCCCTCCCCGAGGGCTGCCACGGGCACCCCGAGGGGACACTGCCCGCCCCGAGCACCCACCGCCCCCACAAGCGCTGCCTGCTCTTGGCAGGTCACTGTCACCCCCCTCCGTTTCCTCACCTGTGCGTGGGTCGAGAGCTGCGCCAGGGCCAGCAGAGGTGGAAACCCTTTGTCCCCACCCCACCCTTGTCCCCATACAGCCCACACCCACCCCGGGCCATGGGAAGGCACCGGCCTGGCAAGCAGCGAGGTTTTGGGGAGAAAACCAGCAGCGGAGGAAATCCTGGAGAGATCCCCGCTGCGATGGCGGGGACATGGAAGCAGGGACGGGACGGGACCCCACCACCGCGGCAGCACCCAAACCCCTCCCGGCGTGCCCCCCAAATCCCACCGCAGCCCCCAGACTTACATCCAGGCCCCGTCCGTGGCTCAGAGCATCCCCCCCGGGAGGGAGCGTGTGCCCCACGTCCAGCAGCAGCGGGGTCTCGGCTGGCAGCGCCCCGGCCAGGCTGGGCACCCCGGCCAGCCCCGTGGCCCCCTGCCCCATGTCCCCTGTCCCCGGCGGGGACGCCTACCACCGGCAGCGCTCCCCGGGGGCGGAGAGCGGGGGCTGTCCTCGGACCCCCATCCCGCGCTGCGCGGGCGGGGCGAGGAGAGGTTTAAAAACGAATAATAAAATTGGAAATTATA
>VXBQ01011158.1:7668-21158 GCA_013400175.1 Phainopepla nitens | reverse complement strand
ACGCTAAAAATAATAAACCGGATAAAAAGCAGAGCCGCCCGCGGGCAGGTTGAGCCCCTGCCGCCGGGGGGGCTGAGCCCGGGGCCACCCCGGAGAAGGACCAGGGGACGCGGGGGCACCTCCGAGGGCAGGGAGGGGACGGAGGCCGCGGTGCGGGTGGGGATCCCGGGGCGGGGTGGGGGATCCCGGCGGGGTGCGGGGATGGAGGGGGTACCCGGGTGCCCCACCCGCNNTCGGGTCGGCGCGGCCCCGCCGCCGTGCGCGGGCAGCCGAGCCCGCCGCCCCCCCGCCTTAAAGGGGCCGCCACCCTCCGCCCTTAAAGCGACAGCGACACTCGCCCGCGCGGCCGGCCGGGGTGCTCAGGGCGGGCGGCCGAGGACAGGGGACACACGCGGCTCGCTGCTCCGTCCCATCCCGCTCAGGCCGGGACAGCCACCGTGCGTGATGCGCCCACCAGGGCCCCGCTCTGGGGTGACCCTCCGGGACCGGGCGAGCTCAGCGCAGGCGCGGCCGGAGACGGTGCCCCGTGATGGGGCAGCCTCGGCAGCGGGGCTGTGCAGACCCCGTGCCGGTGACAGACACCCCCAGAGGGGCCGAGGCTGCTGCCGGTGCCCTCTCCGCAGCGCTGTCCCCAGCTCCTGGACAGCCCAGCCTCAGCCATGCCCTGTTTGTGGGGTGCAGGTTGGCCGCCATGGCCGGAGCCCCAAGCTCCTAATGGGATTCACAGATCGTTCCCCACTCCGGCCAGTTTCCCCTGTAATCTGAATTCTGCCCTTTTTCCCGGAGAGAGGTGAGAGGAATTGCACCAGCCGGGGCTGCCGCGGGGCTGGGGCCCAGGGGAAGCAGCAGCAGCAGCCCCCCGTGTGTTCCCCCTGCCCGAGCACAGGGACACGCCGGGGGCCGCCCTGCTCACGGGAGGGCTCCACGGCTGTCCCCCAAAGCGGGGCACAGCTGGGGCGGGAGCAGGGAAGCTGAGCCCATCTCCTGCGGGCGTGGCGCTGGGAGAGGCGGGATGTGAGCGGTCTGTGAGCGCTGTAGGGGCCGTGCGGCGCCCTGGGGTGACAGGGCTGCTGTCAGGGGGCCGAGGGGTCCCACGGCTTCACAGCGGCGGGGGCGTGGCCACGGCAGAAGCCCCGCCCCAGCCCCCGCCCCTCGTGAGGCGTCCATTCGGGGCAGCGCTGTAGGGGGCGTGGCCAACGCAACGTACCGCCCCCAATCCGGGCCTATCCGTCGATGCACGGCAGTGGTGCTGGGGGCGTGGCCAGGGGGACGCTCCGCCCCCAATCCCAACCCTCCCGGATAACACACCCATCATCGTGGGGGCGTGGTCACATTGAAGCCCCGCCCAGGCCCCGCCCATTCACCTCGCGGCGGCGCTGCCGGGGGCGCGGCCCTTCCCCGGCCCCGCCCCCAGTGCCCTCGCCATGGCGGCCCCGCGGGCGCTGCTGCTGTCCCCGCTCCTCTCCCCGCTGCTGCTGTCCCCGCTCCTCTCCCCGCTGCTGCTGTCCCCGCTCCTCTCCCCGCTGCTGCTGTCCCCGCTCCTCTCCCCGCTGCTGCTGTCCCCGCTCCTCTCCCCGCTGCTGCTGTCCCCGCTCCTCTCCCCGCTGCTGCTGTCCCCGCTCCTCTCCCCGCTGCTGCTGTCCCCGCTCCTCTCCCCGCTGCTGCTGTCCCCGCTCCTCTCCCCGCTGCTGCTGTCCCCGCTCCTCTCCCCGCTGCTGCTGTCCCCGCTCCTCTCCCCGCTGCTGCTGTCCCCGCTCCTCTCCCCGCTGCTGCTGTCCCCGCTCCTCTCCCCGCTGCTGCTGTCCCCGCTCCTCTCCCCGCTGCTGCTGTCCCCGCTCCTCTCCCCGCTGCTGCTGTCCCCGCTCCTCTCCCCGCTGCTGCTGTCCCCGCTCCTCTCCCCGCTGCTGCTGTCCCCGCTCCTTTCCGCCGTCCCGGCCGGCGCAGCCCCGTCCCCGGTGCCCAGCAATGTCTCCGTGCTGCTGGAGCCCGGCTCCGAGCGGCTGCACGTCCTCCCCGGCCGCCACCCCGCCGCCGTGGCCTGGGCCAGCCTCGATGACCGCATCCCGCACGTCGGGTATGGCCCGGGTGGGAGCGGACGGGACGGGGCCGAGCGGGCAGAGGTGGCCGCGGGGGAGCCGTCGTCGGCGGGGTGCCTCGTCCCAGCCGCGTCCGGGACCCACCGTGACCGTGTCCCCACAGCTGGGCCTTCCTGGAGGTGACCACCAACGCCTCGTACAATGACAGCCTGCAGGCCTACGCTGCGGGGCTCGCCGAGGCTGCCGTCACCGAGCAGGTAAGGGGGGACCCCGGCAGAAGCGCGTGGCGTGGGCCCTCCCCGGGCTGTCCCCCGGCGGTGACACCGCGGGCCTGTCCCGCAGCTGATGTACATGCACTGGATGAACACCATGGTGGGCTACTGCGGCCCCTTCAAGTACGAGAGTGAGTACTGCCAGAAGCTGCGCAGCTACCTGGAGGCCAACCTGGCCTGGATGGAGGAGCAGATGGCCCAAGGGCGGGACCTCGAGTACTGGCACCAGGTGAGGACAGGGAACCCCCACCAGGGGAACCCCCGGGATCCTCCTGGGCCTTGAATCCTGAGGAGAGTACAGGGCAGCGAGCTGTCCTGGCTGAGCTCCAGGTGGGATGACAGGGATGTGGTCATCCTCCTTCCTGGGGTGAGAAGAGGTGACTCGTGACTTTGTGCTCGCCGGGGCCTCGCGTGCTGCAGTTGGGGTGCACAGGAGGTGGTTTTGTCACCCTCGGCCACGGGTGCTGAGTCATGACCTTGCTGGCTGGCAGTGACACTTCCCCCCTGTGCCTCTGCAGCAGCACTGAGACCCAGCTGATCTGCTCTGTCCCCTGGGGAATGAGGGAACCTGTCCCCCAAAACCTCCCAGCCCGCCTCCTCTCGAGAGCCGGGTGCCAGCTGTGTCCCCTGTCCCCAGGTGCGCCTGGCCCTGCTGCAGCTGAAGGGGCTGGAGGACAGCTACAACGGGCGCCTGGACTTCCCCAGGGGCAGGATCACCCTGGCACCCTTTGGCTTCCTGTAAGCTCCTTCTCAGGCGTGGTGGGGAGTGGGGGAGGGTAGTCCCAGGGTTTGGAATGCTGTGGGGACAATTGCTGCATGTCCAGGGACAGCCAGTTCTACTCTCAGTACACTTTGTCCACCTTTTTGGGCATTTGTCTTCTGCTGCTGGGGCAGGACGGAGCCAAGGCAGGTTGTCCTCTTCCCCACTCCATGGGCTGGGTGATGGGCTCCCCTCACAGCCCCTGCCTCAGCACTGCTGTGCTCCCCTTTTCCTCGCTGCTCGTGCTACCCTGGGTGCTCCCTGCTCCGGTGCCTGCACTGGGGTGTGGTGGAGATGGACAGAAAGTGAGCTCTGAGCCAGTTCAGCTCCAGGGCGGGAGCATCCCTCACCCCACATCTTACACCTTGCTTCCCCCCAGGCTGCTGCAGTTGGGGGGCGACCTGGAGGACCTGGAGTCTGCCCTGAACCGCTCCTCCCCGCAGCGTGTCCTGGGCTCGGGCTCCTGCTCGGCTCTCGTGAAGCTGCTGCCGGGCCAGCAGGACCTGCTGGTGGCCCACGACACCTGGAGCTCGTACCAGGCCATGCTGCGCGTCATCAAGAAGTACACGCTGCCCTTCCGCGCCTCGGCCGGCGGTGCGTGCGCTGGGCTGGGGGGGCTGCGCCTCACACCCCCCTCCTGATGCCTCTGCATCCCCCTCCAGGCAAGTCTCAGATCCCTGGGAGCGTCCAGGTGTTCTCCTCCTACCCTGGCACCATCTTCTCCATGGATGACTTCTACATCCTCAGCAGCGGGTTGGTGAGTGGGTCTGCTCCTCAGGGAGCTCTCCCCGGCCCCGCTGCCCTCCCCATCACTCCCTGCCCTGCAGGTCGCGCTGGAAACCACCATTGGGAACAACAACCCGGCCCTGTGGAAGTACCTGGAGCCGCGGGGCAGCGTCCTGGAGTGGCTGAGGAACATCGTGGCCAACCGGCTGGCCCGCAGTGGGCCCGAGTGGGCCGCGGTCTTCCGACGCTTCAACAGCGGCACGTGAGTGGGGTGGGATGGGGCCTGGGCATTGTCCTGGAGGGGTGGGATCGGATGGAGGGTGCCCAGACTGCCAGAGGGACACATTCCTTGCTCTCCATGCCAGGTACAACAACCAGTGGATGGTGGTGGACTACAATGCCTTCACACCGGGCAGAGCGAGCCCGGCGCCGGGCTTGCTGACAGTGCTGGAGCAGATCCCGTGAGTGGCTCCGTTCCTCCCTGTGCCCCTGCTGTCTCCTCTCCCATCGCTGTGGGTTTGGGAAAGCCCTGAGGGTGGTGCCTGCCCAACCCAGTGAGTGATGGGGCTGTGTCTGTGGCTAAAGGCTCTGGGGATGCTGGTCCTGAGATGATGGGTGCCCAGCGCCTCTGGCTGGGGTGGGAACCCTGCAGTGGGGACCCCCAGTATGTGTTCCCCCACCCCAGCATGTCCCCCACTGTCCCTAGTGGCTTTCTCCACCTCTGCTCTGACCAGTGCTCTTCCTCCCAGCGCAGGGGCCTGGTGGTGGTGGCTGATAAGACAGAGCTGCTGTACCAGCAGGGCTACTGGGCCAGCTACAACGTGCCGTGAGTGCCATCCCTGCCCGTGGCCTGCCCTGGAAAGAGGGACAGCAGTGCTCACCTTGCACCCCCTCGGTGCCAACCTGCTGGGTTGCCCCACCCCAGGTACTTCGAGGAGATCTTCAACGCCAGTGGGAACCTGGAGCTGGTGAGGAAATACGGCGACTGGTTCACCTACGACAAGAACCCGCGTGCCCAGATCTTCCGCCGGAACCAGACGCTGGTGCACAGCCTGGACTCCCTGATCCGCCTGATGCGGTGCGTGCCGGGGCCCCACGCCCGCCTGTCCCACCGGGCAGCTGTCTGTGGTCCCTGGGCTTTTTCCCTGCCCTCACCGTGGCTCTGTCCCTTCTGCAGGTCCAACAACTACCTGCAGGACCCGCTGTCGCGGTGCAGGGGCTGTGACCCGCCCCAGAACGCCGAGAACGCCATCTCGGCCCGCTCCGACCTCAACCCTGCCAACGGCACCTACCCCTTCCCCGCGCTGCGCCAGCGCTGCCACGGCGGCATCGACATGAAGGTGTGCCAGCCAGGCAGCCCCACGGGGGCTCCTCTCTGGGGCTGCGCCCCCAGCAGCTCTCTCGGGCCCTGCAGCCCGTTCCTGGTGCTGGCTCATCCTGTTTTGTGTCCCCATCTGCAGGTCACCTCCTCGGGCATGGTCCCCGCCTTCGGGCTGGTGGCAGTCAGCGGCCCCGCCTGGGATGACGTGCCCCCCTTCCGCTGGAGCGCGTCCCCCTGCAGCTCCCAGCTCCACATGGGCCACCCCGACCTCTGGACCTTCCCCCCGGTCAAGGTCCACTGGGACTGAGCAGGCTCTGGTCCCGTCCGTCTGTCCGTCCGCGGGCGTCTGTCCTGTGGGGGATCCCTCTGTGGGATGTGAGGGGGTCTCAGCTCTGTAATACGTGCAGCCCCCCTGCTCTTTCTGCCTCTCAGGGTCCTGGCTGTGCTGCACAGGGGTGAGCCCGGCGTGTTCCCTCCCTGCCGTGGGGCTCTCCAATCCCAGGACCTTTCCCTGGGTGCTGATGCCAGGTTTGGGCTCTTTCCAGAAAAGGGGCATCCTGGGAGGCTGGGGCTCGTCCTTGGTGCAGACAGGAGGGCAGAGACCTGGTTTGGCTGTGGCAAATAAAGTGCTCTGTGCTGGTGGCTGTGCTTTGCTCTCTGCTGAGGTTCTCTGGTGGCTTCTGTTAGGGTTGGGCTCACGCAAGGGTCTTGCCCCCTCCCCATTAACAGGGTGATCTGCATCTCTGCTGGTGGGAGGGTGTGTGGGGCTTTTGGAGTGCAGGCTGTGACAGGTTCTGTGCTGCTGGAATGGGGGAGCCCCTCTGCTCACCCCCCAGGAGTGGGAGACCATCCTCATGCCTTTTGTCTTCCTTTCCTCTGGCACCTGTGTGCCCCTGTCCCCAAAACCCGCAGTGCAAAATCCTCTTAGGCAGCTCCCTTGATCCGCTCTGCCTCGTTAGGAGTAACGAGGTCATTACTGGGGGATTAATGAGCTGTGGCTCGCAGTGCTTTGAAGGCACCAGGTTCCCACCGGGGCCAGGGGCCCCAGGGGCTGTGGGGAGGTGGGAGGGAGCAGGTCTGGGCTGTTGGGGTGCATGTCCCCAAAAGCTGGGGTGGGTGTCCTGGGGAAGGTGGGGTGTCCATATCCCACTGTGCTGGGGCAGATTGCAGGTCAGTTGGGGATGGCAGAGCCTGTGTCCCCTCGTGTCCCCATGGTGCATTGGCTTCTGTTGAAGAGGGGCCTGCTTTTGGGGTCCCCATGCCTCAGTTTCCCCAGACAGATCACTCACTGGGTGTGGGAGCAGCAAGAAGGAACAGGGCACAATGGAAATGCCGTAGCGTTGCTGATTCCCTTTTGTTGTTTCCTTAAATGTGGAAAAATGAAACAAAAAGTAGTTAAATATCATCCCAGCTGCTGCCGCAGTGTCAGCCAGGGCTCCTGGCCAAGGAAAGTGACCAGGTGACAGCCCGGCACGCCTTCCTTCCCGTGAGCAGGGGTGGAGCCAAAGGGGAGCAGAAGAGGGACAGGGAGGTGGGTGTGGGGTGGAAAGGGATCCTGGAGCACCCCAGGGCTGAGCTGAAATGTGGTGTCCTCCCCAAGGGGTTCTCCAGCCTCATCCCTGTGAGCTGGGGAGACTTCTTGCACGCCTTTCCCAGCTCCTGCTGCTGTCCCACCCTCATGGAAGTGGCTGAAGTCTCTGCCTGCTGTGAGGTGAAGGGGGTCACTCCAAAGGCTCCCCAGAGGACTGGAGCTGTGTCCCAATGCCCCCATTCAGGAAATCCTCCTCCTTCCCCTCCTTTCCAGGCGCCCGTGTCCCCAAAGCTCTGTGCAGAGGTGCAGTGCTGTGCTCCATGCTGGGCACAGGGGAGCCCAAGGATGGTGTGGGAAGCAGGGATATGTTTTTGGCACCAAAGATCAGCTCCATCAGGAACAGGGCTGCTCTAGAGCTCTCCCCCTGCTCGCTGCCAGCAGTGGTGCCCTGGGGGGTTTTCAGCACAGTTGGGGTCAGAGGACTGAAACCCCGTGTTCTGGTTTCGCTGCTGCCTGCCTGGCACTGGGGCAGAGCTGGGCACAGCCTGGGGTTCCCAGTGCACCCTGTTTGGTGTGTGTTGGTTCCAGTGTCCCCCCTCAGGATTCCTTGTGCCCTCTGCTTCCAGGCTGTTTCAGCTTGGCCAGAGCAACAGAGGAGCCTTGTGCGGCTGCGGGGCTGCGGGCCAGGGCCCGGCCTTCCTCCAGACTCCACCTTCCTCCTCCTTGCCTGCTGTGGCCGCAACCAGCCCCTCAGAGCAGAGGTAGGACTTCTACCCTGGGCGTGTCACCAGGGCTGAGGGACAAGGAGGGCTCCCAGAAGAAAGGAGGGGGCTCTGCCTGCTTTGCCTTGGGGGCTGCTGGGCCTTGGGTCTGGGCCAGGCTCTGGCCCCTCTCTGGGGGGTGGTCTTTGTCCGTGGGGTGCCCAGCATGGCCAGCTGGAGCTGGGGGGCTCATCTCGGGGGTCTCCCCCACCTGGAGGGGCTGAGCCCCCCTGGGATGTGAAGCTTGGAGAGGGTTCAAGGGCTGCCATGGGGTAGGGTGAGCAGATGGGTGTAATGGCTCGTTTGGAGGCAATGAGAGGTGCCCTGGCTGGGGCTTTGGGGTGTGCAGGCTGCCCTGGCTACACCAGGGCTTCAGGGGCAAAATCCTAAAATCCGCTGGTAATGTTTTTGGCCAGACCTGATAATATCCAGTGCGAACCCTTGAGGGCCCCCAAAATAACTTGTGAGCTGCCTTTTCTCTTCCCCATCCCCTGGAAGCCCACATCCCATCTCCCGGGCATGCGAGAGCTGCCGGAATCTGGCTGGCGGGGCCACACGTGTTTGTCCCCGCCGTGTCACCCGGCAGCGTGCCCGCCATGGCCGGCCGCCCTCGGCTCCGGTCCAGCCCCTGTAAAACCCGCCCAGGGCTGAGCGAACAGCGACAGTGTCCAGGGCAACGTCCGACCTCTGCCCCTTGCCCGGCTGCGTGACTGAACCCGGCGACCTGGGGACACCGGCACGGCCCCTCAAACGTCACCTCTCCCTCTCGTGTCCCGCAGGCTCGGCGGCGCGGGAGGACACGCAGCGAGGTCCCGCGGGACACCAGGTAATGGCCAGCCAGTGTTACGGGACAAGGACGGGACACCTGGGGACACCGGGGCTGTGGGGACCAGGAGGATGGAGGAGGGGGTGGCACAGCCTGTCCTGGGATGTTCCAGGGAGAGCCCATCGGTGCTGCTGCATCCTGGAGAAGGGAGGGGACCCCGGGGACAGCCCTGTCCCTCCCGAGAGCCGCCTGTGCTGTGCACCGAGTGCGGATGGGCATCGGGGCTGCGGGGGGGACACGTGGGGAGCAGCTGTGACTGCACCGCCGCTCCCTGGCAGAGCATCCGCTGTCAGGCCATGGCAGCCCAGCCTGTCGGCGACCAGAAGCCCTTCCACGTCGTGTCACCCGTCCTGGAGAGCCTGCCCCTCTCCAAGGCCGCCGGCACCAAGGTCTTCATGAAGCTGGAGAACATCCAGCCCTCGGGATCCTTCAAGATCCGGGGCATCGGGCACCAGTGCCAGGATGTGAGTGTGGGCATGGTGTGTGCACGGGGCTGCTCCTGCCCTCATGGGGGGCACAGCGGGGGGACACATCCATCCCCTCCCCTCTTTCTCTCCTTGCCTTTCAGGCTGCCAAGAAGGGCTGCCGCCACTTCGTCTGCTCCTCAGGTAACTCCATCCCGGGCTGGGGGGAGGCTCCTGAGCAATCGGGGGATGTTCAAGGGGTCGAGCCCTGCCCGGCCGCTGCCTTTGCACAGGAGGGAACGCGGGGCTGGCGGCGGCGTACGCGGCCCGGAGGCTGGGGCTGCCCATCACCGTGGTGGTCCCCGGCAACAGCGGCCCCACCCCCGTGCGCAAACTGCAGGACCTGGGCGCGATCGTCGAGGTCTACGGCAAGGTACCCCCGAAAGTGGGGTCTGGGGGGTCCAGAGGGGGCTGAGCCTGACATCAGCCCGGAATGTCCCCCTCCCGCGTCCCCTGCAGCCCAGCGCCACAGCAGGGTGGCCCGAGGAAGGCTCACCCGTTGTGCTGTCCCCCGGCCCTCAGGGACCCATCCCGGGGCTGTGAGGGCTCTGTGGAGCCCGCTGAGCCCCCCATGCCCCCACCCAGGTGTGGGATGATGCCAACAGGAGAGCCCAGGAGCTGGCTAAGGCAGAGGGCTGGGTCAGCATCCACCCCTTCGATCACCCCTTGGTGTGGTGAGTGCTGCCAGGACTCAGCTCCTGCCGCGGTCCCGGGATCCTCCCGGGGAGCCCGGGCTGCATCCCCCTGCCCCTCACCCTGCAGGGAGGGCCACGCCAGCCTGGTCCGAGAGCTGAAGGACTCTCTGGAGGCCAAGCCAGGCGCCATCGTGGTGGCGGTGGGCGGTGGGGGGCTGCTGGCCGGCGTCGTGGCCGGCCTGCAGCAGGTGGGCTGGCAGGATGTCCCCGTCATCGCCGCCGAGACGCAGGGAGCTCACAGCTTCCACGAGGCGCTCAAAGCCGGCCGGCTCGTCACCCTGCCCGACATCACCAGGTGAGCAGCCACGCGTGCAGCGAGCTGGCACGGCTCACCGCGGCGTCCTCGCCTTGACCGCTTTGTCCCCTCCTGCCCCAGCGTGGCCAAGTGCCTGGGAGCCAAGACGGTGGCGGCGCGGGCGCTGGAGTGCGCCCGGGAGTGCCAGGTGATCTCGCAGGTGGTGGAGGACACCGAGGCCGTGCGGGCTGTGGAGCAGTTCCTGGGTGAGCGGGGGGTGGCGGGGACACCGCCGGAGCTCGGGGGTCGCTGGGGGCAGGCTGCTGGGCGAGCTGTCGCTCTGCGGGTGGCCCCAGTGTGCCCCTGCCCCGGTCCCCACAGATGACGAGCGGATGCTGGTGCAGCCGGCGTGCGGGGCGCCCCTGGCCGTGCTCTACTCGGGGCGGCTGCAGCGGCTGCAGAGCCAGGGCCGGCTGCGGGCCCCGCTGAGCTCCGTGGTGCTCGTGGTGTGCGGCGGCAGCAACGTGGACACGGCCCAGCTGCGGGCCCTGAAGAGCCAGCTGGGCATGGAGTGACACCCGGCCCGGGCAGGGGACGTGGCAGAGCCCGGCTGGCACACGCTGCGTGCTTGCCTTCCCAAATAACCGAAATAAAGCCTGGGGACGCGGGGCCGGGCTCCTCGCGCAGCCTTTTCCCACGCAGGCAGGGGGAAACTGAGGCACGGGGGTCGCACTGGCGGCAGGGATGGAGGGTGGTGCCTGTGCTGAGGGCGGGACTGGGGTCCGCACATCCCGATTTTTCCCTGGGACACGCCAGGTGTCCTCCCTCCAGCCCTCCGCCCCCCGTCCTCCCTTCCCCTGCTCCTCCCCAGGCTGTTCGGGCTGCCTCTCCCCACCTCAATTAGCAAACGCTCCCTCTCTGACTAATTACTTTGCTACTGTCTTTATGCATTATTATTCTAATGATTATTAATTATTACAACCATCTCCCGTTCCTGGCACGTTTGCTGTGGCCAGACGAGAACAACGCTCTTGTTACGATGATTTATCCACGGGGATCCCTGGCCGGGTTTAACACCTGCGGGCTCCGAGGCGCTCTGACATGTGGAGGGGATACACCCCATCCTAGACCCCCTAAGATCCCCTTTTCCCCCCCATCCCACTCCTCTTCCCGTTTTCCCTCTCCCCCAGGCTTTCCTGCTCTCCCGCGTTTCCACTCTGCAGCGCTGTGTTGGCTTTTAGCCCTTGGCTGTGGCGCCTCCTGGGGTATTTTTCTGTATCCTCCCAACATTTCTCCCCTCTCCTTCCTCCCATTCCGGGTGATGCTCGGGGGAATGAGGGTTTTGCTCCTGCTGGTGCTCCTCAGCCCCGCCTGGTTCCCCTGCCGAGCCTTTGCCCTGTGCGCTGAGGTGCTGGGCAAGGAGAGAAGCCTTTTGCTGTCCCCAAACACCTCTCATCCTCCTCCTTGCTGGAGCAGAAGGGTGTCAGCCCCAGGACCAGCTCGCCCAAGTGCCCCCAAAAAGCCCTTTCCCCTAACCCGGCTGCCAGCCCCCCCAGAAACGCCTCCCTGCCCTCAGACCCGTGGCCCTGTTCCTGCCCCCGGCCAGGCCACCTCCCCAGGTGCTTCGTGGAGGCCAAACCCCCATAAATCAAACCCTGCCACTCCACCGTGAGCAATATCTTATGTAAAAAGGCGTTTCCAGGGAGCACCGAAGGCTGGAGAATCCTATTACAAGGCACACTATTAATTATAAGGAGTCAGCCCAACCTACTCTAGCTATTTTTTATCCCAGGTCCAAAACCTGATTACTTTCCACCTTCTGCAGACCTTCCCCTTCCGAAAAAAAAAAAGGCAAGAAGGTCAAGCTCACGAAAAAAAACCCCAGAAACCCCGAATAGCGTTGGTGTTTGCCCAACAGCTTTTAAACAGGAATTTATTCCCGCGATTCTGCTCGGGGGGTGTCAGGGGAGCTCACGCTGGTGATTCCTCAGCACGGTCCCACAGAAGGGTCACTGCTGCTGGTGACCTGGGCGTGACTCTGGGGTTTGGGGTGACTCCCCCAAGCGCCCCAACAGGGAGCTCTTCCCCTCCTTGCCTTCCTGAGGGGGCACTCGGCCTTTGGGTGCCAGCTGGGGGCTTTGGATGTCCCTGGCAGGGCTGTGAGGTGCAGGGTGGCTGGGGACACCCCCGTGGGGTGGCCTGGCTGCAGCTGGTGACCTGTGGTCGCTCTGCAGCTGGGCACAGGCAGGAATCCTGCGGGCTGGTGCCTTCCTGGGACCTCTGTGGTGATGGGGACCCCGGGTTTGGCTCCTGCACCCAGCCCGGAGCTGCAGAGCTCCCCTGTGCTAGGGATTGATTATTCCTTGGGATCATCCCTGCTTTGGTGGCTGTTCCTGCTGAGCCTCATCCTCCTGCGAGCCTCCAGCCTGGGAGCATCATCCCCGATCCTCCCGCAGCCTTTTCTGTCCAGGTCTCAGGGGTGGGGTGTCCCAGCAGCCTAAAAACAACCCTCAGCTCTGTGCCTCGGATTTTGAATTAATAATAGAGATAATTATAATAGCAACCAGTGTTCAGCCAGTGACTGACCATTTTGTACTCCTCAAAACGCTGCTGCCAGTGGGTTATTCACCAACACATCGCCCTGTCCTTACAAAAAGTGCCCATTACCTGTTAACACCGACAGCCTGCAAGTGCTGGAGCCCAGGGGAGCAGCCAGTTGTGCTCCTGCCTCAGTTTACCCATTTGTGAAAAGGGGAGAAGGTGTTTTTCTGGGGGGGAGGGGGTGAGGGGACACCAGTGTCTGTGCTGGCCCCAGCTCCTGGCTGAGGGCTCTCTGGGGGCTCGGCCTGGCTCGTTGGCCACCCCGTTATTAATGCCAGTAATGGTATAGGAAGGATAAATTCCACCACTTGGCTGAACAGAGAAAATATGCAGAGAAGTGGCTGGCTTTCCATAAATCATCGGTGCTCCGTGCTACAACCGAGCCAGGACTTAAAATTCAGGTCAGGAGAGAGGGACTCTCGTAAGCCAGCAAGGGAAGGTAATTTATTCTGTTTATATCGTTTTACTGCAAGACAAGGAGCGAGGGGGGAGGGGGGGGCCGAAAAACTCTGCCATGATTTTGCATTTTAAATATTAGTTCAGAGCTGCAGCCTGCCTGGGACTTTTTATTTTTATTTCTCAAGGGATGGAAAGCAGGAGGGAGAAGGGGAGCGAGCTGGGGTGCTGGGAAGGAGACCCCCACCTCCTGCCACCGGTGTGCCCAGGGAAAATGGGGCAAAAACTGCTGCTGGCATTGCTGAACCCCCGCTTGGGGCATCCCGAAAAGGGGCAAAAACTGCTGCTGGCATTGCTGAACCCCCACTTAGGGTGTCCCCCCCCCAGCTGCTCTGCCAGCAGGGCTGCAGGCGCCCCTGGGCTGCTCTGGGAGGGTCTGGGGTGCCCCCCAGGATAAAGAAATTGTGCTGTCTGCTGTGGGGGCGGGGGCTGAGCTGGGCGACCTGCCCCTTCCCAGTGCCAGAGAGCCGTGGGGCTGGGGGGAAATGGGGAGCGCCGGGTGGGGGTGCAGCAGCTCACCTTGGGCAGGTGCACGTCCCTCACCCAGGGGAGCCGGGGGAGCTGCTCCCAGACCCCAGGCGGGGCTGCGGGGCAGTGGGGGCGCCCGGCCTGCATTTCTCACGGGCTTGTGTTAAAACAAATAAAAATAAAATAAAATGAAAGGGACCAGGTGACCGAACAGTAGGTAACTAAAAGGTTTTTTATTCACATTGAACAACAAGAGCCATTCACACTAACAGCCTCCGCAAGAGGCAGCGGGGACAGGAAACCCACGACGCTTTCAGAAAACAACTTTTTTTTTTTTT
>VXBQ01011157.1:205798-225590 GCA_013400175.1 Phainopepla nitens | reverse complement strand
GGGCTGCATGTCCCCCCAGGGCTGCATGTCCCTCCAGGGCTGCATGTCCCTCTAGGGGCTGCATGTCCCCCCAGGGCTGCATGTCCCTCCAGGGCTGCATGTCCCCCTCGTGGGCTGCATGTCCCCCCAGGGCTGCTCATCCCTCTAGGGGCTGCACATCCTCCCAGGGCTGCATGTCCCCCGCGTGGGCTGCATGTCCCCCGAGGGCTGCATGTCCCCCCAGGGCTGCAGGTCCCTCTAGGGGCTGCACATTCCCCCAGGGCTGCACACCTCCCCAGGGCTGCACATCCCCCCAGGGCTGCATGTCCCTCCAGGGCTGCACATATCCCCAGGGCTGCACATCCCTCCAGGGGCAACATGTACTCCTCGTGGCCTGCACATCCCCTCGGGGGAGGGGCTCTGTGGTCTCCGTGGAGCAGGGAAGAGCCGGGAAGAGCAGGGAAGAGCGAATTTCTCCAGGCAGGGGAAGGCCTGAGACTGGCAAGGGACCGAGCACAGATGTGGCAGCTCGGGGCCACCCACGCCAGTGTTGGGGATGCTGCAGGTGGGTGGAGGTGGCTGCAGCTGTGGGACACCCCGAGGAGCTCAGCTGAACCATGGGATGCTGGAAGGAGCAGGGAATTTTCTCCTGGCTGGAGGAAAAAACAGCACAACCAAGCACAACTCCTCTTTCTTTTTCCTGTTAAATAACTTTGTTTTTCCTTTTCCATGGCCTCCCCGTGCACCCCCAGCCCCACTGCACCCCCTTTCCAGCCCCCCTTCACCCAGGCAGATCCTGCCCTGCTCGTGGTTTTTCCCTCTGGCTGTCAGCAGTTCTGCCAGCTCCCTCTCGGAATGGGAAGCAGCCAAAGCAAGCAGAGATACCTGAACTTGCCATCCACCCACTCCTTGTCTGGACTCAAGATGTTTCAAAGCTCCCCCTTTCTATTTCTATCCTCATTGTCATCCTCCTTTGAGAGGAAGGTCTATTATTCCCCTCCTCCTTTTCTCTCTACAAAAATGAGACATTGTTTCTTCTTTCTTTGATTTAAAAGCCAAAAACAGTTATAGGAAACTGTTCAGCAGATGTTTTACAGTATGAACCTAGAGGGAAAAAAAAAAAAAGAAAAAATAAAAGCTCTTAGATTTTGCTTGAGGAGCTAAATTTAGCCTAATACTTCCTCCTATTCAGGGTTTGTGTTGGCATAGGCGAGGCATAGCTTTGAGCACTTTGATTGTAGTATTTATTTTATTTATCTCATTTGCTGCATCCATGAAAAGCTGGAGCTAATGAAGTTCATTGAGAGAGTAGGTGAATCCAGCCTGAGCTGGGTCTCAGCGAGGTCCCTCTCAGCCCACTGGATGGGATCGAAACAGAATAATTCCTCATCCTGTTTGCAAGGTTTATCCATGCCCATGGCAGTGCCCAGAAGGCCACGTGAGATAAAACTCTCAGCTGAGGTTGGTGAATTCTCAGGGAGAGATTTACAGGCACTGAAGGAGCCAGTGCTGGAGCCCCAGCTCCTCTTGGTGCGCTGCAAATGGCACTCACTGATTTCTGGAAACAGCTTCAATCAGCACTGCCAGAACTCATCCCATAAACCTTCCCCAGGCCGGGCTCCTGCTGACTTCAAAGGCCCAGGATGGTACCAGCTGAGTCCTTCTGAACAAGGACAAGGACAATGTCCCCAGTGGGGTGTGCTCCTTCTGCCACCTGGAGCAACACCCAGAGCTGGGACTCTGGTTGGAAAATCCCTGCAGGACTGGGAAAGGCTGGCCAAGGATGACATTTCCCCCTGGGAATTCCATTCCCTGCCATCCATGGGCACCACCATCGCCACTGCTCACAGGGCCACTTGACACGGCAGATACAGAGGGAAAAAGGCAGGAAAATCACACCTGCATCTCTCCCAAGGGACTGGGAGGAAGCTAATGCTGTGTTATCACTGCCTGGTGAATGCTGGGGTGGTTCCCATCAGGGAAAAGCCTTTGGAGCAGGAATGACAGCCCGGTGATGCTGCTCCATGGTTCCTTCCATCACCCTTCCTGTGAGCCAGGCTCCCCTTTTCGCCTCAGCCAAAATTTCCCTATCCTGCTGTGGGACATCCAGCTGGAGCTGCCAACTGTGCCTGGGAATATCCAGGGAAAACCTGGGGAAAATCTGCAGCTTTCCACAGGTTGGCACTCTGGATATGTGCCCAGGGGTTTGGATTTGGGCAGAGACCCTGCAGATAGGGAAGGATGGGTAAAGCTTTGGAGTTATTGATCAGGCTGCTGGAGAATCTGCGAATGCCCCATCCCCAGAAGTGTTCCAGGCCGGGCTGGACAGGGCTTGGAGCCACCTGGGATAGTGGAAGGTGTCCCTGCCCATGGCAGGGGATGGCACTGGATGGGATTTAAGGTCCTTTCTATCCCAAACCATTCCATGAGTCTATGACTCACCAGCAGAAGAAACCAGGGGTTATTCACAGCAGAGAAGATTCCTGTTAATCAAGGTACAGATCCAGCAATTAGCCCAGAGATCCTCTGCAAACTTCCTTATCCCAGTGGAGAGCCGAAAGGGGTCAAAAGCAAAGTCTGTGCTTGCTCTCTATTGGAAGTTTTCCATCAGGAAAAGGCAGACTGAATCTTATTTCCAGAGCTATGAACTCGGAATGTCTCCCCTGGCATGGAGGTGGAGGTGGGCAGGGAGGGATTAATCAGCTCTGGGACACGGGATTGAATGTGGCACTGGGCATCCCCGGCAGGGATCAGAGCTGAGTGCTGTGAGTGGCAATCCAGGCTGTGTTTCCAGACATTAATGGCTTGTTTGTTGTCTAAGAGGGTGGAAAACCAGAGAAAATCCGAGGCCCAAAGGACCTGTTTGATTCTGATAGGGCGCTGTTGGTGCAGCCTCTGCTGGAGAGCCAGGCAATTACCCAGGCAAACTGCCCCAAATCCATGGGCTCGGCTCTGGGGGGCTGGCAGGATAAAGCTCTGATTCATGGACACATCTTTGGCTCCTTTCTTTAGGATCTCTGTATGTTACACATGCAGACAAGCAGGAATGTCATTTTTTCCAGACTGCCTTTTGCATAAATTAGGATTGTTTGCTGTTCATCAGCTCACCCTGCCATGACCTCTCCCTCCAGCCCTCCAGCCCCATCCCCCTCCCCTGCTGAAACCCCACGGATCCTCGCTGGCTTTGGGAAGGGGGAAGGCAGGCTGGGGCATTCCCAGCTGGCTTTTTTTGGGAGCTGCACTGAGGGTGGGCAGGTCAATGAAGCACCCAGAGCAGGCTGTAGGACAGTGGGAAGGGTGTGCCTGCCCCTGCCATCCTTGAGGACAGATTCTGGGATAGGATCATGTCCTTGGGGTTCTGCAGTGCTGCCTGGGAGATGTGAAGTGCCCCATGAGGCAGCCTGGATCCAGGAAAGCTGCTTGGCTTTGGAAGCGCTGATAAATGGGATGCTGCTGCTTCCCCTCCCACCCACACACTTCCACTTTCACTTCACATGTGGGACCCAGCCCGGCAATTCCCAGCCCGGCCATAAATAACCCCAGCAGCACCAGGCAGCCACGGGGACAGCGTGGATTCAGCCAGAACATGCCTTATTTATCCTCTTTCTTCCTCTGGAGCTCTGTGTGTCCTTCATGGAGGGGACATCACACCCTGGGGATGTCACCTGTGTCCTGTTATCCTGTCTGAGCTCCCCTGACAATTGACAGAGGAGACAAAGGAGAATCTGTCCAAACACCCTCGGTGCAGCTGAGGAATTAAATATGAAAAAACACAGCTGTTCCCAAAGCCTAATCCTTGTCACAGACAAACTTTCCTTGACCTGGAACCTTGCAGAAGATAAACAGAGAGGTAAAGGACATGTTAATAACTCATTTCCACAAAAACCACCCTCATTTTTCTGCTACCGGAATTTTTCCCTCTGCTGCTCGCTCCTGTAATAAAAAATATTTATTAGGGTACAGATCATTTTGCATTGGTTTAGCTATGCAAATAAAGCACTGAAAAATGTCCAGTTTCTGTTCCACTGGGGACATCTCACACCTTCCCTGCCCTATGGCAGAACCAGGATAACATTTCCTTAGCTGAGTGTGTCCCTGGCACTCCTGGGTGGATGGTGGAACCCAGGAGGGCTCAGCTCCCACCTTGGCCCTGCTGAGGCCATGGCACCAACCACTGAACCCTCGCTGTCCTTGTGTCTGTCAGCTGATGGAGAACACAAAGGTCACTTTCAGACTGGGAAAAGGCCTCAGGAAAAGGAGAATTTCCCAGGTTTGTCAGCTCCCCACAGAACCCAATGCAGAGAAATCCCTTCATTCCTACGTCATCCATGTCCTTTCTCCTCCTCCTCCCCACACAGTGGCATTTCTGATGGGAAGAGATGTGAGCCATGGAAGGAGAGCCCAGGATTCAAAGGATGAGCTGAGCCAGGCTGGACTTGAGCCATGAGTCTGGGATCACCCCTGGGGAGCAGGAGCTGGTTCATAGGACCAGTGCTGGCCACTGTCCTGGGGGAACAGACCCCACGAGGCCTCCAGGACCACCCTGAGTGAGCCACGTGCAAAACCTGGGCTCTGACTTTGCAGCCCCTCCTCTAGATGCTGCTCCAACCCCCTGGCTCTGGGAATACGGGACCATTTGGGTTGGAAAATTCTCTGCAACCATCCAAGCGCTTCCCAGTACTGCCAAGGATCCACCACTGGCCTTGTCCCCAAGTGCCACATCCACTGTGTTAAACCCCTCCAGCCATGGGGCTCCATCCTCATGAGCTTTTTCACCACTCAACCCTTCCCCAATATTTTTGGAGTCACTGCTTGCCAGGAAGGAGGAATTCCAAACTCCAGACACCAAAGTCGCCACACTGCTGTCCAGGCAGGGCCACCTCCACCACAGACACCCCTGGGGACACAAAGCTTTGAGATGTGCACTGCTGTCCTCAGAGAACCACCAGCAATAACAAGAATTCCTGCTTCCCATCCATTCCCATCCCAGCTCAACCCTCATAAGCTGCTGATTATTTTCTGAATGGGTTTTATGTGACATTCTCAGTGAAGTGCTAATCTCATTTTTTGAACAAGAAGCCGCAAAGGGAAGCAGTGAAATTATCTCAATTCACCCCCTGCATTTTTACATGGGCTTGAGAAGTGGTTGACTTTTTAAAAATGTCATGATTTTTATCAAGGCTTTGAATTCCACCCTGGGAAGATGCAGGGAATATTTTAACAGATAAAAGAAAATAAAAATATCTCTTGTTTTTTTTACCCCCAATGCTAATAGTAAATTAAGTAATAAAGAGCAAGTGATTAACTGGCTGCTGAATTGGTTTTGAAATCTGGCCAGATGTGTTCGAGCAGGAATTGTTAGCTGATAGCATTTTTATAAATCTGATCTCTATTTATGCGCTGGCCCAGGAAAAGAGCACTTCTGAAATCTGGCTTTATAGTGCTCGATTAAATGATTCTGGATGAGGATTTTAATTTACAGTTTGAAGAGGGTGTGTGTGATGAAATCCTCGCCGTTTTTTTGTCTGAGTGTATCAGACTAATCAAAGATCCTTCTTCCAACCAGGAGGCCAAATTCTTCTTGCAATGGGAGGACTTGTGAGAAGGAACTGATTTCCCAGTTAATATTGACAGAAATGGTAATTAATTTACCCTGTTCTTGCAGCTTTCAGGACTTTGTTAATGGTGTGAGTGGGGCAAGCACCTGCACAGAGGACTTTACCATGAAAATGTTCACATTGGCCTCAAGAAAAGGGATCAGGTTTTGTGCCAGCTACGCAAAATCCACAAGTTTGCATCTCGAGAGCTGAGGATGGAGATGTTCTGGTTGGAACTTCCCCAGAGATGTTGCTCAACAGCAGAATTAGAGCTGAGTGGAAACTTCTCACTTCCTCTTCCAGAGTGAAAATGTGCCCGAATCTCAGAATGCCAGAATGGACTGGGTGGGAAGGGGCCTTCAGGGCCATCCAGTGCCACCCCTGCCATGGCAGGGACACCTCCCACTGTCCCAGGCTGCTCCAAGCCCTGTCCAGCCTGGCCTTGGACACTCCAGGGGCAGCCACAGCTCCTCTGTGCCAGAGCCTCCCCACACTCACAGGGAAGAAAATGTTGTTATTGGTGTGATTTTGCATTTTCTCCATACATTTTTTTTTCTCCATACATTCTCCATGTATTTTTATCCATGTTGATAGAGATGAAAATGCATTTTTTCCCCACATTGTTTCTCACCCAGTCCTGACACCTTCAGATATTCCCTGTTTAAAGCCCATTTTTACGGGGATTTTTTATGGATTTTGTTTCCCTTAGAAAAGTGGGATAAACCATGGATGGGCCAGTTCATCACAATTATCTTGGTTGGTGTGGAGGAGATCCACGTGCAGCAGCTCCCAACCTAAAAGAACATCACAAAAGTCACTTTTGAGGCAATTTAACCATTCAGGATATTCCTGTGCACCCCAAATTTTTCTGTTTTAGTGCATATCCTACACCTTCACATCCAAGGTAATAGACATCCAAGATCTGAGCTCCTGTCTGACCCAAGGGTAGAAAAAGCTCCTCCTGCTTTGGAGGGCAGAAATTTCCCTTTAGCTAGGACCCTCAGCGCCCTTGGGCTCCATGCAGGAGGGAGTGCATCGGGGTTGGTCCAGAGGGATGAGCTCTGGTGCGCTCCCCGTTGGCTTCTGAGGCCAGGCAGCTCCCGAGGGTGTCAGCACCTGGATCCCAGATGTGCCCAGCTCTGGGACCACAGAACATCTGGGCACAGGCTGTGAATCATGGCCACGTTCTGAGGAGGGGCAGAGGGAATGTTTCCCTGGGCAAACCTGCCATGGATTTCCAGGCACAGGCAGCTCCTGACCTGGCTGTGTCAACTTCTCACAGGACAAACACTGGGAAGGTTCCTCCAACTAGGGAATCTCCATTTTACTCCCTGGGAGTATAATTTGCCCTGGGGTAACATCAAAAGCAGAGATTTGGGTGCTCAGAATAATTTTGTTGGTTCCTTTCTCTGTTTTTCCAGAGTAAGATGGAAATGGTGACCCACAAAGGGCTCTGGAAGCTCATTACATGCAGCTTCTCCCCTTCAGTGGTTTATGATCCACAGGCAGGAGCACAGGGATCTCTCCCTGGAGAGGGACCTGGGGGCTGCAAGGGAGTGGAATTGGGGTAGGTAGCAGTCAGTGACACTCAGGACTGGGCTGAATTTTGCCCAGATGATCCATGCTCACTGCCCAGCTCCAGGAGACAAACCAGGACCATCTCCAGTTGCAGCCACCCTCACGGTGATGCTGCTCTGAGCTTCCATCCCAAATGGTGACGAGGATTTCTCAGGTTATTGGGAAAGGCTCTTTTTCTGCCAACACTGATGTGCTGCACATTTCAACAGGAGCCTGAGCGCCCCCAAATTTAAGCAGCCTATGAGTGCAGAACCTGTGAAACATCCCCTAGACATCTCCAATTTGGTGAAACCATCAATAACTGCTGCAGGGAAACATTAAGGGATCGCTTTATTTTTTATGAGCACAGAGCAAACCCAAAGCAGCTGCCATGGAAAGTGCAATGACTTTATGATCAATTCCATGAGCTGCCCAAAATTTAACCCAACTTTTTTTGTTGTGAGCTGAAGCAACTGGTTTGGATGACTGATGTGACAACAGTGACCCTGAAACCAGGCAACCATGTGGAAGCTGGTGATCTTCACGGTCCCTTCCCACCCAAAGCATTCCATGACTCTGTGATTCCATGTCCCAGCCTCCCAGCTGACTGCACAGCCACTCCACAGAGCTGTTAATGTCTGGATTGCTGCATCCCAGCACCCTCCTGAGTGGAGCATCCAGGCAAGGACATCTTGCTCACAGCTGCCAGTGGGATTATCCAGGGAAGAGTTGCCCAGATAAAAATTGATTGCTGAACACATTCCACTCCTTTGGAGCTCAGATGTGACAGAGCCTTTGTAGCAAAGCCCAGGAGGCTGGAAACCTTCCTGGGGAGATGGAACCCTGTAAATCATTTCCTGTGTTAAAACAGCTACAAGACAGGGCCGTGCCTGGTGAGTCCAGCAGGTAATGGATTTGGGCCACCTGGAGCTGTGTGTTTCTAAATTCAGGGCTAAATGACAGATTCATTCATCATTGGGAGCTCCTGAAGGACCTGGGAATAGTTTAATGTGCATAAATAATGGGTTTTTTTTTGTTATTTGTCACTTTGTGCATTTTAGCAACCTCCTGGTCTGGGAGAGGGGGACAGGAGAGACCTTTATCCTGTGAACACTTGTTCAGCACATTTGATTCTCTTGGGAACATTTGGCAGGAGGAGATGCCACAGGTGCCCTGTGCAGGCAGAAATTGTCCATTTGGGAGCAAACAGTTCTAGTTTGCATTTTGCAAATGTCCATGAGTGTTGAGAGCACCCAAAATACCCAGGGTTGTGCTGGGGAAGGAGTCTCCAGGAACTACTCCTCTCCCCACGCTGATCCTTCAGCAGTGACAGTGCTCTGATGTACAGGCTGCTTTGTTTTTGTTGTGGGTTTGTTTGGTTTTTTTGTTTTTTTTTTTTGTTTGAGTGCTGCTAAATTCCCTGGAAATCGCCCCCTCATGCAGATACTCTGCACGCAGAACTTCATGGTGTCAGTGCAGAGAGGCAGCGAGGGCTGAGCCCCACGGCTGGGGGCTCTTTGTTGCTGCTCTGTTACAGTTCACTGTTAGCATCTCCAGGGAGAATCCCAGCAGCTGCTCCCAGCCTCCCATTTTGTCCTGGAGCAGCACACATGGAACGCTTGGTGCCTGGCAGGGGCTCGTCCGGTGCTGCTCATGGAGACAACGGGATGGGATCCGTGCTGGAGCCGGGCAGGATTTCCAGCCTGGAGCCCTCTCCTGGAGGAAAATGCAGCTCTGCTGCCTGGAGAGCGAGAGAGGGAGAGGCGGGATGGGCACGTCCTCCTGCACCCGCGATTTGGGAGCGCCACTGGTGTTCGGAGCTCCCTGGCCAGGCCGTGAAGAGGAAAACGGATGTTCGGCAAAGGCAACCCCAGATCCTGCTCTTCCAGAGCCTCTGGATAATTCACAGGGGCGTTAAAGGAGTGGGATCACTGTGAGCTGTGTTTCTGCTCCACTGTCTGGTCCTGGCCAGTCGGGAACGTGCTCTCCTGCCCTTCGCCTGTCTGGAGAGACCCCAGACAGTTTTAGCACCTGCCTTGGGCCTGGGCTTTGGATGCGGGTTGGGACCAGCCACCCCTGTCTGAGCTGATCCAGTGGCTCCCAGTGCCGCCCAAGCAAATTCCCTCCAGTTCCGCACGGAAGGAGGCTTCCTTCAGCCTGTAGGGTTTTAAAAACAATCAGCGGCTACCAGGGCGCATTTTTGGTTCCAGAGGTACATGCCAAGGATTTGCGGGATCTGCAGCAGGCTGGATCCTTCCCAGGGCTGGGGGTAAGGCAGGAAGCAGAGGAGAGAGCCCCGGAGCCGGCGGTGCCCTGGCCATGCACGGGAGAGGGACAGCAGCGGCGCCAGGGGCCCTTTAGGAGAAAGGGATTTCTGCCAGGAGGCACCTCCGGGCAGCGACAGCAGCTGGGCTGGCATTTGGGCATCAGGGCTGCAACAGCCTCACCTGGCCGTGCTCTGCGAGACTTAGTTTGGTCCCTGGGCAGGAATAAACTCCGCTCACGGGACTTCGGGGGCAGCAGCAGCACTTGGCGGGCAGGCTGGAGCCTCGGATGGATTTACAGGGCACGGGACCCAAAGGCCACCCCACAGCGGGGCTGGCAGGGCGCTGTCCCCCATCCCCACCTCCAAGCAGCGGCTGGCTTTTTTCCCCAGCGCCGTGACATCGGCCAGAGGTGGCTCTTTCCTGGCTGGCGGCGTTCGCAGCCCTGGGTGCGGGGCTGACCACTCCCCCTCCCTTTGAATAGCAGCCCTGCCTCAAACACTATGGTATTTCCATCCTCCCCGGCTCCAGCGCCGAGAGCACCAGGTAGTTGGGAGGAGAGCGGACACAAGTGTGGGAAGCCGTGGAGGATATAAAGCTTTTCCCCGGGTCCTTCAGCTGAGCCGTAAGTGGTGGGGGAGAGGCTCTTTGAACTCTTTCGGGGGTTGGACGTACCTGCGGACGTTTTCAGGACACCTCAGATTTGGTCTGTGGTGATTTACTTTTCCTCTCTCCATTTCCCGTTTCACCTAGTAATTCGTTTGTGTATCCCTACTGCAGGATCTTCTGTAAATGTCTGAGATGATGCTTCCCTTTTTTAAAAAAGTATATATATATATATATATTTGATACATAAATTTTATAAGGAGATTTAGGAGAACATTAAAATTTTCCTCAGAGAGGTGGAAGGCTGTGTACTGGCATTGGTACAGTGAATTGAATTTGCAGTTCCTTTGCTGTTTTGAATTTTAATTTCGTTTTGGTGTAATTTGGTTTGGTTTTGCTGTGAGGGAGGGGAGATCCGAAGTGCCTGGGGTCAGACAGACAGACCCGGGGCTGATTCCTGCTTTGCAGGGATGATTGGAAGGATTTGCTGTGACCCCTTCAGGTGTTTTCCGTGGTGATGCCATCCCCTAAAGGGCCGAGAGTGCCACAGGTGTCAGCATTTGCCTTTGGGAGAAGCTGCAGTGTGACAGCTGCAGGGATGTGCCGAGCTGCTGCCATTTCTTGGGAAGAGCAGAATCCTGCCCCTCCAGCCCAGGCAGTGGGAATTGTGAGTCCCTGAGGAGCCCAGCCAAGGCCTTCCCCCTTCCCATTGGTCTGTAAATCATTGCTTTGCATGTGGCACTCACTCGGTGTTAGAGCCACCATCAACTTCCCATCCTGCTGTCACTGACACCTTTGGGGGCTGCGGGCTGGGGCAGCTCCAGCCCATTTCCTGCTGCAGCCCGTTCCCGCTGCCTTCCCGCAGCTCTCCCTTCCCTGCCGTGTAAATCACGTTCTGGCAAGCCTGGTTTTTGGGGCATTTTCTCCTTGCCCAGGGGCTGAGGGTGTGTGGAAGCCCGAGCTGGTTTTTGTACCTCAGCAATGGGATGTGTATGTGCCCCTTGCCCTCAGGTTCACCACAGAGCTGTGGGGGAGGGACCGTGTGCCCCTCCAGGTCACAAAACTCTTTCCCATCTGGCAAGCTGAGGGACAAAGAAACACAAGGTAAGCCCACCTTCCCTTTTGGTTTGGAGCCCTGTGGAAGAGCAGGACTCAGCGGATTTTCAGAGCGGATTTGGGCAGGCTGGTCCAGGTGTGCTGCTGAAGGTCTCACAGGAATCCTGGGGGGCTCCCAGCTGGGCTGTCCAGCCCTGCCCAAGCCCCTGTGCCGCAGGAGCAGCTGGGCTCTCTGACACGGGGAAGGTGTGAGGGGTCAGGTCCCACCCCGGGAGAGGGATCCCTCTCTGACCAGTGGGACACTGATCCCATTCTTTTCCCCTGTGCTCTGCCCCAGCTGAGGGCCTGGCCCACGGCATTGCGCTGTGAGTCTACTGCTTCATGGAGGCAAATTCGTGAGTGAAATAACAGCTGACCTAATTAACCCTCCCTTCACATCCCCTGCAGTTTTTAGGGGCTGCTGTGGGCCGGGGCAGAGCAGGGTGATTTAATGGCAACAGCTCTGGCATCTCACCTAAACCCTCTCCTGCCTGACCCGTGCTGTCAGCTCGCTGTGCATCTGCTGGGGCTGCTGATGGAGGCATTATCTCAGCTTAATTAGCAGCTGAGTAATCGATGAACGAGCAGAGAGCAGCAGAAACGCAGAGAAAAAGCAGTTTGCTACAAGCACAGAGAACAAGGGCTTTGTGAACCTGAGCCAAACTTTAACCACCCTGGCACTCTCCCACGGCCGCTGTCACCCATCCCAGCCAGAGTTCGTCAGCCAAACGGGAAGGCTCTCGAGATGCCATCACATCTCCCTCAGATCTGACGGGCCCCGAGGGAGGGGAGAGCCCCGCGCTGGAGCAGCCGGGGATGCGCTGACAGGCGGCCCCTGCCCCATCTCCTCCACCGGCGCTATTCCCCCGGCAATCGGCGCCCCGCAGCTCGGACAGCGGCCCGGGGGCTCAGCTCCTCGGCCTCGCCCCCTCACTTTCCCTGGGTGACCTCACCCCGGCCCTTTAACCTCCCGGAGTATTTACAGCGGGTGCAGAAAGGCCATTGCTGCTCTGTTTACTGCTGCTACCCTATTGTTTACCGCAGCACCACCTACTGCCGCGCCCGCCTGCCCTGCAGGAAATCGGGTGCGAACACTCTGAAGTTATAAAATCAGGAGAAATGCGGGATTTAGTGTAGCCAATCTGTTAAAAAACATGGTTGTAAGTATCTAAAGCACTCTCCTGTCCACTGCTCCGCTCCTGCCTTAAGGACGCTCCTTTTGTCCCAGGCGGGTGCCAGGCGCTGATGAATGGGAGGAGGTTTCTGAGATGCCAACCGATCAACATATCCCTGCTTCCCCTGGGAAAGGAGCTGGCAGACGGCCTGGAAAGTGCCCGGATCCCAAGGGTTAAAGCCAGGCGGAAGGATGTCATTTCCACCGGCTCTTTGCCCCACCCCCTCAAAGATGATAAATGATTGCTCGATGCAAAAATGAAGTGGTTATCACCGAGCAGCTCTGGGTCAGCCAGGCAGCCCGGGGAGGGTGGGGATGTGGCAGGGGCTGCTGCAGCTTTTTACAGCCTTGATTCACCTTCTTGAAGCCAGAAATATTTTGGTGGCGTTGCTGATGCTGCCCCATCCTCCTGGCTTCTCGTCAGACTCCATGGAAAACGAATTTTCTCGGTTTCTTGGGATGGAGGACAGCACCCGACCAGTGTTTGGTGGCTGCCCCAGGAGTGCCACCCTGCAGTGACACCTTCCCTGAGTGCCCAGCTGGGGCTGAGGGATGTGGGATGGAGCTGAGTGTGGTCCTGCAGCTCAGAAACTGGGGAACAATCTGAGCTTCAAGATTTTGCAGCACGGCCATGGATGGAGCATTTAACTCAGAAACAGAGATGGTACTTGACTGCTGCTGGGAAGTCAGTATGGCATCACTCCACTGCCTTCTTCCTATCCTTAAAAAAACATAAAATGAAAACATTGCATGAAAATACTGTAAAGTGTGTTCATATATCGAACAGACAAAGTTCACTTTAATATTTGTTTTTAACTACTTCCCAGCTTCTGCAGGGGAGTGTGTGTGTTAATCATGAGCTCAAACAGCTTTTTTCTTTTTAAACCAAGCTTGGTAATTGACTTAAAATTAAAAAAAACTCCAACCTTGTAAAAGAGGAGGGATGGATGTTGAAATGAAATTAAAATTTTAATTTAGTTTAGAAATGACCCAAGAGTGTAATAGCTTTGGCTGGTACTTGATCAAGTCCCAAAATAAATGCTGCTTCTCTCACACATGTTTTCACAATAGGACAGGAATAATAAGAGCAAACAATAAGGCTGAAGTCAAGCTGTTAAGTCATTAAGGATTTTACCAAATGGTTCTGTTTCCCCTCTATTTACTAGCAGCTCACAGCAAGCTGTAGCTCTGGATTATCTTGATGTAATCTGCAGTGATTTACTCAGTATCAGCCAAGTTACCTGCCCAGAGAGCTCCAGCCTGGACTAGAGCTCGGCTGAGCTCCCTGACAGCATCCAGGGGAGGAGAGGACCTCTTTAGGCTCTTACTAGAGAAAGTTGAAGAGAAGCAAAATATCACTCAGCCATCAGGGAAACTTGCTGACAGTGAGAGATGTTTTGGGCTGTGAAGTAGTTTCCTCTGGGAAGTGGTGGAAATTCTGTTAAAATTAGCCTGGACAAAGCACAGCAGAGCTGCCTCTGTGCTGTCTCTGCCTCCTCTTCCACACTGGCTTTTCCAGAGTGCAATTATTCCATGCACAGGATCAGCTCACCTGCCTTTTCCAGCATGGCATGTCACCTACTGGGTGCCATCTCTGCCCATTGTGGGGGCTTGGAATGATCCCTTCTGGGATTCCTTCTTCGGGGATTCCATGGTTCCAGGTTCTTTTCACAACCTGCAGCCTGTGTTTCTCTGTCCTTTAACCATCATCACCCACTAGACCTGCATCAGGTTGGGGAACTGGTTTAATTTGCGTTTAACCAGGACTTCTCTTGAACCCACAGAGACGGGCATGCAAATTGTTGCTGAGTTTTGTGTTGTGCTCCTGCTCCTCTCTTGTGCTTTTTGACAGCTCAGCTTGGAGGAGAAGAGAAATCAGAAAGCAAACTGGCTCTAAATGTCTTGGAGCTGCTAGCTGTCTAGAGATGCTAATTCACCTCTTGCAGGGTGGTGAGGGAGTCGCTGGGGCTGCTTTGCAGCTCTGGCTAAATCCTATTGTTATTCTTTGTTGCATGAAGCCTGTCCTGGGTGTCAGAATGGGTTTGGTGCTTCTGATGTCGGTGCACAGCCGCGGCCTCGAGCAGCAGCGTGCCGTGCCTTGCTGGAAGGTTCAGCCTGAGAAAGATGCAAACGACACCCAGCGAGGCATGAACGCGGCTCTCGAGAGCTGCTGCGAGCGAGGTGCCTCGATCAAAGGGGAAAAAAACCCAAACGAAACCCCAGCTGCCGCTGCATGAGCTGCAAAGCAGAGAGGAAGCTGCTCCCGGGGCTGGGTGTTTGACTGCTCTTTGGGGCTGTGACTCCTCGCTCTCGGACACGTGGGTGTCACTGCGGCAGGTGAACAGCCCGCAGCTCTCTCTGGCTCCCTTTTACTCTGTCTTGCTTTGTTTGGCAGCATCAACCTTTGCTTTAGGGCAAGGTCAGCCCGTGTTTACCGGAGATGGTTTCCGTGTGCTGAAGGTTGGGGTCAGGTGTGTGATGGGCTGGGACTGAGCACCTTGCCCTGCATTAGAGGATGCCCTTCATGCCAGGGATGCTCCACCCTGGAAGTGCTCAAGACCAGGTTGGATAGGGCTTAAAGCAGCCTGGTCTCGTGGAAGGTGTCCCTGCCCACGGCACGGAGTGGAAACGAGATGAGCTTCAAAGTTCCCTTCGAACCCAAGCCATTCTGTGCTCACTCAGGTTGCAGCAATGGGCTCCACGCACCGTCTTTGTCTCGCCCAGCTGCAGCTGCCCCAGCTGCAGGGAGATTTAAACCACGGCGTTTTAACGCCTCGTTAGGGCGGGCTGGCAGGGCGTGCACAGATGCTGAGATTAGTTAAAGCTTCTCAGCCACACTAACTCGCACTCGGTGTGGTTTTGGGTACAGCACAAAGAAACAGGCTGGTTTTTCTTCCACCTCGCAGGGGTAGTTTTCAGTCTTGTGAATTAAAAAAGAGAAGTTTGAAAAAAAAAATCTGCTGGTGTTCGAGGCAGAGTTAGTAATAACCAGCAGGAAATGATGATGATAATTTAATACCGTGCACATGCAGGTGTTTTGTGTTGGGCCATTACTCACAGGGCACGGGGGAGATGCTCTGGGGGTCCCTGTTTGCTGAGGTGCTGAGTGAGACACAGTCAAAGCAGCTCTGCCCTTCCCTGGGGGTGGAGAACTGCAGAGAGCTCCAGCAGCAGCAAAGCCCCTGGGGAAGGAGAAGAGGGAAGGCTGGGAGAAGATCCCGGGGCCCCCAGGAGGCGTTCAAGAGTCCAGCGTGGAAGTGGAGGCTGGAGGTGACGTGGCTGTGCTGGTTCTGCTGAGAAGAGCTGAGCACAAAACGTGGAGCACGAGTCTGATGAGGGAGCTGGAAAGGGGCTCAGTCTGAAGAAAATAGGGCTTGGAGGGCCCTTCTGGCTCTGCACAACTCCCTGCCAGGAGTTGTGAACTCCAGGGAGAGTTCAGTCTGTTCTCCCAGGGAACAAGTGATAGAAGTAAAGGAAACAGCCTCAGGTTGCACCAGGGGAGTTTAGGTTGGATATCAGGAAAGTTTATTTGCTCAAGGGTTTGCCAAGCACTGGCACAACTGCCCAGGAAACAGTCACCTTCCCTGGAAGTGTTCAAAAATGTGTGAAGTGGGATAGTGGTGGACATGGCAGGGCCAGGTTAAGGGTTGGATTGGATGGTTCTGGGATTTTGTTGTAAGATAACTCTTACAACACTGCAGGAAGGCAGAGATGTTCCCCAGGAGCTGGAGCTGTGTCCTCAGGGAGGTTAAAGCAGCTCCTCTGTGTCACTAGGCTGGGAACAGCCATTCCCTTGGCTCCGGGTCCCATCCTACCTGAGCCAGCCCTGCTGAGCCCAGGCTATTCCCCTTCCCTCTTTCCTCCCAGCACCTTGGAGTCACATCCCCCAAAATACAGACAGTGCCTTGGCCTTGCATTTTCCATTGGCATTGCAAGGAGAGAGGGAGAATCATCCACACCTCTGATAACATTGCAGCCACATTGTAGCTCTTCCCCCTCAGCCACACAAATGGGCTCATTGATGATTAAAAGTCCCAGCTAATGAGCAGCTCTGGCAGGAAGACTTGGTCAGGAGAGTGAATCCCATGTGAGGAATGCCATGTGGGACTGCAAGGGAGAGATTCAGTGAGGGAAACCTAAGCTCACGTGCAAAAACAGAGGATGTGTCCTGAAAACAAGCAAAGTTCTTTGTGAGACAGACTGGGCCTGACAAAGCTTTCACAGGAAAGGTGTTGATCTCAACAAACTGCTTTTTTTTTCTTTTTTTTTTTTTTTCCTCTCTCAAAAGAAAAAAATTGGCAACAATTTCCCACTGATTCTCCAGCAAAGGAAATATGATCTCATCTTCTCTCAGAGTAGCTCCCTCAGCTTGCAGGTGATAATTCATTCCCCATTGTCGGGCTCTCCCCTGGTTACACTCCTGCTTCTGGGTGCTGCATTGTTGATACGACCCCTCTAATCACAATATTTCCTATTAATCCAGGTATTTTTCCTCTTAACTTTTCCAGCTGAAACTCATTAAGGTGACAGTTTACCCCAAGCTTTATACAGCTGTGGAAAGCATGGATTTAGCTGGTGCTGTCAGTTTTTATGGCATGGAATCTAATGCCCATCTCCATTTCTGCAGGCACCTCCAAGATGATGAGTTATTATATGGACACAACCATTGGCAGCGCAGCTCCTTATCCTCTGGCTCGGCCTGGAATGATGGTAAGAAAGGGACAGGACAAGGGGTAATGGCCTTGCACTGAATGAGGGTGGGCATAGATTAGATTTCAGTAGGAAATTTGCCCCTGTGAGGTTGGGGAGGCTGTGGCCAGAGAAGCTGTGCCTGCCCCTGGATCCCTGGAAGTGTCCAAGGCCAGGCTGGACGGGGCTTGGAGCATCCTGAGACAGTGAAAAGTGCCCCTGCCCATGGCAGGGGTGGAGTGAGGCAGTCTTTAATGTCCCTTCTGATCCAATTCTTTCCATGACTCTCTAAAAGACAGGAACTGGGGCCGGTTTCCTACCCCAGCAGTTTCCTCTCAGGTTGCTGTGATTTCTCTCGGTGCCATCTCCCAAGTATCCACGATTTTAGGTAGTTCAGAGCAGTTCTGAATTCCAAGTGTTTCCAAGCATTTACCCAGAGCTTCTCTGACCTCTGGAGCCTACAAACCTCCCCTGGAAATGGGATCCTGCGTCGGATTTCCTGCGCTGGGGCTGGATGGGAGGATGGTCGGGGGAAGCGCTGTCCTGCTGCTGCTCTCCCCCTGCTGACCTTCCCCCGGGATCACGGCAGGGCCCAGGGCAGGCCGGCAGCTGGGAGAGGTTCCCTGCTTTCCTGCGGTTCTGGGGCCGCTCTGGTGCTCCCTCTCCCGGGCCAGCTCCCTTCTGTTTGCAGCTGATGGGTGGCTGTGTCCACTAAAGGTTGGAGCGTGATCCTCGGACAGGTTGGGCAGGGATTTGAGCCTTTTGTTAGGGAAATCTGATCCGTATTTCAATAAATCTGACCTATATTCAGAGAAATCAGACCTCTGCTTAGAGAAATGACATTTCTAACCTTTTGTCCAAAGAACTGCTGCATGTTAGAGGTCAGAGAAGCTCTGGGCTGGAACCTCAGGCTGTGCAGAACTTGTGCTAAAACCCAACATTTTCCTCAAATTAGGAAGAAAAGCCCCCCCAGCTGTGAAATATTCCCAAGACAACTCCATAGCTTTCCTTTAAATGGTTCTGAGCAAGCATTTGGCTTTTAAATATTGATTTGCCATCAAGGAAATCTATTCCCCCACAGGGAAATGGTAACAATGATAAAAAATTCAAACATCCTGCATTTATTTATAGGTGTGTGCATGGTATTGTCCTCTTCTAGAGAAACATGCACTTAAATGCAACGTATTTATTTTATGGTATATATGTATATGTGTATGTGTCCATGGTAAATATATATATAATATATACACACAGATGCACATAATAAATATGGAGTGTACATATATACACACACTATATATATACATAAATATATATGTATAAAATAGATGTGTATATATATAATATATACACACAGATTCACATAATAAATATGGTGTGTACGTATATATACACACACTATATATACATAAATATATATGTATAAAATAGGTGTGTACAAAATAAAAATGAAAATTATATCCTGGGATCATTTATTAAAGCTTTGTTCCCAATCTAAACAAATCTATGTTTCTAAATACCTCTATATCTATGTCTAGTAAATATATTTTCTTTATAAAGTATAAACATAACTTCATATATAATAAAAATAAATGTGTACTTTATATTGAGTTATAAGATGGGATTACATAGGTGTAGATGTGTAAATGCTTATATCATACATATAATCAGTACATCTATAATGTATTGTGTATTAACACATAATAATACAGTATATTATGTAATGTTTGGGTAATAAGACATTATATTCTATAAATTACATATGCATCTGTACATTTCAAATGAGGTGTATAACTTATATACCCATGAGTGCATACCACATGTATAAACATGTCTGTGAACACAATAAAACAAATATAAATATAAATAACCCAAATATAAAGAAAATAATCCCAAATAACATCCCTATAAATAGGAAGGGGAACATAAATATGACAGCTGGGACCAGGCCCTCCCACAGTGCCTGGGCAGGTCCGTGGTTCTGCACTCCCTGGTGATCCCCCACAGGCTGGGGACTTTTGGGGCCTTCTGCTTCCTAAAAATGACATTCCCAGTTGTGGGGAGCGGAACAAACCCCTGCCACAGAGAGTGTCCCCATGGGAGACCCCTCAGCTATATATACCGCCAAGCTCAGCGCCAAGCTCAGCCTTGCTCTGATACTTGCTCTTCACTTTTCTCCACATATTGGTTTAAAAAAACCCTTTTTGGCCCCGTCCCACCACCCCTCCGTCAGATGAGTTGGGATCTGCCAGCGCAGATGCCTGATTCTGGGGGAAGCCCCACTGCCCCCTGCTCCTGCTATCCTGACAGTTCCCCTCTGCTCCTCCCAGAAACAAGGAGTCCCTGGGCCCTGCGAGGATCCCTGGGTGACCTGTGGCTTCCAGGCCTCCTGCTGCCAGCCGCGGCCGTGCTGCCCGCTGTGGGATGAGCCCGCCACGCAGGAGGTGCCCACCGGGCTGGAGCACTACGGCACGGGTAGGACACGGGGGGACACGGGGGTGGCACGGGTAGGACACGGGGGGACATGGGCGTGGCAGGGGTAGGACACAGGGGGGACATGGCTGTGACATGGAGAGGACATGGGGGGACACGGCTGTGGCATGGGGAGGACACAGGGGGACAGGGGAGTGACATGGGTAGGACATGGGGGGGCGTGGCACGGGGAGGACATGGGAGTGACACGGGGGTGACACAGGTAGGACATGGAGGTGACACAGGTAGGACACAGAGGTGACACGGGGGTGAAATGGGTAGGACACGGAGGTGACATGGGGGGGGCACAGGGAGGACATGGAGGGGACATGGGGAGGACATGGGGGGGACATGGGGAG
>VXBQ01011157.1:184909-205457 GCA_013400175.1 Phainopepla nitens | reverse complement strand
GACACGGAGGTGACACAGGGGTGACACGGGGAGGACACAGGGGTGACACGGGGAGGACACAGAGGTGACAAGGGTAGGACACGGAGGTGACACGGAGGTGACACGGGTAGGACACGGAGGTGGCACTTTCCCTGTGCTGGGGGGCTCGGAGCAGCCTCAGCTGGAAAAATGAGCCTGGATCCCCACCAGGTTCTGTTTGTTGTGTCCCCCCCCAGTCCCCTTCCAGATTTGCTTTCTGCCCCAGTCCCGCCTTCATTTATTGGGGTTTTTCCCTTAGTGCCTCCCTCAGGCACAGCATCACCAGGTTGGCACCTGCCTTGGTGGAGTCAAGGGTCTCCCTTAGTGAAGATTGGCACAGAAAGCAGAAAAAACCCTAAAATATTTGGGGATTTTTGTATCTATTGTTCTCCTATTGAAGTGATGCTAAAGGATGGGAGCTTCCCTCTTCCCTTCATGGTGTGGGAAAATTCCTCTCCCCTTTCAGCTGGTGATTTTGCTGGTTTTTGGAATTTTGAAGTTCTGTGTGCACCTGCCTTGCATGTGGGGGCAGCAGCCCTGCTCGCTGGGGTCTCTGGGAGAATCCCATGGGCAGGGTGGACCTGCTGAGTTGCTGGTTGCATCCTCACATTTCTTCTGGCATTTGCAGGGCTGATGTCCTGGCTCCTGCTTAGTGGCTTTGGAAAGTGGCATCCATGGAGGCTTGCAAGGAAACAGGCATTGCCAAATTTCCATTCCACTCTGGTGGGAATTTTGGGTCTCTTGTGACTCGGTGCTTTGCACTGGCACAGGATGCCCAGAGCAGCTGTGGCTGCCCCAGCCCTGGAAGTTGGATTGTTCCAAGGTTGGAACACTTGGAACAATCTGGGATAGTGGAAGGTGTCCCTGGCCATGGCCGGGGGTGGCACTGGATGGGCTTTAAAGTCTCTTCCAACCCAGTCGTGGGATTTTCTGATTCCTTGGGAGGTTGGTGGTCACCAGAGCTGGAGAGGAGACGCCACGCTGGGCCATCAGCTACAGCAACTCCCTGCCTGGGCCCAGGCAACGTCTCCTCCAACACCTTTATAGTTTGGAAGTTGTTAGAAAAGCACCAGTGTCTGATTCTTGCCTCAGCACATAAATTTTCATACCGAGCTCGCACTTTGGGCCGTTTCTAGTGCTGTGGAAGGTAGGGTGGAATGAGATGAGCTTTAAGGTCCCATCCAAGCCAGACCATCCTGGGGTTCCAGGACTCCTGTCTGAGCAGCTGGCAGGGCAGATGTGCAGATGTTCTCTGGCCTTGGCTGGGTGAGGAGGAAGCAGCCCAGGGCTCAGGTACCCCCCTGGCACAGCCCAGCCACAGAACCAAGAGAAAGAGCTCAAGTTGCACAAGGGTGATGTTTCCTAAGGGCCAAGATGAAGTTTATGTTTCACTTCAGACCCGTATAAGCCTGTCCTGAAGCACTTAAATCCCGTGTAAGCTATCCCCGGGCATGTGCTGCTCTCCTGTGAGTGGTTCCTGCTCCTTTGTGCTGCTCATTGCCCCTGGGGAGGGAAAGCCCTGATGTTCAGAGAATTTCTGCAGCTGAGGGGTTCTGCAGAACCAGTGACTGCTGTGGTCAAATGTACAGTTTGAAATCTCTCCTTGGCAAAGGTTCAGGAATTTGGGTTTTTTTCCTTTCTTCTTTGGTGAGCACTTGAGTGTGAGCAGGAGATGGACGCAGAGAGCTATGCCTGTGGCCGGAGCAAAGCCCTTCTGCTATTCCCAGGCATCCTTATTCCAGCTATTTGCTCAACTCCTGTGAGTGACCTCTCTCAGCATGATGTCAGCTCTGCTCTGATGAAATCTGCCCTGGCAGCATTTGGATTTGCTCAAACATTTTGTAAGTCTGTGTCTGGAAAGTTTTTTAGGGCTTTTTTTCCCAATCCTCTCCCTTTTTCTGTGAAAGTGCTCTCTCCAGGGACCAACATATCTCCAGCCCAGATCTTCCTTACTCCACAATGGCTCTGTGAACTTTCTTGTTGCAGAGGCTGGAGCCTACCTCAAACATTAGTGAAGGCAGGGAAAGAAATCCAAGTTGTTGCTGTCTTCTACAGGTTTTGATCCAGCTTTTAGTGAGTTGGGATGAGCAAGAAAGGCCCCTGGGTCTCTTGCAATACCTAAAAATTACTTTTCAGTTCTTCCTGTTGCAAGGTGCTCTTTCTCTGATTTGTTTTTTAATGTTGCTGGTTCTTCAGTCTAGAGCAGTTTCTAATTTTAAATGAGAGGAAACTCTTATTTGTATATGGGGCCAGGAGCAGCCTTTCATTTCTCCTTTGTGTCTCGGCTGCACATGAAAACCATTTGTCATCTATTCTTCTCCTGCACCAGAGGCTATTTTGGTTTTCATGGTCTTGATGTTGGTGAAAGAAACAAGTCAACAAGGAAAATGCAAGTGTGAATATATCCTCCTGCAATAGAAACCCACAACATTTCTAAGAGTTTGAGGGCTGCTTGTGTTTAGGGAAGGTGCTTTGCCTTTGAAGCTTGGGCAAGTTTATTTACACTGTGCTTGAAGCTGAAAAGCTTATTCTGTGATATGGATAAAGGAAAGCCTGATGTGGATTTAGCTCTTAGATAAAGCAAGAAGGGGTGGAGTTTTTTGGCTTGAAAGGCCAACATTTGAAAATGGACTGGAGTCAGTTTTATCTGTCAGCTTGTACCACAATGTGTGGTGCTCGTGTTGGGAATGTCACTGCCCAGGGATCACCACAGCGAGGGAAAGGCACAGCCCAGAGGTGGCAGAACAAGGCCATCCAGAGGGGAGCTGCTGGCTGCTCATGGACAGGAGCTCTGCTCCTTGCACAGGTGGCATCAGGGCTGTACAGTCACCTTGACTGCTCCATCTGCCATCCAACTGCAGGCGCCCCGTGCCTGCCCAAAGCATTGATGAAAGGATGCTGAAAGTCACACTTAGCACCTTATGGTGGATTCATAAAGAAATAGGATCCTAATATTCCTCTCTGGGAATATTTTTTGGATTATACTAGGTTAGATGTAAAACTGGAGTGGAAGAAAATATTTTCTAGTGGAATTGTCAAATTATTGTGGGGCTTGGAGCAACCTGATCTAGGGGGAGGCATCCTGCCCGTGGTGCAAAGGTTGGAATGAGACAATCTTTAAGGTCTCTTTCACCCAAACCACTCTGGGATTCTGTGATTCCATTGCAATTTCAGCATGGACACAGTGGTGGCTGCTCTGCCTTTAGCAGCCAAGGCCACTTTAACAGCCCCTTCCACTCAGAGTGGGTTTGTTTTCCTTACTGATAGGGGAGATAAAACTGTTGTTAATGGCAAGGGAGGGATGGAACGACTCCGAATCCAGTGGAAGAAGTTTCTACAACTGTTGTGCTGAATTAGCATCCTTGGACTGAAGGTATTCCCAGCCTTTGGGATACTTCTGGAGCATTTGGGGGAGTGCTCCTGGCTTCACTGAGAAATGAATCATAGAATCCCGGAATGACTTGTGTTTGAAGGAACCTTAAGGATCATCTCATTCCAATGTCCTGCCACGGGCAGGGACACCTTCCACCAGAGCAGGTTGCTTTAAGCCGTGTCCAGGCTGGCCTTGAACAGTTCCAGGGATCTTTTGGAGAGCAAAAAGCAGAGCTGGTGCTTCATGGGCATCAGGATTTCACAGCCTGGGCTGCCCCGGCGTTGAGCTGGTTTGGCTGGGAGAGCCAAGCCCTTGCAGCTGGAGAAACACCTCAGTGTGCTCTGCCCCGAGCCAAGCAGGGGGCTGCTCCCTGTGCCCCCACCCTGGCAGGCCTGTCATCCTCCCTCCAGCCCAGCTCCCAGCCCAGCCTGGGCCGCGGGCCGGGGTCCCATGGGGCTGCCTGCACCCATGGCCAAGCCCCCCTGCGTTTCCCCACGTGTGCCCTCCTTTGCCTGCTCCTCTCCCGGTGGAGAACTCCGCAGGAAAACCTTTTCTGTGAGCGGTTTCTGGGCTGTCTTCCAGGCCCACGCTTGGAGGAAAGGGGCTTGGGGAGGAGGAGAGGGGGAAGGCAAAGCTGACCAGGCTCAGCCCGATGGCTTCTCCAGCTGCAGAGCATTTTCCAAGCAAAGCTTTTTTTTTTATCTGCATTTTTTTTTCTTCGTGTCCTTTTATCCTATTTTTAACTGCGGCCTCCTTCCTTTTCTCAGCCTCCTCCAACACTTCCCCCTCCCCTGTGCTGTGCTGCCTCCCCCGCACGCTCTCGCAGAGATGAATGGGCGCCTTCTCACAGGGCATGCACAGCTGCTGCTCCTGCCTGCAGGCCAGCCAGCCCTTCCCTGGGCCAGTTAGGATCACCCTTGAGCCAGCCAGCCCTTCCCTGGGCCACTTAGGATCATCCTGGAGCCAGTCAGCCTTCCCTGAGCCAGTTAGGATCACCCTTGAGCCAGCCAGCCCTTCCCTGGGCCACTTAGGATCATCCTGGAGCCAGTCAGCCTTCCCTGAGCCAGTTAGGATCACCCTTGAGCCAGCCAGCCCTTCCCTGGGCCACTTAGGATCATCCTGGAGCCAGTCAGCCTTCCCTGAGCCAGTTAGGATCACCCTTGAGCCAGCCAGCCCTTCCCTGGGCCACTTAGGATCATCCTGGAGCCAGTCAGCCTTCCCTGAGCCAGTTAGGATCACCCTTGAGCCAGCCAGCCCTTCCCTGGGCCACTTAGGATCATCCTGGAGCCAGTCAGCCTTCCCTGAGCCAGTTAGGATCACCCTTGAGCCAGCCAGCCCTTCCCTGGGCCACTTAGGATCATCCTGGAGCCAGTCAGCCTTCCCTGAGCCAGTTAGGATCACCCTTGAGCCAGCCAGCCCTTCCCTGGGCCACTTAGGATCATCCTGGAGCCAGTCAGCCTTCCCTGAGCCAGTTAGGATCACCCTTGAGCCAGCCAGCCCTTCCCTGGGCCACTTAGCATCATCCTTGGGCCAGCCAGCCCTTCCCTGGGCCAGTTAGATCATCCTTGAGCCAGCCAGCCCTTCCCTGGGCCACTTAGGATCATCCTTGAGCCAGCCAGCCCTTCCTTGAGCCAGCCAGGATCATCCCTGGGCCAGCCAGGATCATCCTTGAGCCAGCCAGCCCTTCCCTGGGCCGACCAGGATCATCCCTGGGCCGGCCAGGATCATCCCTGGGCCAGTCCAAATCATCCCCAGGCCAGCCAGCCCTTTCCTGGGCCGGCCAGGATCATCCCTGGGCCAGTCCAAATCATCCCCAGGCCAGCCAGCCCTTTCCTGAGCAAGCCAGCCTTTCCTGGGCCAGCCAGAGCAGCCAGGCTCTCCTCATCCTCTTTAACAAACCAGGAGCAGGCAAAGGAGGACGTGCAGGAAGGTGAAGGGAAGCAGGGTGGGGGAAAATCAGGGTGAGCCCCCACGAGGAGGGATGCACTGGATGGAATTCATTCCATGGATCAGAGAAAGCCCTGCACAAGATCTTGCCCCTTCCCAACCCACTGCAGCATTCCCTGACCCACAGCTCTCCCTGGCCCAGGGACTGAGTGAGGGTTCTGGGCTCTGTTGTCACCCTCTGGCTGCTGAGGTGACACAGCCTCTCTGGGCCTGGAGCTGTAGGGCCTGGCTGGAATGGGGGATCCTTTTACTTTTCCTTTGTGGATCCTTGGATATTCCAGTTAAAGGCCAGTCCCAGCTGCTGTGCTGGGACACTCTGGGCTGTTGAAGGACACACATCATTTTCTCAGTTAAGGTCTCTCCAATCTCTTGGTGGAGAGAGGAGATCCCTCAATGCCTTGGGGATGAATTGCAGGGCTGTGGGATGCCTGTGGTGTGTTTGAGTCTGCTGGGAAGATTTGCTCTCAGGTCAGTGAGAGCTGGAGTGCCTGGTTCCTGTGGATCCTGTTGTTTCCCAGGTCAGGAAAGCACACACAGGTGTTCCCGTGAAACTCAGTGATGCTGGGGCCTGCTGCAGCTCAGCACTCGGAAAGGATTATTTGAGGGAATAGAATGACAAAAATCTAGGCTTTCACTTTTCCAGTTGTTTCCTGCCTGACTCTGGAAAATTCCCTGTGTGGCCTCTCCAAGACAAATCCTCAGGGAGCTCCCTGTGCTTTGGTCATCAGTAGGGAATGAGCTCAGAGCTCCTTTCCCACCTGGGCTGCAGGCTGGAGTCAGCTGGGGATGAGGGATCATGCTCAGAACAGGGCATTGGTCCCTGGGATGAGGCTGGGGCAAAGCTGGAGTGTTCATACATGGCTTTTGGGAGAAGCTTGAGATTTGTTGGGGTTCTCAGGTATAACAGGGAGGTGGGAGCTCAACAAGAGGCAAAACTCAAGTTTGGGAGCTGCAAAATGAGCAGCAGCACTGAGAGCTGCAGTGTGCCTTGGGGAAGGGATAATGGGATGTAGAGTCCAGGAGGAAGGGAACTGAGCCACAGCCTGTCCAGGGCTTCTGTGATGCCTTGAGGCTGCCTGCAGAAGAGGTCTCATTTTGGGGTGCCCTTGGAGCAGGACTGACCCCTCTATAGGGATGGCGTGAGCTGGATGTACCTGTTTGGTTTTCCAGAGGAGAAAACCATCCTGCACCACTAAACACTTCAGACAGGCCACAAAAAGTAAAAGTGGGGGGAAGAGAGGGGGTGTAGTGTTTGAGCTTTCCCAAGAAAATTCCTTGGAACCGTGACCTGTGGGGACACTGGGCAGCCGAGCACCCTCTCTGGAAGGTTTGGCTGCCCGTGGCCAGCCCTTGTAGCAGCATTTAGCAGGGCTTTGCTGGGCTGCTGAGGAGCAGGGAGGGCAGCAGAAGTGAGGAGAGATATTTAGAACAGGCTTCCCACCGAAGTGGTGGAATCCCTGTCCCTCAAAATGTTCAAAAAATGTGTAAGTGTGGCACTGGGGGACACAGTTTAGTGGTGGACCTGGCAGTGCTGTGGGAATGGTTAGACTGGATGATCTCAGAGGGTTTTTCCAATCTTTAGGATTCTCTGGTTGTGCTTTCTCCCTGGATGGACATTGGGATGCCAGGAGAGCACAGCAGGGCAGGCAGAGGGGCTGTGTGGAGCAGGGAATCCAGGACCCTGCAAACAGCCTGATCCCTTCAGCTCCTGGCAGCTCGGAGCACCTCTCTCCCTCCAGATGTTCCTCGTGTTTATGGCTGCTGGAGCAAGAGCCTGAACTCTCTCATTAATGCGTTTCTCTCTCTCTCTCTTCCTCACATCGAAGCCAGAAGTCTCAGCTCTGAGGCTGCAGCTGGGAAGGAGCTGGGGTGAGGGGTGGGAGAGGGGAGGGAGGTGTGCGCCAGCCTCCCGTCCCATTCAACTCCCCCTCCACTTCCCTCCCCCCGAATCCTCCCAAAATACACATGCCCCGCAAAAAGAAAAACACTGGCAGATTTTTTATTTCAGAAAGTAAACACTTAGGCCATGGGGGTCTGGAGGTTATGGGAAAAGAGGAAACCATTGGGCTAATCAGGCCGGGACACACTTCCCCTGCTGAAATAAAGCAGAAATCGCTGCCTCACAGGGCGCCACTGTGGTTAACCCTGGGGCTGCCAGTGCCATGGAGCATTTTCCCTCAATCCCTGGGATTTGGAGCCTTGTGGTTCACTCTGGTGCTCCCAGTACAGCCCACTCTGCCCACTCCTTTTCTGACAATCCCTGGGATCTGGTGCCTCATGGATAACCCTGGGGCTGCCAGTGCCATGGAGCATTTTCCCTCAGTCCCTGGGATTTGGAGCCTTGCGGTTCACTCTGGCACTAGCAGTGCTGGGAGCTGCACCCTGCCCACTCATCCCTGGGATTTTGCCTCATCCCTGAGATTCTGGGGCTCGTGGTTAACCCCGGGGCTGCCAGAGCCATGGAGCTCATCCCTGCTGGACCTTGCCTGCAGGTTTTCCCTCAGTCCCTGAGTTTGCTACCCCATGGTTCACTCTGGTGCTGCCAGTGCTGCAGAGCACTGGGAGCCCAGACCTGCCCACATGTTTTCCCTCAATCTCAGTTTTTTGGCCAGGGTGAGGCACAGGGTGGAAGGGGAGCCAGCACTCCACAGCAGTCCTGTGGCCCTTTGGGAATGAGCCGTTGGGAATTCTTAGTAGGAAATGAAATTTTTTCTCTGGTTTATGAGCCATCTTATAGAATTTCATCATTATTCTTGCCTGAGAACTCTGCCTGCTGGCTGCAAACCTCTGCAGAGAGGAAATCTCTCTCTGCTTGGATCAGCGGGATTTGGGCAATTTCTGCAGAGCTTTGAAAGGTTTTCAGAAAGCTCCATTTTCCCATCCTTGCCAGATTTGCATGAGGTGTATAAATGATTAGATTGCGGGTTCTTTGGTCGTAGACCCTCCAGGGTTCCTTCCTGCTCTCCTTTACTCCACTGTCGGTAGAGCACATGGAATATGGGATCTGGCCAGGAGATGGGAGACCCTTGGTGCTCCCACAGGACAAGCAATGGTCTTGAGCCAGGTGTGAGCCCAGGGGCCTTTGTACCAGCTTACAAAGAGATTACCCTGCTCAGAGCCTGGCCTTGGACTTCCCAGCTCCTTTCCCATCCCCAGCTGTGCTCTAGGAATGGGTGTCACTCCCAGACCTCGCACCTTTTGCAGCTCTGTGTGTTTTTGCAAAGGCTGGACAGCTAAGCAGGAACGTTTATAAGTGAGTATCAGAGACTGGCCATTGCTGGGAGTTGGGCCTTTTCCATCAGACTTGTCCTAGGGATTGCTGACTCCCTTTGCCTCCTTCCAGGCCAGGATTGGCAGAACCCAAGGAGACTCTGCACCCAGATCCCTGTTGCTGGATCCCTGCACAATCCAGGAACCCCAAATCTTACCCCGATGCCCACACTGCCAGACCCCCTGAGGGAATTCCCAGCACTCTGAGGTGTCCCACAAGCCTTCCCTCTGCCTGGAATGGCTGAGCAGCGCCTGAAAGCAAAAGCCAGCACGGAACAATCTCTAGCCAAGGGAAAGTGATCTTTCTATCAGAGTGGAGCAGGTTTTCCCTCAGTCCTGGGAGTGTGAGCAGGGCTGGTGAAAGGTGCCGTCACCGGTTCCTTGAGCCATCAGCCCCGCTCTTGCAACATTCCCACCAGGAGGCAAATCCCAGATAGCCGCAGTAGGGGAGCTGCAGACCTGCCGGTCCCACCCTGCTATCTCAAGAATGCATTTGAACAGGAGCTGTTTCTGCAGCCTCTGGAGGTCGGGGCTTCAGATGGAAATCAAGCTCCAGAGACAGTCCCACGGGGCAAATTTCAGGATTTTTGGAGTTGGTGTTCAGCTCAGATAAGCGCTTCAGAGCACAGATACTTTATCTGAGCCTTATCTGAGCTATTTGCATCACTTCAGCCTGAGAAACTGCTGTCAGACTTTGGGGAGGGGGGGGGCAATTAGGATGGTTTGTTGGTTCTCTTAATTGTTATTTCCAACACAGAAACACTTCCAGGAGGATGGGACTCTCCTGTGCCCCAGCACAGCTCTGAGAGCTTGTCCAGGCTGGAGAGGGGAAGAGCAGAAGAAGTGCCAGCCTTAGAGAAGTAGGGACAGCATTACTGTCATTAGGACAGCACTAGGAGGGATATTCCTTGAAAGCCCTGTAAGGGATTGCATCTCTCTGCTCTCCTAAAATGAGACAGAAATGAGCCCGAGCTGCCCCTGCTGTCAAGTGGGAATGGAAATGATTCCTCCTTTTCCGACCAGAGCCAGGGCTGAGCTTTCCAAAGGAGCTCCCTGCACCTCATTTTCCAGCGCCTGCTTTGTGTCTGTGATGTTTCTCACCTTACCTGGAGCCTCTGGGGGAAATATGGGGTTGCTGATCTCTTGCTGCTCTCCCAGATCCCTCTTCATCCCAGCATTGTAGCAATCAGCTGTTGGACTGCAAGGACCCTGCAGTGCAACCTCCTCTTCCCAGAGGGTGGGGGGCTCATACACCTGAGCTCCCAGTCCTGGTGACTCTTCCCAGCACCCTTGGAATCAGAGAATGCCAGAATGGTTTGGGCTGGGGGAAAAGCTCATTGTGTTCCCTGGTCAGGGACATCTCCCACTGGACCAGGCTGCTCCAAGTCCTGTCCAGCCTGGCTTTTTATGGGAGAAGGGCTCTCAGGGATGAGATCTAGGATGCCAGACTGAGTCTTACAGCTGGGGTTTGGAAGACCTTGGCTATATCACTTACCAGAAAGTCTTTAGGCATCTAAACCTCACTGCCTTCCATTGGAGTGAGATCCCTAAATCCCTGCAGCCGCTCCTGTGAGCCCCTGCACAGCAGTTTCTCACGTTGGAGATGCAGATGATTAATTCCGTGCACATTTTATTGCCATACTTAATTCAGTGAGGTCAGGAGAGTGGTTGAGGGTCCCTAGAGAGTGGGGCTGTGCAAGTGCTTTGGATTACACACAAAAAGAGACATCTGAAGTGATCCTTGGCTGCCGGCGGCGTGGCCGGCCCTGGAGCTGCCTGCAGTCTCCCAGCACGTGCTGGAGTTTCCCAGCCCCCCGGCTGGACCTTCCCCTATGGGCTTTGGGATCAATAGGCTTTGGAAAAGCTGCAGTGGGTCAATTGTTGGCTGTTTGACCAGAGCTGGAACGTGGTTCCTCTCTGTGCAGCTGGTCCTGGGGAGGGATGGCTATCTGTGGAAGCTGGCAGGGATAATGAGGTCCTGGTGTGTTGGGATGATGGTTTCTCTGAGGGACAGTCATGAGACACTCGCTTGCCTGTCACCAAAATGGCTTCAGTGAGGTGTGGGATTGGAGGGATGGAGGGTGGGCTTTGCACACGGGCTTATTTCCAGCTTTAGGCTCATGAAAGGAGCTTCTCCGTGCTCTGGGAGCTGCCTTTGCAGATCTCAGATCTCCTCTTAGAGACAGATCTCTTTTGATGTTTTTCCTTCCCCTGTGATGCTACAAGGGCAGGTTGGGATGCAAAGCCAGGATCTCCATAAATCCCTGCCAGGAGGGTGGAGCCCAGTGGGGGTTGGTTTTTTCTCAGGGGTAACAAGGGACTGGACAAGGGAAAACAGCCTCAAGTTGTGCCAAGGTTTGGTATTTAGGAAAAATTGAGAAAATAAACTGTTCCACCAGAGGGGAGATTTGATTTCTAAGGAGATCCAGGCCAAATTCCTTCTCCTTAACTCAGCAGCAGTTCTTTTTCAGGAGTCAGGAATGCCTTTCTCCCAGGTCTGTGTGATTCACTCTCCTCATCGGAGGTTCAAGTGGGGCCAGGGGGCTCTTGCTTGGTCAAACTGATGTCAGCGTTGAGGTAGAAAAGGAAAAAAGGAAGAGCTGCCCCAAGGGAGCCTGTTCATGGAAAAATTCTAATTTGGTCAGTTCCAGGCATCTTGCAGAAGAGTCTGCACTTGGGAGATTTCAACCCAGTTTTCCAGACTCCAGAGACAGGACTAATTCTGGAAGGCAGTGATGGAAATAAAGCTGGCATCTCCTCCTGCCCTGGATCAGCTCCTCACCCCAAACTACCTTGGGGTATCTGAGACATGTCCAGAGGTGACCAGACCTGCTCTTCCTCTGCTTGGCATCCAGCTCCTGCCTGACCCCAGGAGAGCAGAGGCCTCCTGTGTCTGGCAGCTCTGGTTGTGTTTCCATCCAGGCAAACAGCCACTTTCATGGAAGTAGGAGCAGTTTTCCTTGCTCTGCAATAATCAGACTGACAGGATAATGAGGCAGCCCAGTAGCTTTGCTTTGCCTTCCCCTTGTGCCGAGTCCCAGGCTGGGTGTCAGTTCAGCTCCCATATCTTGAGGAAAAACCTCTTTTTTTTTCACTTTTCTCCTTGCTGCTGCCAAAAGTGACAGATTGTTGGGCGGAAATCACCAATATTTTGTCAAAACCAAATCCAAATATTTCCAGCCAAACCTCAGCGTTTTCTGGTGCTGATGCAAAAACAAATCTCCGTGGGAAATGCCAGCAGTGAAAGCAGAGGGAGCGACGGGCTGAGGTGTTCTGCTGTCCTGGCTCTCTGGTTGGGCTGTGTGGCCAAGAGGCTGCAGGTTCAGGGTGGTTGAACCCAGGAGCTAAATTTGGGCTGCTCTGTGTTTATTCAGCACAGTGGTGTAAACAGCCGTGCTCTGCTGACCTGCATGAGCAGCCTGGCCTGGACTGTTCATCCCACAGAGTCGGGAGCGCAGCAAGCACTGACATTCCCTCCCTGCTTTCCAGGAGCAGCATGTGCTGCTCAGCCTCACTGAGCTCAGAGAATGATTTTAGAGGTTTCACCCACCTGCTCCTGCCTGGATGCGATCACTCTGCCCTTCTCCCCCACATTTGCTCCCAGCCGCTGTGTTTAGCACGGCCATACTTCCACAACCATCCCGCTTCCCAAATCCCTGCCCCGGGACCTCACAGCTCCAAAGGCACTGGATCATGGTGGGAGGACCTTCCCTTCCACAGCCACCTGAAGTCAGGGTTTTTGGGGCTCTCCCACGCCTGCCAAGAGCACCTCACCCCCACTGGCCGTCGCTGCTGCTCCTCACTTCATTAGCACCAGGGATGTTTATAAATGGCAGGATAATATTTTTCGTTTCCAGTTTGGGTTTCCAGGGCAGCCACTTTCTGAAGCACTTAGGAAGTTTAGAGAAGATGAGGTTATATAAACGGTTTTTCCCCCCTGGGCCCTTATTAATCAAGTGGCTGTGGAGCCATTCCCAGAGCTTTGGGATCGAGGGCACTGGCTGGGTGAGGGGAGGCAGCTTTTTCTTGGCTCCTACCCTTTATTTGGGAGTTTGGGATGAATGGAGCTCTCAGACCTGGCTGTGGGGTTTGAAGGCTGCTGGAGAGCTGAGAAGGCTGCTCCTGGGTTATGTTAAACTGTGTTTGGGGCTGGACTCTTGGGTAGCCCCTTCTGGGCCTTCGTGTGAGCCATGGCACATCTTTTAATGATGTTTTTCCTGGCCCTGTGAATGCATCTCTGTAAAATTTGGTTATTTGCTGTAAAATCCCTGCATTTCCTGAGTGCAGGGCAAATACGATTTCAGCAACAGCGTGCATCAAGTTGATCTCTGTGCTTTTCCAAAGAAACCCTATGGATGTGCACATACACCAATTAATAATTCCCTCATGCATTCCTAAAGCTTCCCAGCTTTTTCCCACCCAAGCTCCACCAGCAGCTGCTCCTCAGGGTAGTTTTGGAAAACAGGAGCCACTTTTGGTTCCCATTAAAATGAAACCAAGCTCTGCCTCATCCTCCTCTGTGTGCTTCTTCCCACTGCCTTCTCCCCTCAAGGGATGAGGAATGGGGATTTTCTGTTTTCCTTGGGTGGATGGAGCTCTGTCTGCAGCAGCAGGTCCAGCTGCTTCCAGCCTGGAGCCACAGGTCCAAAGGAAATCAGCTCATTAATCTGCTGCCCCACCTTCCCAGTCCTCCAGCCAGGCTCTCCCGGTGTGAAAATGATGATTGAAATAGCCAGGGGTGGGAATTGATGATTTAAAGGGGGTAAAAGGAATATTTGCAGCTATCGCTGACTGGGGCCTTGACAGAAGGAAACGGAATTTTTTCCGGGTCTTGGGAGCGTGTGAGGAAAGGTGTTGAACATCTGGAGTGATTTAGGAGTTCTGGGCTGTTGTGCTGGAGCTCAGCCCAAGGAACTGGGCTGGGATAGGGGGAAAATCCTCCTACAGCTTTTGGCTCGAGCTGGGGCAGGTCGGGTGTTCAGAGGGTCCATGTCCATCTCCCCCAGGGATGGCTGTGGTGGCCCAGGACATTTCAGGCAGCCCTGAGGTGTCTGATGCATCATCTGAGTGGATTTTCTTCACTTCCCAGAACTTTTCAGATTAGAAGGAAACTCCAAACCCCAGAGGTTATTTTGTTTCATGTCACAGAACTAAAATCAGCATCCCAGCTTCCCTATGACCTCATCCTCACCCAAGACCTTCCCCTCCCACAGAATCCTCCTCAAGGAGGTGAACTAACTGGGTGAAAAGAGCTTGTTAACAAATTACTTTTAATAGGCCTTTTTTTTTTTTTTTTCCATTTTGCAATTCCTTCCCATATTAAAAGTGCAAAAATAGAAAGTTTTAGCTCTGGTTGAATGACACAACATTTTCCTTGTTTGTTTTCTTTCCACTACTTTATCCTAACTAGAAGTGTGGGAAAAGGAAAAAAAAAAACCCTACAACAAACTGGTCTATATCAGCCAGGAACATATTTAGAAAAAATATTTGCATCTGATTTTTTCCTCCAGCCACCAGCAAAGCATGAAAACTAATAAATAAATCATCTGTTTTCATGGCTTTTGCTGTTGGGAGGTGGATAGGGAAGCAGAGCGTGCTGAACCCTGGTGGAGCCCAGGATCTCTGTTCAACAGCTTCCTAAAGATGGGATGAGGGAATGGCTTCAGACTGGAAGAGGGTGCGTTTAATGGGATGTTGGGAAGGAGTTAATCCCTGTGGGGGTGGGGAGGCTCTGGCACAAAGAAGCTGTGGCTGCCCCTGGATCCCTGGCAGTGTCCAAGGCCAGGCTGGACAGAGCTTGGAGCCTCCTGGGACTGCGGGAGGTGTCCCTGCCCATGGCAGGGGTGGCCCTGGATGAGCTTTGAGGTCCCTGAAACCCCTGAAATCACCGGTGCTGCTGCCCGCGGCTGTCCCGGGGTGACCGTGTGCCCTCGGGAGCCGCAATTCCCGGCCCAGCAGCTGTCTGCTCCCCTTCACACCCGCAAGGATTTAGGACCTCGGCGAGCTAATCAGGAGACGCTCCCGGGGAGAGAGGCGTGTTATTTAATTAGCTGCACAATGGGCTGGCTGGGAGGCACGTGGTGGCTCTGATGGCAGGAGATAGATGTCCTTTTAGCCGGGCTAATTGTTGGGAAATAGCGGGGGCTTTGTTCAGCCCCAGCGTGGGCTCTGTGATCTCGCAGAGCCCAGGGGCTGCCCGCTTATAATTTTAGACAGATCTATTCAAGGCTGCCCTGCAGCGCGGGGCCGAACAAGCCGGGCATTGTTGCAGAGCCAGGAGCGGCGGCCAAGAAAACCACCCCGAAAAACCCAAACACGTGTAGAGAGGAGTATTTCCCTGGCGTTTATTCACTGCCAGGCCAGGTTGCCGAGAGCGGAGAATTGCGGGAGAGGAGGTTTCCAGCGCCTTTGCATTCGCGGGCGGATCCTCACCCCAGGAGCGATGCCGGGGCTGTCTCTGCTGGCAGAGCCTTCTGGGGAGGGCGGTTCCAGCGCTGTGGATCTCATCCTGGAATTCCCGTGCTCTAGGCACGGTGTGCATGGGATAATCGTGCCCACCCCGGAATTATCTCTCTAGACTGACTGTGTGCACCTGTGCACCTCCTGGCCTTGGCAGGAGCGTGGTTTGGGATGCAGGGACCTTGGCTGTTGGATCTGGGTTGGTTGTGCTACCCAGGGCCCTGTGGAACAAGGGATGGAAGTCCCAGTTCTCTCTCCTGAGCTCTCCCCTCGAATCTCTCTCTGGAGAGACCCCATCATGGTCCCCAGCCCCCAAGCTTTTCCTTTGGGACTGCTGAACTCCCAGCTCCTTGGAAGGGAGCAAGTGTCATCTAAAAAAGGTATGGAGGCACAAAGGTGGAAATACTGACCAGGAATTAAACTTCAATCACTTGAACTCCTCTGTCCTGGCCCCAGTGTTAACCCGGGGGTCACTGCAGTCCTGTGGTTTATTTTCCTGGGCTGATCACTTCCAACTGGCTGTGAGCACAGGATTTTCCTGGTGGCTGCCACTTTTCAGGCTGTGGATTCTATACCAGAGCTTGGAACTGGACTGACCTCCCTTGGGAGGTGCTTGTGTGTCCCTTGGACCTTGATAAAGTGAAATGTGGCAGTCCCTTGGTGTTTGGTGAAGCAGTGGGTGGTGTTTTGGTGGTGATGGGTTTTTGAAAGATGGAAAGGGCAGATAAGTGTCAGTGATCACATTCTGGCTGCCAGGACACCATTTATGAGCAATGATTCATTTGCCTCTGCTTCCTAATGCCTCCGTGTATCATAGGGAAGGGAATTTCAAGGGCTACCAGGGATCAGCTCAATAAGGAGAGACTGGTGAATGCCAAGAGTGCAGCCACAAGCAGAGCTGTGCTGCTTGAGTCTGAGCTGGCTGCTTTGTTTGTGCTCTGAAGGAGAACGATCTGAGGCCAGAGAGATCCGAGCCAGGAGATCTGAGCAAAGGTGAGAGAGGTGTCCTGCAGGTGAGATTTGATGTGTATTGGCTGCACACGCTTGGTGTAATCGAGAATATCGGGAGTTCAACAGCAAAAGCCTCTGGGATTTGTCCACCCAGAGCTCGGTATTGTGACTTGAGAGGAGCAGGAAAATGTCCGGAGAGCAAACAGTGCTGCAGAGCAGCTTACGGGGATTTCCCAACCAGCCACTGCTTCCAGCAGGGACACGAGGTAGTGACAGCTCCCCTGCCGACGGAATTCCCGTCAGGGTGGCATCGCCGCAGCGCAGAGCAGCTGCTCAGGTGCGGGATCAGCACCTCTGGCAAGCCAGGAGCGGGAGGCGCTTGGAGATGCTCAAGCAGCCTGCGAGGCTCGCTCGGGGTGCCCCGGCATGACGGGGCTGTGGCTCCCGCAGCCACGCGGGCTCCGTGTGCCGAGCCCTGACCCCCGCTGGCCACAAAGCGGCTTTTGTGAGCCCAGGGGTGGCGGACTTAATGAGAGCAGGAGCCGCGGAGGCTCGGAGCCCGCGGACGGTCGCTCACAGGAGGGCATTGTGGCCGCGATGGCTCGGGGCTGGGCCGGCCCCAGGCTGGAGATCCCAGCGGGAACACTGCCCTGCTTTTCCTGCCGCCAGCGCCCAGCCTGGGGGACTTTCCGTGCCTCCAGGCTCGCAGCGAGGGGACCCCAAGGGCCACATCTGGGCACGGTGGCCACCTCCGGGACCCCCGCGCTGGATCCTGGATCTGGGAGCGGCCCGGCTCCCGCAGCCCGCCCGGGGGCACACGCAGGATGTGCCACTGAAGGAGCTCGGCTTCCACGCCCGAGCCAAAAACGGCTCAGCAGGGCTGATCCAGCCTTCTCTTACCAAAATACGGCAATGCTTCTCGCTGTTACGGCGCTTGAAAGAATTTCTCGTATCATTTTAAATTCCAGGAAAGGTATCTCCCAGGGGAATGGCCGTGGCAGCTGCCTGCTCTTTCCTCTCATTGCACAGGGCCACCTCCACACCCAGGGCCACCTCCCTGCTCTTTCCTTTCTTGGAGTGGTGGCTGCTGCTCCTTCCAACAATGTCCCCATTACGATAAATCCTTTCATGTCTCCGTTTCTCCCTGGAATTGCAGGACAGTTTTGTTTTTGTTTTTGTTTTTTTTTCTTTCCCCTTTGCTCCTGATTTTTGTCTCATGCCCTCTGGGTATTGTTTACTTGACAAAACATCAAACCAAATCCCTGACCGCTCGAGGTCATTAAAAATCCCATGGCAGTTTTGGGGAAGGCTCCAATTTGGCTAATTACGTTCTGCCATAAATATCCCCCTGCAGTTTTAATTGGATATGGTGTTCTTCATTTCCTGGCCATTACAGCTGGGTGGATGCTCCACATTATTACGTGGCCGTTGTATTTCACCCCATGTTTTGGTAGCAGCAGTGCTTGGAAAAACTCCCTCTCCAGACCAGAAGTTACACCTAATTCCTACTGGAATGAGAATGGGGAAATGCGAGGGAAAGGAGAAGCTGGCCCAGCTCCACAACATCTGAAGGAGAGCCAGCAGCTGCCCTGGGCTGGGACAGGAGTGAATTTGGCCGTGCAGAATGAGAGAGCCATCCCAGAAAAGAGAGAGCTCATGGAAGAGCCGTCCTTGCATTCGGAAATCACAGCAAAGGCTCCGCTCTCCTAATACCTTTCCTCAGTGCTAAATGAATAATAATTATTATTGTTCTGTTAACCCAAGGTTAGTCAGCAGCCCTGGGAACAGTGGGGCGTTGCTGCCCATCGTTTCTTTGCTCCCAGTAGTTGCAAACAGTGGGGCCGGGCGGAGGGAGGGCAGATGGTTATCGCCCATCCCTGGGCTGCAGGGCCCTCCTCCAGCCCGGCATCCTCCTCCCCGGTCAGAGCCTGAATGGATATTAACGTTCTGTAACCACACAGTGGAAAACGAGGGTGAGACTTGGATGGGGTAGAGGAAAGATTTTCCTAAAGCCTGTGAGCAGCAAATAGGAACCAGTTGCTGAGGCGAAGTCATGTTTGGCAGGTCTTGGACTCAGAATGGTCACATCCCAGCTGAAGAAACTAATCAATGGATTCCTTCCATGCCTTCTGCGAACACTGAGCCATTGAGCAGCTCAGCTGGAGCTCAGAGCCAGGGCTTTCATGTTGCAGCTCTGAAGTGAACACAGATTAAGGCGGCTGCTGGGATGGAGCTCGAAGGAGAGATTCAGCTGCCCTGGGAGGAAACCTCTGTCCACAGCCACTCTGTTCTCTTCCTCCCCTTTGGGGATTTTTACCCTGGTGTTACTTTTGGAAGCATTTCCAATTTTCCTGCGTGTAGAGGTTGCCGTGCATTGCACCAGCAAAATGGAACAGAGGTTTGGGGAGGCACAAGGGGGTGAGGCATAGCTCAGAGCTCCTCTGCAGCCATCCTGCACCAAGCTGGGCTCAGTGTCATCAGCTTTGTGGGATCAGGGCTCAGCCGGGATGCCAGGAGCTTGTGGATCTCTCCTAATAAAAACCACACAGGCTGTGAGAAAGGTCTTTATTAGAGACTCTGTCGTGGTCCAGAGGAGAAGGATCTCCAGTACAGGTGCCCTGGAGTTCAGCCAGTCCTCGAGACTGTAACACTGCAGGGGAGGCTGAGCCAAAAGCATTGGCCCAGGGGAGCAAGGCTCAAGCAGAGACACCTCAGGGCAACCGCTGCCTCCTCTGCTGCTGCTGTCAGTCTGTGGCAGCTCCATCCAGGGCCTCTCTGCCCAGGAGAGCCTGTGCTGCGTGCCCCCAACAGCCCGTCCCGGTCTGTGTTTGGGCGAGTCCCGGTGACCTGGCCGCGCCTCCTCCGCTGTTTCGGTCCGGGGCTTGTGGTTTGCTGCAGCGGCGCTCCGAGCGCGATCCACGCGGGGGGGTCATTTCCATACGGTTGGGGCCGCAGGTGCTTTCTGAGGGCTCCGTCAGGCAGCTGCACAAACCGGCACCCCCGGCCAGCCCCCTCCTCTCCCTTCCGCGGGATCCCAGCCCGGCCGAGCACAGGAAGAGAAGGACTGGGGGCTCTGATAACTGCATCAGGTTTCTCTCCCCAAGCCTGCTCTGGAGGGATCAGAGATCAGACAGAAAGGCAGCTGTTCCTCCTGAATCCCCTTTTGATTTTTAACTACGAATGTCCTGCTAAATCTCCTCTCTGTAGTTTCTTCTTTTAACTGCTGCTGTACGGGGAAGAAAAAACCCAAACCACGGGCAGGTGCAAGTACATGATCCTGTCCCGGGGAGGGACCACATTTTATCCTTGCAGCCATCCTTCGGATTTCCAGGTTCATTCCTGTGGTAGGTTTCAAACCACCAGCCGAGGTTTCCAACCCTGTGCTCTGCCTGAGCACAGCTCAGGTTCTCCCGAGCCTTCGGGAATCAGTGGAGGGAGATTTTTTCATCGCAGCAAATCGCTGGTTCCACTCCACTGCTGCAGGAATAGGTTGACCAGAACTGAGCTTGCAAGTAAATTGGAAACAAGATTGCCTGTAAAATTGGGAATGTGAGAGCTTGTCACTGGGTGAGGAAAATGAACTTTGGGCTGGAGCTCCCTGCCCGGCTTTGCCAGCTCTCAGCCCTCCTGCTGCTCGATCTGCCTGCCTTGGCAAAGCCATGTGTGCAGCCAGAGCCGGCTCTCCTCGTCTGGCCCCAGCACCTCACAGCTTCTTTCAGTTGCACAAAATCTCCTGCTATAAATACGCCCGTGGTGGCTGAGAAAGGCCCCGCTGCAGAATCAAAATAATCTGAGCTGCAGCGTTTGCATCTGCAGCTCATCTTTCGGGACCTTGGGAGGTTTCAGGGGTATTTGCAAGTAGGATGCTGGTCCATCCTAAGGGCTGGGCAGTGACCCTGGGCAGCTGCTCCTGCAGACCTCTGTTCCTTAAGCCCATCTTTGATGAGAGCAGCCTGATGGGTGCCAGAGTCAGAAGCTGTTAGAGACTTTCGGAGTGACAGAACCACAAGTGCTGGTTGCTAATGACTTTTTTTCTCCATACCGGTAAGCTGACGTCTGTGAGTCATACTCTCCTTCTGCTGTGCCGTTTGTGGTCTGAAGTTTGTGCTACCTAAACACAATGAAACAGATTTCATGTGAAAACCAATATTCTTCTGTTAACTCCATGCCGTGCTGGCATGACACTCATCTTGCATCTTCAAGATGCTTTTTATCCAGTCAGTTCCCAACTGTCTTTGGCCTCCCACCTCTACCAAGCAGGCCTGGGAACAACCACCCTGGCTGTCACCCAGCACAGCACAATGTGCACTGCTCTGCCCCGGCTGTGCCCCTGGGTGGGGTGTGCTTGTAGGTGGCAGAGGATGAGGCTGCTCCAGGCAGGATGATAGGAATGTGAAGGGGTGATGGAAATGTGAGGAGGTGATGTGAGCATGAAGGGGTGATGGGAGCTGAAGGGGTGAGTGTGAAAGGCGGCGGTTCATGCACAGACAGGCCGGGTGAAGATAACTGGCCTGGTTTCAAGAACCATCG
>VXBQ01011157.1:168247-184644 GCA_013400175.1 Phainopepla nitens | reverse complement strand
CCCCCGCTCCCGGCGCGACGCCCCCGCGGCGCTGCCCCAGCCATGAAGGCGGCGGTGGATCTGACCATCATCAAGACGGAGAAGGTGGACATCGAGCTCTTCCCGTCCCCCGGTGAGCGCCGTGTCCCCTCCGCGCCCCGCTCCGCGCAGCCCCGTCCCCTTCTCCGTGCGCAGGCGGCGGCGGGAGAGGTTTGCCGGGGGGGAAGAGGCTTGAGCGCTGGGGAAGGATGGTCAGAGAGGTCGGTGTGGGGTTTTTTGGGGGGTGTCTTTCGGAAGGGAACACGGAGCGCACCCCAAGTCGCAGCGCAGCGGCGCCGCCCGGGCTCTGCCCGCTGCCGAAGGCGAATTGACTTTCCGAGCGCTTTTATGACTTTCCATCCCCCTCCTTCTCTTGAAATCCGTCCCGCCGCCCCTCCAGTCTCGTTCCCTCTTGCTCTTGGCATCCTTGCCGGGATGTAGGGAAGCCGGTCCGGCGGGGAGGCAGGAGAGATGCGCTCCCCGGGACTCCCCGCCTGTTCCCATCTTTAGCCGGGATGTGCGTTCCCCCTGTCCCTCGCTGGAAATGTCTTGTGTGGTCCAAGCACTCGTGGTGTTTGGGAAACACAACTCCAGCGGTAGCTGCTCCGGATTTAGCACGTTTAATCCAGGAAAACCCGCCGCTTTGATTTTTCTTTTTTTTTATTCTCTTCTGGAGCTGGAGAAATGGGTGGAGGGAGGGTGCAGAGAGCAACACGTTACTGAAGGGAGGCGAGAAGGGGTTTTTGTGTGTTGTAGCGGTGAATTCAGCTGCTGCTGGCTTTGGTTACTGCTCCGAGCCGAGCCCTGACCAGAATAAGGGCTGCTGTTCACACACGGGTGGCGTCTGGCTGCTCGCTGACCCCGGACGCTCAACTCCTCTTTGCCCTGCCCGAGGTGGAGGATGGAGCTTGGAGGGCCCGCAGGAAAAAAATCCTACCAAACAAACAAAAAAACCAACCCCAAACCCCCCAAAAACAAAACAAAAAAACCCCCCAAACAAACAAAAAACTAAAAAATCTCAACCCTTTTTTCTGCATAAAACGAGTCCTGTTGCTTCATTTCTCCCTGCTGCAATTCCTGCTGTGCCAAACTGGAAGTTTGCTGGATTTTGTGCAGCACCAGTGTGGTGACGAAAATCAAATTAAAGGTTGAGTTGTACGTTTCTCTGCCAGTTAGGAAGTTTCTAGGAAAGCCAGAAAGGAGGCACAGCTCCTGCAGGCATTGGGACTTTGGGGTGCATGTGGAAATAAAATGACAGCTGAGTGCTGGAACCACACAAGGGTTGGTGCTCAGACTTCAATAGATGTTGGTGCAGTATCAGCTCCAAAGGCAGCACCCATGGCACCAGCCATCCACGGGCTATGGAGTGTCCAGCACAGGACTGCCTCCCCTGGGATCCCTCCTCCCGCCCTCCCTGGCTGCAGGGAGCACCCTGTGCTGCTCAGAGGGTGCCAGTGCTCCCTGCCCCTCAGCAGGGCTGAGCCTGGCTCCCAGGTGTGGGCTGGGCAGCGCCAGGCTTCAAAATGCCCAAGGGATGCTGGGGGTGCACCTACACAGCTGAAAGGAGAGCCTGGAGTGGAGCTGAGGACCTGTTTGTGCCTATTTCCTAAAACTTTGGTGAAGACTCATTCCTGCCCTTCAGCCCCTGAGGGCAGCCTGTTTGCTTGGAGGGGAGGAAAATGGGGTAGGAATAAACACCTGGACCATCAGGGTGAGATGGGGTTTGCTTTTCACTCCAGAGTAAAGCATCTTTTAAATTTGCACTCTCCTGATGTGGGTGAGAGCTCTCCAGAGGTTCTGTGTGCTCTGGGTGTCTGAGCCCTGAGGCAGTGGAATTCTCTGGTGCCTGAAGGGAGGACTCAGAGTTTCACCCTGCTTTAAATTCATTTTCTTCTGTCCCTGAAAGCTCTTCTGCAGCTGATGTTAGCAAACAGTTCTTAGAGCTGACCCAGAGTTTAAACTTGGGCAGGAAGGGCGGTGAGAAACACAAACCCAAGAGGTAGAAAAGAGCTGCCCCCCCATCGGCCTCAGCTGCAGCCTCTCCTGTGCTGGTGGCTGCTCTCGCTGGGACCACAAAGGTCAGTGCTGTCAATTAGCTGGCTTAACCTCATTTCCCCTCCAACTCGGAGAGAGCGCTGCAGCTTTCTGGTTTGGTGGGATTGATGGTGAGGGAAGGAGTGTGGGTGCTGCTGGTTGTATTCCTAGATCCAGTCATGCCTCGGGGAGGCAACACCACTTCTCTCTGCTCCTGGAGGACTCATCTGCTCCCTGATGACTCCTTCAGCCCTGAAGCTGCCACCAAATGTTGCCATTGTCCTTAATTCCAAAATGGGCCGAGAAGGACTCCAGCCCCTTGTCCCTTCACAAAGCAGCCGTGTCTGATGTGATCCATGGGGTTAACCTCGGGCAGGGAGGGTCCCTGCAGCACGAGGATTTCAGTTGTGCAGGATGTTTGATGTGCCAGGTGCCTGGTGCCCCATGAAACTGCACCTCTGTCCCCTCCCCGCCTCAAACCAAACCCTGCTCCACCCCACACCTCTGCCTGCAAAACTCCGGCGAGATTTGTGGTGTGTCTGAAGGGTTTAAAAACAACCTGGAAGGGATGTGGAGTTGTAGAAAGCTTGCAAAGACAAATCTGCCCCCTCCGCCCCCGCTGTTACCAGCAGGAATGTGTGACTGAGCTGAGCAGGTCAGGGACAGAACCCCTAGGGGATGGGTTCTCCTTCAAGATACAATTCTATGTGCATGGATATTTTTATGAGGATGTGAGGGAGAGGGTTGGAACATCACTTGTGGTTGTACGTACATGACTGATCCACCAATGGCTTGGTGGGACATTTTCTGAGGCAGTAAAACCCCAAACCATGCAAAATTCAACCCCAAGGGGAACTTCACCTGGGGGCTGGTGAACTGAGGGCCGCTGCCCTCCACAAATCACTTGGTTTCCTGCAGCTCCACCAAGCTGCTTTTGCTGGCTGTGGGTAGAGTGGGAAGCAGCTCTCCAGCCCTTGCTGGGAGCTCTGGGCTCTGACTGGGGCTCCCAAGCATTCATTTCTTGCTGAGGAAGCTCTGGATTTGCCACCCCCGAGGTACCAGAGCAGGGCTGCAATCCCAGGTGTCCTTCCTGGGCATCCCAGGTGGAGCAAGGATGCTGAGCTCCCTGTCCTGCATCCAGCTCTCCTTTTGCCTCCTTTCCCTGGAGATGTGTTACGGGAGCAGGAGTGGATTTATTCCTGGAAAAAGGATTTGCTCCGTGCAGATGCAGCACAGAAATCCAGACTTTTTGGGTTTTCAGCTCTTCCCATGCCTACCCTGAGGACATTTGGGACATGAACATGTTGTTTCCATTGGTCTCTGCGTGGGTGGCATCCCAGGGGTGTGTTTTTATCTGGCAAGAGCCTTTCTCTCTGTTTAGGATTTGGGACAACATCAGTTAGGGCTGAAACAAGATTTTTCCTTCCAACCCAAACCTCTGTAAGATTGTGGTTCTCCTGCTGTGATGGTGCAGGGTACAGGGAAGCTCCTACACAGCTTCCATGCTGCTTTTGGATGTAGGACCTGCCTGAATCGTGCTTCTCCCTCTTCCCGCAGCCAGGCCAGGCTTTGCTTTCACTTTCAGCGCAGAGAATTAAGGGAGTTTGCATTTAAAGGGAACCTGGCAAATACAGAGCTTCTCCACAGAGCCTCGCCCCGGGCAAGTGGCAGAGAAAATCCCTCTTCTTTAGGTTTTAGGAGGGGATCCTTCATTCTGCCCTCCACCTTGTCTAGGGAGGACAAGTTTGCAGCCATCCCTGGCTCCCAGGTGTGCCTGGAACGGGGTCACAGCTGGATCAGCCCGATCAACGGGGGTCAGTTTGCTGAGCTGCTTGAGGTAGAAGTGCTCAGGCGCTTGGGACATTATTCTCATCCAAAAAGAAAGGTTTCATCCTGTGTAATCCTCGCAGGGCTGAGTGCTCCAGCTGTGTCAGCTACTGTGTGACTCAGTTTCCCTGCTGCTGACAGGAGCTGGCTCCTGCATGGCCACGTTTTTTTTTCCATGCGGGATAAAACACGGCAGAGAACTCCAGCCTTTCCTTCCCCGCTCTGGCAGGTTCTCTGGCCCTCCCTCTGCCTCAGTGGCTCTGGGAGAGCACCCACCTGTCCCGCCCGGGACACACAGGATGCCAGAGCCTGGGGAAAGGAAAGGGGAAAGGAGAAAGGGGAAAGGGGAAAGGAAAGCACTGATTGGTGTTTCCAGGGATGCAGGGAATTGCACCCGGATCTTTTGGAATGCTTTGCTCTGCCGTGCAGCCAAGATGAGAGCTGGGCTCTGCTGGGGATGCTCTGTGTGGGCTGGAATGATCAGCAGCGAGACTGAGGCTCAGAAATGGAGGGCTTGGGGCTGCTCTCGCATTTGCGGTGCTGATTGCCTGCGGAGGAGGTGAGAACTCAGCTGAAGAAGAGCAATTACCTCTGTATGCGCTGACAAAATGCCCATTACTGTGGTATCCAGCCGGGATGCGGGAATGAGAGGTTCCCAGGAGGGGGGACTGGCTGCACTTGGCTGCCACCAGCTTCAGCTTTTTTAAGTGTCAGCTTCACACCAAAGCTCTGAAAAGGCGTGCAAAGAGGGCAGCTCATGGAGCTGTCCTTCAGGGACCCATCCACCAAAGCGCATCCCTGGTTTTTAACCTGGGTACACAGAGGGAGATTTCCAGGGAACGGGAGCAAACCCCCGTTCCTTTCACGTTTCCATCCCCAACTCCCCAAAGCACGCACCAAGTGTGTAATTACAGTATCGTTACATGAAGTGGCCCCTAATTTGCCATGTAATTACAGCGTGCCACGCTTTGATGGGCCTTACAGAATGCCGGGATAGCATAGGTTCACGCTGGAATGCTGCGCTCCAGCTCCCCAAAGCGAGCTGTTGAGACATTCTAAGACTTCCTGCGCTCCCAAATCCAGACCTGATTGCTGGCAGGCAGGCAGCGAGTGGCTGGGACTCCAGCAGGACTGTGGCACGCTGAGCTTTGCCATGGGATTATCACAGAATCCCATAATGGTTTGGGTTGGAATCCTTAAAGATCTCATCATTCCACCTTGGAGACCTTCCACTATCCCAGGCTGCTCCAAGCCCCGTCCAACTTGGCCTTGGACACGTCCAGGGACGGGCAGCCACAGCTGCTCTGGGAGCAAGCTCTGCATTTGCTGCTGTGGAAGTGCAGTGGCTGCACCCTCTGGAATGGATCCTGCTGTGTGAAGAGCTGGGGGCAGCGGGATCAGGTTTAGGGAGCAGAAGTTGTCCCATAGGAAAAACCCTCAGGGGGGTGTGAGTAAGACCAGACTGTCTGAATACACGTCAGGGGTGTGAACTGGCAGAGCTGTCACCCTAAATGGCTCTGCCAGTTGTGGCGTCAGGATCTGCTGGGATTTTGGGGGAGAAGGGAACGAATCCAAGTAAATCTGTCCCAGATAAGGCAGGAGAGTTATTCTTTTTGCACTGTCAGCTGGTCCTTTCGTGGAACAAGGTGGGGAAATCAAATTATTTAGGACAGCAAGTGTCACTGTGTCCCTGATCCAAAGGCTGGGGCTCTGGCATTCTCCAGGCTGACAGATCTCGCTTGGTGGAGCACCTGTGCTGGGTAGGAGCGTGCCAGGACGCTGAGGAAGTGCACAAGGCGGGGATGATCTGCTTTATTTGAGCACTAAAATTCCCCTGGAACCAGGGCCTGACTGTTCATCCCACCATGCCTGGAGATACCTGTGGGAATTGGGATATTCCATAGGCGCAAGGTTGTGCCTCTGGAGGCCAAACCCTGACTCCCCAGTCTGCTTTTGGCTGGGAGTTCCTGGCAGATTCCAGTGTCTCTCCAGTGCCTCCTGGTGCAGGTCCAAGCCCCATCCCAGCAGGAGCCAGTGGCACAATCTGCAGCTGATCTGAGCAGCACAGCTGTCTCACAGCCAAAAATCAGGCCTGCAGCCCTTTTTTTGTAACCCCATGCCACAGTTATCCATCTCAGCTCTTTTGTTCCTCTTCCGTGACTAAGCTGCTCACTGCCTGTGTTTCTTTTTTTTCCTTTCATTGTGTAGTTTATAATCTTCCAACAAGATACAGACAAAAATTTGTTTGCAGTGCTGGCCAAGAAGGCTCTTGTTTCCCTGGCACAGGGCCATGCTTACATCTCCAGTCAAAATACTGCTGGTTAAACAATAAATATTTATTGATTCTCCTACGAGCTCCTACATTTTCCCAGGTGCAGTGGAATTTTGAGGGGGGGAAGCACTTGAGTGCTGCCCATGGCAGAGCTGGGAGATGGCTCTGGTGATAACAGGCCTGGAGGGCTGGATCTCCTCCTGCAAAGGTGACCCTTGGGGAGCTGGGATGGGTCCTGCTGCACAGCCCTGCAGAGCTGCTCTCATCTCTCCACCCCAGCTTTCCCAGCTTTGGGGATTTGTGCCTGCAGGCTTCCGTGGCAATGATGGGAAAATGTGGAAATCTACAGTTGCATTATTGTGCCTGAATGTCTCCTGGAACAGGGGAGGGATAGACACAGAGTTGGAGGCCAAGTGCACAGAGATGGCAAAAAAAGAAATAAATCCTTGAATCCCAGAATGGTTTGGGTTGGAAGGGACCTTAAATTTCATCCAGTTGCACCGCCTGCTGTGGGCAGGGACACCTCACACTGGACCAGGTGGTTCAGGGCCCCGTCCAGCCTGGCCTTGGGCACTGCCAGGGTGGTTTCAGTTTGTAATTTGGTGCGAAGGCTCGGCCATGGTGTCTCAGTGCAGCCACCCCCGGCTCTGGAGCCATTCACAGGCTGCAAATGTTGCCTTGAAAAGCCTGAGCCCTCACAGCTGTGCTGAGGTGGAGGCAGAGCTCTCGGTGCTGTGCTCAGAGCTGCTCCAAGGTGTTCCATCCTTCTCCAGAGGGGTGGCTGGCTCAGAGTAGCCCTGGATGGGTCAAACCCTGCTCTCTCTCACTACTATCTCTTTCTGAACTGAAATTCTGCATTTTTATGTTAAGGTTTTGGGGTTTTTTTCACTCAACTGCCAAAAATCCAAGACCTGATTTGCTCCTCTGTCCCATGAACAGCACCAACTCATGGGAGCAATGCCTGCTGTGCAGGACCAGGCAGGTGACACATTTTTCCCTGTCCCCTCCCCTGGCTGTGCTGACTTTGCACAGTTTCCTGGCTTTCCAGGCCGTGTCCAGCTCTGTGCAGGGCAGGTGGACCCGGTGTTTGCAGGAAAGCAGGAAGCTGGTGCAGCACAGCCCCTCAGTCCCACATCTGGTTCCTGGAGCCTGTGGATAAATATAACCTGCAGAAAAATATCACAAACGGACTGAGAAACAGCAGCTTGCTTTCCCAGAGAGGAAAATCCCCTCTTTTCTGTGGCTCCCTCTGCTTTGGGAATGAGGATTGGAGTCATTGTGCCCCAGTTGTGGATTGGGATGTGTAAAGTCACCGGGCTCTGTCTGGGTCTGAACTGGGCTCTGGGGCTGTAATTCCCACTCATTCATCTCCCAGTTGATGCTGGCACAACAGCAACACCTGCTCCAAAAATTCCCTGCTTTCCAGGTTTTTCCCTCATGTTTAAACCTTTCCTATAAAGCAAGAGGAGGCAGAGACCTCCAGCTCAGGTGGCTGGTGCAGGAACCCCAGGGTTGTTTGGGCTGGAACAAATGTCCTGGGAGGGTGTGCAGGGAGCATTGCTCTCCTGTGGGCTGTAGCTGTGTGTAGGATATCTTCCCACTGAATCCCATGTGTCTGGGATGGCTGTGGGGCTGCAGGCTGCCTCCTCACCCCAGCTGAGCATCCAGAGCTTGTTAATGAACCAAATGCATTTTCTTACACAGAGGGGATTCTAAATTGGCTCCACATGGATTCTGTAGGTTGTCGCACTTTCCCGGAGGGTGATGGCATGAGCAGGAATGTGGGATTGATGAAAGAAGCCAGACACTGAGTCAAAAGCTCCCCCTCTCCCCTCGCCATGCCCCCTCTCCCCCCATCTCATCTCAAATACTTGACGTGATTCCAAGGCATTCTTCACATGGCTGGTGGGGAGTGCAGGAGAAGCCAGCCCAGGGACTGGGCTTTTCTTTAAAAGCTGTTTTCTAAAGCTTTGAGGCCTTTGACCCCAAAAGATGTTGAGAAAAGGCTTGATGAGACACTGTTTTTAGGGAAACTGAGGCAGAGCGTTCCCATTCCGCCGCATTAGGGAAGTGGGAGCATCCTCAGTTGGGTGCTCCAGGTCTCCCTCTGCTTTCAGGATTCCCGTTCTCCGTGGTCTGTGCTTCACTGTCTGGCTTCTCCCTGGCCCCTGCACAGCACCAGGCAGGCCCAGACCCATCTGTCTCCCAGAACTCCCAGTTTGGGAGTGCTGGGTGACTGGGGCAGGCTCAGCATCCCTCGGGAGCTGGGGGATGTTCCTCGGGAGCCGAGTGTCTGGCGCAGCAGGACGGGGCTCGCTGGGATTCCCACTGGGATGCTGCCTCTCCTGGGCTGGCCTTGCAGGGTGACACGGCTGACTCAGGGGAGCTGCCACTGCCACCAGCAGACCCCAAAAGCTGGAGCTCGACACTGGGCAGTGCTTTGGGGGTTGTTTTCTGTTGTTTTCCCCCCCGTTGTCAGCACTTTTTATCACAATAATCAAACTGTGGCTTTTTGACCCACATTAAAGTTTTTTTTCAGAAGTGCCTGCATGTGTTTGTGCAAAGCCACCAAATTTTGGTCACTGTTCTGGAAGCAGTAAAGGGGATTTTTGTTTTCTTACCTTTTAGTTTTGAGCAATTGTTTACTGAAACCTGAACTCTCTGAAGAAACAACTTGCAAAAGCTGAGTAGTCCTGGCTTTTTCCTATGGAAAATTAAAAAAAGATGGAGTGGGACATGTGAAATCTGGGTCTTTTTTTTTTCCCTTCTTTTTTTACCCATTATTGTTAGAAGCAGTTAGAAAATGCAGTGCCAAGAGCTTTCTCTTTTCAAGGGCTCAAGGCACGTTACCCAATTGCTCCATCCCTCAGACTGCTCCATGGTCAGTAAACGCAACTCCTCCTGGTCTGCAGCTGGAAATGAGGGAAAACTCCTTTGCTCAATCCCTGGCATCAGCAGCAGAGGGGCCCAGCAGGTTGGCAGCGGCATCGCGGTGCCCCGGGCCCGTGGCATTTCCAACCCCATCCTTGTGAAGGGTTGCCAGGAAGTCTGGGCTCGGTGTCCGAGGCCGTGCGGGGTTCTGGGAAGGCTGGGGAAGTTTCCCTTTCCAGCGGGGTCTGGGATTCGGAGCCGTCCCGGTAGCTGCGGCCGGCAGGGCCGCTCCTCGCTGGGGCTCTTCCCATCCCTTTAAGCGGCTCCAGATTTGAATTTGGCTCCAAAGGCCGGATCATGAAAGGCCCCGGCCCTGCGCCTGTTTGCCTTCGAGCAGGATGACTCGCACCGTTCCTGCTTCTGAGCAGCCGAGCCCGGAGCAGCCGGGGCCATGCGGATCCTGTAGAGTGACCCGAGTGGCCGGCACTCGTGGAGGGAAGGGAGCAGGAGGGGCTGCCCCGAGCTGTGTCACCCCCGGGCTGAATGAACCCTTCCTCCCTCTTTGGCGTCTTCAAGGGCTTCTGCCTTCTGTGGCTGTCTGGCTGCCCGTCCCAGGCGCTCACTGAGAGCCGAAGTTCGGCTGAAAGAAATTTAAAAAATAAAAGAAGGAAAAAAGGGGGATAAAATCCCGGAGGAAAAGGAAGAGAGGGAAGGGCAGGGGAGGATGATGTGCCTTTAAGCCGCGTGTGTAACTGCTCGCTACTCTGGTGACTAAGTCCGCATGCGGCTGCCAAGCCAGGATCCATCCCCAGCCCAAGGCTCGGGAGTCATCGGGTCCCCTCCCTGCCCCATCCCGCGCCCCGCCGGGCGCCAGCCCCCCCGGCCCCCCGCGCTCCCCATGGCAATTTATTTACTCATCTGGAGGGCACAGCCCCGGCGGTCTCTTGACTCAGCAGTCCGGGGCCGATGGGAGCTGCGGGAGCAAATTCCAGGCAAGAAATAATCTCATGACTTGTCTCGGAAAAGATTGCTCTGCAAAGATCCCCTGACGGTCACGGAGCGCTCCGTGCCGGCCACTCCGGCAGAGCCTGACCAGGCTCCCGATTTCCCAATCTCGGGCAGCCGGCCAAGGATCCCAGGGGAACTCACTGGAGCTTTCTCCCCTGGAAAAACAGGGATGGATTCGGAGATAAAGCATGGCACGGGGGCCTCGGAGCCGATGCCTGTTCCCCCCCGGGACACAGGGAATGGGGAGCTGGGGCTGGCTGGCCAGGGCAGGGAGCTCAGATATGAGATCAGGGAGCTCTGTTGGTTTGTTGGGCATTCCTCCTTTTCTTCCCCTCCACTTTCTAGGGAGGGTTTAAGCCCTTCCTTCATCCCCAGGCGATTCTGGTTTCTCCATCTGTGTTTTTGCCCAGGCACTGGCATCACCTCCGGGAGGGCTGGCACCTTGGATGACTTTCGAAGCATATTTATCCTTCAGGTTTTTTTTTTTCCTCCTGTTGGCTCTTTTTCATCCTACATTTCTTTCATCCTGGTCTTTTTTCCCCACCTCTTCCCCATCCAGAGTAACTGGAGTTGCATCCCTCTCTGAGGGCTCTTTGGGAAGTCTGGTCACATACCCAGTGCCTTCCCATGGGCACTGGAAATGGGGTGGGATTACACCAAGTTGGGAATTCAGGATCTTTACAAACCTGCATTTTTCTGGGAGGAAGGCCCCAGGGGTGGCAGGGCTGTTGGGGTGACAGCTCCTGTGCCTCCTTCTCAGCTGGGATCAAGGCTTGGGATCACACAGCTCCTGGGGCCATCCTAAGCACGGTGCCCTTGGAGATGAAGGGAGAGGAACCAGCCTTGGATCATTGAGGAGTCCCTCCTGGAGCACCATGAGCTCTGGACCAAGCTCCCAAGGGAATCTCACACCCCTCAAACCACACATCCGAGTCATTGCCAAAGCTCCTCCAGCCTCCTGAGGGTTGTTGGGGGATTCCTGGAGTTCCTGGCAAGGGCTCCCAGCTCCCGAGTCCCAAATGCCGCCCCCTCCCGCCCCTCCTCCATGGAGTCTCTCCTAAAGAGCCTCTTGGCGCGAGCAGCCGAATTCAATCAGCCCTTTCACCATCTGCTCCCAGGCACTTCTGCTGGGGAGGGCTCGGGGCCAGGGAGGCTGTAATTCCTTAATAGCTTCCGGATGCTTCACGGGGTGGATGCGAGGCCTGGGAGTGTCTCAGCCTCTTTCCCCCAGCCCTTGCCGAGGTTTCCAAGCTCAGGCTTCCTCTGGGCAGATCTGAGCACCTCCAGCCGCTCGGAATTATCCCTGCCTGCCCTTCGCTCTTCCCGGCTGAGGCCAGGAGGTGACATAATCCCATCCTGGACAACGCTTGGCTCTGGGATGGGGATGCCTGAGGCTGATGGGGCAAGACCAGCTCATCTTTGGCCACCTTCCCCAGCTCACTCCCACCTTCATCTTCCCAGGGCTTGATCTGGCCCAATCCTCGCACTGGTCCTTTCCCTGGTGGGAAGTTTCCTAGAAGTAGGAGGTGGAAAGGAAGAACTTTCTGGGGTCAATTGGGAAAACTCATTCCTGTGCCCGAGGATACTGGAAACCCGGATGTTGCATGGCATAACACACCTGGGCAAAGCCCAGGAGCCCTGTGCTCAGCCTGGGATGGAGAGGATTAATCTTGGGGTTCTCCTGGAAAATCCCTTTTGTTGGTTTTCTTGTCTGCTTAAAAATTAATAAAACCAGAGGAATTGTTCCTGGGAAGTTGTGAAATGAAATTACTTCAGCTTTGCTGTTCCTGAGGCTGGCGTGGGCTGCAGAGCTTTGGTTCCCAGGTTTCTCCCAGGCCCCTTTGTGGCCTCCATCACTGGGGGAGCTGAGCTTGGACAGGGGACAAGGCAGTGAAATGGTGTAGGGCTGGCAGAGCATCCAGGGATGGCTTGTCCCTGCTTCTCTCCTGGTCCCAGATGAGAAGTTGACCCTCGTTCTCCTCTCAGCAATCCCTTGGATTTCACAGCTTCCAGCCCAGCCAGGAAAAGGCTCCTGTCTTGTTGTGGCTGCTGGGATCATCTACTGCTGTACCGAGCCTGTCCCGGCTCTGGGGGTGATGTGCAGTGTGTGGGACACGAGTGGTGCCCGTGGAGGTGACAGGTGGTGGCATCAGCAGAGCCACAGCTCCAAGGAGAGCTGAGGAGGTGGGGCTGGCTCAGGCGGCAGAGCAGAAGGGGCACCTTTTCCCTCTCCTGTTCAGCTGGTTGTCCCTCTCCTCCCTCCCTGCGAGGTGCTACTGGGCTGGGAGACACAGCTGGGGAAGGTGCTTGGAGCATGCAGTGACTGCTGTGATCTGCCCTGGGGCAGCTTTCAGCTGCAGAGGGGCTGCTGGGTGTATTTGTGTGTGTTTGAGTGTGTGTTTGAGTGTATGCTTGTGAGCCCTGGCCATGGACACCCTCAGAGAGGGTCAAGGCACTTGTGAAGGCAAATCTTCAGGGCAGTAAATCCAGGGATGCAAAGGACTTAACCACACAGGGGAATTGGAGGCATGTGGATCATTACCTGCCGTCTCTTGGCAGCTGCCAGTGGAGTTGACTGTTTGGTCTAAAGAGTTATAAATAATTTTGTTGATTAAAATGATTGATTATGCTCGGTCTAATATTATTTAGGCAGAGCAAACAGTGCTGAGATTTACCAGCTGCTCTCTGACCTCCCAACCCTGATCTGTTTGCAGAAAGCCTGTGCAATTATTTGTTTGATTTCAAAGCTAAATATCCTAATCTTCCCTCTCCGCCTTTGGAAACTGCAACTGGCACCGGGACAGCTCGGGCTGATAAGGGAGGGCAGCCCTGGAGTCCTCGTGTGCAGTGACACTTCCCTGGGCACAGAGGGGTGAGGGGGGGACATGGGGAGCTGGTGGTCACAGGTGAGGACAGGGAGAAGCTCTTGGGCTCCTCCTCCTCTTCCTCCTCCTTCTGCTCTACACGCGCTCACGGAGCGCTGCCCCGGGCAGAGCCGCAGCACTGCCAGGTGTGTGGCAGAGAGGGAAGCTGTCAAAGCCCGGCTGAGAGCGAGGGCTGGCTGCGGGCACGGCAGCCGCCACCCCTCTGCCCGCCGCGGGGACGCGATGCGCCGCGACTTGCCGCTGCCATTGAGCAATCTCCGCTGTCTGCCTGGCATTGCCCTGCGGGGAAGGGGTGGCCGGGAAGGCTGCGGAGGAGGGGTGGGACAGGCAGGAATCTGCAGCTGTCGAGCGGTGCAGGGCTCGCCCAGCGCCCGTCGCCCGGGGCAGCGAGCGGGAGTGACCCGGAGCTGCCGAGCCTCCCTCCCTCGTCATCCTCTGATCCTTCCTCATCACCGCCTTCGTGCTGGCAGCGTCCTATGGGGATGTTCTGGGCTTCAGGAAGCCGTAGGAACATCCCCAGAGAACTTCCAGTCATGAGTGCACGGACACACCACCGCGTCTCCACGGCAGGTCCAGCTCTGACAAACATTCCTGGAGGATGAATGGGAGCTGCTGAGTGGAGCAGAGGCTTTGATGTGGACGGACATATCTCGGGGGGTGAACATCACCCCAGCCCCAGGGCACTGCCTCTGTCCTGCCATGTGCTGCCCTCGTGTGTGGTGTGACTCGGGCCTTGGCTCAGCCTCGGGGCAGGGGCTGGGGCCAGGACACAGAGGGATCAGTCTGTGCAGGGAAATCAAGGGAAGGCTGGGGAATTCCTCGGGACAGACAGATTGGAGGTGTTTGGCTGAGCATCTCCGTGTCTAATCCCTTCCCAAGGCAAGGATAATTGAGGCTCCTGTTAGGGCTGGTGATTTCCCAGCAGCAGGGACAGCTCTGGAATCCATCTGCCTCAGAAATGTCCCATGTGCTGGTGATGGGCAGCACAAATGATGGGGTTTTATCCAGGGCATGGAGTCATTGCACATGGATCATCGGGACTGTGGGATGAAAACATCCCGAGCTGTGAGGTCATGCGTGGCTGCTCACAGAGTGTGCTGGCACAGTTTGTTCTTCAGGTGTGTTTGAGCCGGCTTGGAGGGTTGGGATCCTTTGTGAGTGATGAAAGAGCTCAGTTTGAGTGAAGGTTCCTTGGCCCTTCTCCTGCTGTGAGGGGACAGCCCTGCCAAGAGATCTCAGCCTTCCCTTTTCACACTTCCCATCCTGAGACCATCTTCCCCACATGATGTTCTGCCAATTATCTTCAACCTGGCCTTGCTACATCCCTGCTCTTCCTTGCTGGGAGACTCTGGTGCGTGGTTTGGCAGCTCCAGCCTGCAGCAGCAGCTGGAGCTGTTGGAGCTGAATCCCCTTTGTGACTCTCCCTATTTCTGGATGATGATGAAGGAGAGGGAGATGAATATCTGCAGAAGAGTCTGAGGGTTTGTTTGGATGGATGGAGAAATGTTCCATCTGAACTGCCCGGGGAGTACCTCGGGAGCATCCCGTGGGTGCTTCTGCAATCCAGGAAAAATCCATGTCAGGGTTCTGGGATGGGTTCATCCTTCTCTTAGAACAAATCCTCCAGTCCCATCCCTTCTTCATCAGAGATGCCAGAAGTGGCAACATCAGCCAGGGACTTGAGGAGAGAGCAGCAGAATTCCTGGGTTTAACCTGACTGGAAGGGAATGTGAGCTCTCAGGGATGGTGGGTGTGGATGACGGAGCACCGTGTCCCCCCTGAGTGCTGGAGCCCAGCGTGGGATTGCTCTGGAAGGGCTCAGGCTGGGCTCCTGCAGCCCTGGAAGCCTCCAGAGGCACGGCTGGGACTGAGGGCTCCTGGGGAGAGTGAGGAATTTCAAACGGCTTCTGGTCACAGGCGTGAGCCCCGTGAACGCACCGGGCTCTGTGTCAGCAGCACGGAAATATCTGTGCTTGTTTGCTCGGTGCCGAGCGCTGGGGCTTGGCAGGGCTTTTTTCCCTTTTTTCCCTTTTTTTCCTTTTTCCCTTTCCCCCCATTGCTGTTGAGCAATCCGAGCTCTGCGGGGTGTGAGGAGCTGGGTTTGGTTGAAAGGAGCATCTCCCGGAGGTGGGGCAGCGCCACGGGCATGACCTGGGCTGGCTGGTTACCCTTGACCTGCTTCCAGCCGGGCTGGGTGTCCATGACAGGCTTTTCCAGGCGCCAGGAGCGCATGTGTGCCTGTGCCCAGGGATTAGAGCTCCTTAGCGCGTGGTTAGCAGGGATTAGGGCGATTATCCCCGGCGAAGCGTGGCTCACAGGTTTGCGCCAGCCAGGGAGGGTCCTCCCAGCCCTGCTGAGGAGCGATCCCAGCCTGGAAGTGAGGTGCTAATCCTGGCTCCGGAGGGGACGCCTCTCCTGGGATATTCCACTGGGAAAGAGGAAGGGAAGGGCTCTAACGGCGGATGGCTGCGAGAAGAGGCTGTGCCTCCTGAGCACGAGGGGTTTGCGCAGGTGGAGGTCGCTCCTCGCTGGCTGCAGCCTCCTGGCCTGGCTGGCTCCAGCCTGGAGCTTCCACAGGAGTTTAATTAGCCTGGACTCTGCCCTCAGGCCAGCGGGCTCAGAAAAGGCTGGTGGAAGTTTTAGGTTGTGATGCTGTTAAATCTAAAAGGACTGCAGAGGCCATTTAGAGCTGATTCAAGACTGGAAAGGTCTCATGCTGAGCTGATGGTGCTGCTGGAGCAGAACCACTCCAGCCTTGCAGCATCTCACCGTAAAACCCTCGGATGGGGTTGGGAGGGACCTTAAAGCTCATCTCATTCCACAGTCACCTTCACTGTCTCAGGTTGCTCCAAGGCCTATCCAACCTGGCCTTGGATACTTCCAGGGCTGGGGCAGCCACAGCTTCTCTGGGCAACAGTGATGGAATTTTACTGATGACCAGTCTTGTTTCTGACTTCTTTGAAAGTGCTGTTAAACCATGGCCACGTTCTGCAACCTCAGAGGTGGCTGAATCTCCCCAGGGTTTGCTTTATCCATCAGTGCTCCTTCCAGCAGCTGAAACGGGGAGGATGGGGTGAATCCCCAGCTGAGGGAAGCCCCTGAGCTGCTGAAGGAGCTGTGGGTCCTGGTCCTGCTGAGCTGTGGGAGCTTTCCCATAATTGCAGCAAGCGCTGACTCGGGCTGTGGTTTAGCTCAGCTTCAGCCCTGGCCCTTCTCTAGCACTTCATTCCCTCTTCTCTCCCACAAAAGCCAAGGACGGAGTGAGCTGCCCATTAGGCTGCTCCCCTGCAAGCTCCTGGGACTCTCAAGGATGCTGCTTTCCCAGGATTGCCATCCAACACCCACACTACAAAGCATGGAGAGGGATAGAGGGAGGGAGGGAGGAGAAGAAGCTGGAGCCCGAGCAGGGCAGGCTGTGACTGATGGTGGCTGCAGAATGCTTTCCCTGGGCCTGGTTCCTCACAGCTGCCAGATCCCCAGAG
>VXBQ01011157.1:132414-168193 GCA_013400175.1 Phainopepla nitens | reverse complement strand
TCCAGTTTTCCTCAGGGACACGTGTCTCCCAAGCACCCTCCAAGCCAGGTTATCCATGGGACAGAGCTGAGCCCAAAACCCAAGGTCGAGCAGAGCATCCCAACACCTCACCCACAGCCAAACCTTCCCCTCTGGTGCTCCAAGTGCTGAGAGCCCAAACCTGGGACAAAATGCTTTTATCTGCATTTGGAGAGGACAGTGTTCAGGCCCGTTTTTTGGGGGAAGAGCTGGCCCCCATGGCACACCACATCTCCCTAAGAAAACTGCTGAGGGCCAGAAAAAAGTCGGCTTTGTTGGGCTTTCTGCAGCACTAAGCACTGTGGGCTTTCGGTTTCCTCTCTTGTTTTTCTCTTGAAGCCCAGCTTTCATCTCACAGTATTTATTTTTCACTGCTTGAAGGAGGTAAAAANGGTTTGCTTTATCCATCAGTGCTCCTTCCAGCAGCTGAAACGGGGAGGATGGGGTGAATCCCCAGCTGAGGGAAGCCCCTGAGCTGCTGAAGGAGCTGTGGGTCCTGGTCCTGCTGAGCTGTGGGAGCTTTCCCATAATTGCAGCAAGCGCTGACTCGGGCTGTGGTTTAGCTCAGCTTCAGCCCTGGCCCTTCTCTAGCACTTCATTCCCTCTTCTCTCCCACAAAAGCCAAGGACGGAGTGAGCTGCCCATTAGGCTGCTCCCCTGCAAGCTCCTGGGACTCTCAAGGATGCTGCTTTCCCAGGATTGCCATCCAACACCCACACTACAAAGCATGGAGAGGGATAGAGGGAGGGAGGGAGGAGAAGAAGCTGGAGCCCGAGCAGGGCAGGCTGTGACTGATGGTGGCTGCAGAATCCTTTCCCTGGGCCTGGTTCCTCACAGCTGCCAGATCCCCAGAGCCAAACTCAGCCCTCCCTCACCTGGGGGCTGNTTTTTTTTTTTTTTTTTTGAAGAAATATATTTATTTTAAATTAAAACAACGAATGTCTGCACCTTCTGTGCCATCCTTGCAGAGGGAGGAAGGGCTGGTCTCTGGCAAGTTGCTGCAGGAAGGGGAATCAAATCTCCCCCTATCTGCTCCCATCTCACCCCATCCCCACAGTCCCAGTAAACACCTCTTGCTGTGCTTATCCCTGCTCCCCATCCAGATTCCCTTCTGATCCCTTTTTTCCAGCTTTCTGTCCCACTTTCCCTTTCCCCCCGCGACTCTCGCTGCCCTTTGGGTCCAAGGAGCCCTAATTGGAACAGGCCGGCTCCTCTCCTGCTTCCTGCGTGGGAGTGAGAGGCAACGCTTGTGAAAACAGTTCAAAAGTGCACACAAATTTTTGCCTAATCCTGCCTAAATAACAGGGGGCTCAGCCAGGGTTGTTTGCCCGGGTCTCCCTGCTCCAGGGCGGGGGGCACCTGGGAAAGGAGGAGTTGCCCGAGGGGCTGGAGGCACCCGGGGGTGCTGGAAACCCGAGCTGGGGACACGGGGACGTGGTGGGGACGTGGTGGGGACGTGGTGCCTCGCTGGGGAGCGTGGGAAGGGTCTCGGCTCCCGGCCCCCCCTCTCCTCAGCCTCCTCTGATCCTGAGAAAGGTTCTCAGCTGCTGAACCCTCCCAGCTGGGGGACGTTGGGAAATCTGTGCTCCAGCTTCCCCCAGCTCCAACTCTGCCCTGGTTTGGATGCTGGGGGAAGCTGGGGCAGAGGGGCTCAGGGAGATGAGCTCGGTGTGGGCTGGAGGGGGGAACCGTGGGCTTGGGGCCACCGACTCACTGTGGGCATGTGGGAAGAGGGTGGGAGAGTGAAACCCTGTCACCCCTTGCAAAGCCTGTGGGAAACTCCTGCTCCATCATCATCCTGCAGTGGGGGCACATCCTGGAGCGTGGGCAGCTCCAGAAGGATGGGGTGGGGGCTCCGGGGGATCTCAGCAGCCTCAGGGCTCAAGGATTGAGGTTTCTGAGGGACACAGGCATGAATTCATGGAGCGCTTGGGTGCACAGTCCCTGCAAATGATCTTGTTTGAAACCAGCATGCATCTTCTCCCCTAATTTAATCATGGAATCCTGGACTGGTTTGGGTTGGAGGGGACCTTAAAGGCCATCCAATTCCACCCCACTGCCCCGGGCAGGGACACCTTCCACTGTCCCAGGTTGCTCCAAGCGCTGTTCAACCTGGCCTTGGGCACTCCTAGGGATGGGGCAGCCACAGTTGCTCTGGGCACCTGTGCCAGGGCCTCAGCACCCTCACAGGGAAGAATTTCCTCCTAAAAATCTTATCTAAATCTAAATCTAAATCGACCCTGTTTCATTTTTAAGCCTTTCCCTCTTGTTTCTATGCCTCTGCCAAGCCACACCAAGGCCTGGAATCTCCATGACATCCATGTGCTCCAGGCCTGGGAAGGGGACTGCTGAGGAGACCTCGAGTTCCTGGCCTTGGTGTCCATCCATCCATCAGGCAGGGACAGGAGGTGCTGTGGGGTCAGGTGGCTCCGCTCTGACCCTCCCCACATCCATCTCCAGCAGCTACTGGGTGAAACCCCACACAGGGACACACTGGGGCTCTGATGGAAAAAAAAGTGAGTGGCCGAGGGGAGCTTGGAGGAGTCACTGACCCCATGTGGAAACTCGGCTGAAAAATGACTTTGCTCCCATCCTTTTGCTCGGAGCATCCTTTTTTTTTCCCCTATCTGCCATTTATTTTCCTTCTGCAGTCAGCTGCAAATGGCTTTGGCGTGCAGAGGAGTTCTGTGCATTTGAAGGTCAAAATCCTCAAAGTTTGTAAATCTGAATCCTTTAAAAAGATCAGATGGGTGGAAATAGTTTACACATGCAGGGCCTGGTGGGAGCAGAGTGGGAATTTGGCTGGGAGATGAACTTGGTGACCTTGTCCTCTTTGCTCCTGGTTTTCTCTCAGGCTCCATGTACCCCTTGCTGGGGGTCTGGGCAGGTACCCCCTAGCACAGAATCCATCCAGGGCAATGTCAGCATGTTCTGTCCTCTTGTCTCTCTGAAGTCCCATCCCCAGTGATGTCAGGGAGCTGAAGGTGCCCTGTTTGGAGAAGCCATGAAGTCTCCAGATCCCTCTTTGCCCTGGAAAGCTGCAGCCAGATAAAAGTTGTCCCCATACGAGGCAAATTCTGCATCTCTGCACTACAGATGCTGCAGATGCTGCTGACAGAATTCTCCAGGGCGACTGCAGCACTGTTTAAAAATCAAACTGTAACTCCCTGCCTGCTCTCCCAGGAGGGAAATCAAAGGCAGCTCTATCGGCGCAGGACGAGGACATGGCATCCATGCAGCTGATTGCACGTGGCAGCCGTGTCAGGGGGGCTTTGATGGGCTCGTAAAAACCAGCCAGAAATCCCAGTCTGGCCCCTGCTGCTGAGCTTGCTTTTGGGATTAAAGCCCTGGCATTCCTAAACTGGGTTTAGGTGGAACAGCTGGGCTTGGCGCTGGTTCCAGCCCCAGCCCCTGCACACAGCCCTGAGCTCTGTGGGCAGCACTAAAGGAGAGGTTTTATTGGTGCAAGGTTTGATTAAAATCTTGCAAACAGGTTTCAGATGGCACTGAAAGCTGATACCGGGGCAGCTAAGTCGGGCTTGTTGCTTTTGTTCTTGAAATTCTGCTCAACTCTGACCTTTAGGCAGCCTGGGCTGGAGGCGAACGGCTGGAGGATATTGCCAGGGCTGGGTTTGCCTCCACTGGAAGGAATTTCCTTGCACCCAGCAAAGTTCATAGGATATTCCAGGTTGGAAGGGATTCACAGGGATCACTAAGTCCAACTCCTGGCCCTTCACAGATCTGGGTGAAGCCCACCATGCTCCCTGCACATAAACCACCCAGTTTTTTAATAAATACTGAATTATTTAAATAAATTCAGTACCCCCAAAGCAGCAGAAGCAGAATTTAGTGTAAAAACTGTCCATCCACCCCATCTTTCTCAAGCCACTCAGCCAAGCCTTGTCCCCACACAAGTCTGCAGAGCTGCATACACAAGTTTGGTTTTCCCTGGGTGAGTTTTCCCCAGCTCTGGGACACCGCTGACCCAACCAAGGCTTCTGCAGGCTCAGGGCTTTGGGGCTGCTTTGTCCTCAGCAGAAATTTGAACAAGTGGCTGCGACCTCACAGGAAAAAAGCAGATGATATTTCTGTCCTAAATCTGCCGAGCACAACATATTTTGCAGAAGCCTTGAAATGCACATTTGGGTTGATTTGGGTGTTTAAATAGAAACTGTCCTCTGGCATGGTGGGTTTTTTTTTATTTGGGAACAGACTGTTTGCTTCCCTGTGACCTCTCCCTAGGAATCACTTTTAAGTCTCCCCTGTTTTGACAGGTTGTTTGTGCAGAGCTCAGCATTCACCTTCCTAAACCGAAATCTTATCCTTCCGCTACTGAAAAATTGATTTGCTGGATTTGTGCAAAGTCAACCCCATGGATCCTGCACAACCAAACAGCGGGATCAGGGATGGGCCCTTGCTGTTACAGGGATAAAAATACCATTTTTCACCCTGTTCTTGGTGTCTGGCCTGAGGAGCTCACCTCCACACAGGTTTTCATGGGTGACTCAGTGTTAAAATTAGGGTTAGAACCGTTTTCTCAGCCTGGCTCTGACTCATCTTCGCAGAGCAGGCAGGAGCTGCTGTTGAGGCAGGCAGAGGGAACAGATTCCTGGGTGGTCCCTGTGACCACAGAGCAGGGAGAGCAGAGCATTCAGATGTAACTTGAGGATGAAGGGAAAGGGGCACTGAGCCACTTTCTCCCAGTGTTATCTCAAGCAGCAGATGGGGAACAGAGATAGCGATGGTGGCTGCTCATTTTCTGTGCCCTTTCCAGCCAAATCCAGTAAATAATGAAGTGTAATTTGCCAAATAGCCTTTGGAAGTGGGATTTGCATTCGAAGGTCCTGATCCTGCCACTGTGGAGGCAGTCCTGGATTTGTGTGGTGGGCTGAGAGCAGGAGTTGTGTCCTGACAGACTCCATGTTGGGAATTTCACTGTCCCTGCCTGAGCCAAGAGTCTACAAACCATTTCTTGAGAACCTTGGGGACTTGGCTGGAGGATGTGCAAAGGGAAGGGGAAATTTTTGAATTGGGGCTGTGAGGTGGAAGGGGCAGAAGTGGGGACAGAGAAGTTGCTCTGTTTGGCTTGGCAGTGGAATTGCTTTAGGGGCATCCAGCAGATGATTTGGGGATGCTTTGCAGCATTGTCACCCTCACCCTGTACTACAGAGCTGCATGTGGAGGTGTATCCATGGAATCACAGGATTGTTTAGGTTGGAAAAGCCTTCCAAGATCATGGGGTCCAACCATTCCCCAGCACTGCCAGGCCACCACCAACCCATGTCCCCAAGAGCCACATCCACACGTCTTTTAAATATTTCCAGGGGTGGTGACTCCACCACTGCCCTGGAATTCTATTGACCCAACCCTCATATTCCCACTTGGAAAAAAGCCCAGTGTAGGGTTGTTTGGCCTTTAAATGATGCCAACTCATGGGGAGGAGTTGCGTGGAGCAGGAGTTCCAGACTGGGAAGCAGCTGGGCTGGCTGTTCCCAGTGGCTGCAGCGCTGCTTCCATCCCTGACTCCGTGTTTTATCAGGAATACACCAACACTGCCTGCAACAAGCCCTCAGCAGCATTTTGCAGGTGTAAAGGTTTATTAAATCAGGGGCTTAACGAACTTGGAGAGATGGAAAATTGCAGTGGCTGAGTTTCCACAAGACACAGAATTCTTTGATTTTCAATGTCTGCATCCAGATATGATGAGAACGCCAAAGACTTTGCCCATGGTGTCATTTTTCCACTGAGTTTTCATGGAAAATTTCCACTAGGCTGCAGAGCTAAACCAGCCACAGGTGGAAGATTTCCATCTCTGCTGACCAAGTGCAGTTTTTGGGATGGTGGTTGTTCGAGACTTTCCTTCTCCATCAAAGATGTTTTTCAGGAATACCGAAAGTACAGGAAAAAGAGCCAAACCTCTATTCAGATATCTTGCCTGAAATGGTTGCTTTTATTTGTGAGACTCTTTGGCTAGAAAGATTCTCCTCCTTCCAAATAAATTAGAAAAAGGGATTAAAAAAAAGGAAAGGAAGAGCTTTGGTCCTTGTCAGGATTGACTCCAGGCCTGGCTGTTGGATTGGCCCCGCTGTCTGAGGGGATGGCTGGCGTTGTCCATGACTCACCCTGCTCTGTGCTGGGGATGTGCATGATGTAACTGTGGGCTAATGTGGGATTTTCCAGCTCTTTGTTTCCCTTCCTCCCTCAAATGGGTATTCTGCTCTTCTCCATCCTGTTTCAGCCTGCTGTCAGCTCACTTTTTCATGGAGTCATAGAATCATGGAATGGTTTGGGATGGAAGGGACCTTAAAGCCCATCTCGTTCCACCTCCTGCCAAGGGCAGAGACACCTTCCACTATCCCAGGTTTTGCAACCTGACTGTGGACCCTTCCAGGGATGGGGTGCCACAGCTCCAGAGCCTCCCCATCCCCACAGGGAGGAATTTCCTAGGATAAAGAATTTTCTAGGATTCTTTAATTTTCTCCCTGCTTTTCTTTGGACTGGCATGACAGAGTGGTAATTCAGGGATGCTTTTCTCCCTCCTTCTTGCTCACCCTAGTGGGGGACTCTTTGCCTTGCTCAGTGCCTGGAGCTGCTGAGCCATTTCCCAGGCTCCAGACACACCTAGAATGCTGTAGCCCAGCAGGCTGATGTCTGGAAAGGCCTTGATATCATCACCCAGTAGCACATCCCAGAAGTGCAGGGACACCATGTGCACCTGGCTAGCACTCCCTGACACCTTTCCCAGCCCCGTGTCCTCATGGCCGTGTTTCTCTCCTGCTTCTTTCAGACATGGAATGTGCGGATGTGCCTTTATTAACGCCCAGCAGCAAAGAAATGATGTCCCAGGCACTGAAAGCCACGTTCAGCGGCTTTGCCAAGGAGCAGCAGCGGCTGGGAATTCCCAAAGGTAAGACATGGCTTCCCATGAACAACCACGGTACCCACAGGGGTTGTGTCCTCTTTCCAGGCTGCCCAGAATTCTCCCTGCCTGCCATCTTCCCTAATGGTTCTCTTAGGCGGTATTGCCTTTTGAATACCACCTGAAGCTTCTTGGAAGCTTCAGCTGGAAAAACGTGGACAAGTCATCTCCACTAAACAGAAAAGCAGCAGGGACCCTTTACTAGAAGCTGCTGACTGGGAGAAAGGAAGAAAATTGGAGAAATGGGTGGAAGAAGGGGGTCAGAGAAGTGATGGGATTTTTAAGAAATCCCAAGTGAATCCAAAGCTTGTTCCTTGGATGAAATGTGTCCGCATTATGGCTGATCCAGACTGGGCATGGTGTTCTTCACACCCTGATGCCAGTGGGCTGCCAATCTCCACGGATGAGGCTGTGCTAGTGCAGGGCAGCTGGAGCACTGTCTGTGTCCTGCTTTCCTGGGAAAACTGCCTGTGGATGCTCACTGCTGGATCCCTCTGCAGACCCCCAGCAGTGGACGGAGACGCATGTGCGGGACTGGGTGATGTGGGCAGTGAACGAGTTCAGCCTGAAGGAAGTGGATTTCCAGAAGTTCTGCATGAACGGAGCTGCCCTCTGTGCCCTGGGCAAGGAGTGCTTCCTGGAGCTGGCACCTGACTTTGTGGGAGATATCCTTTGGGAACATCTGGAGATCCTGCAGAAAGGTGAGTCCTGGAGTCTCCCAGGTGAACAATTCACAGCATCCTGGCCAGCCTGGTTTTGGGGCTTTCCATAGACCAGGAGGTGTTCACCTTGAGCTTCAATCCTAGGGAAAACATCTTGAAAAGCCCAGCTTTTCAGCACAATTCCAAATGGGCATCCCAACAGCAATGGGCAAGGCAAATCCTGGCAGTGCCTCAAAGAGGCAGAGTGTTTGTGCCAGTTACTTGGCAGGGATCCCCAGTGGGCAGGGACGCTCTGCCTGCCTGGAATCCATGGTGGGATTTTCCAAAGCATTTTTCTTCAGCCTGTTCAGCTCCTGTTGTGAATTTTACTATTTCCTCCACTGGAACTGGGTACAGGAATACAGCCAAAATCCTACCCGAATTTCCCAGCAGTGATTGGAAGCTGCTTTGCTTTGTTCCATGTTCCAAAAAAAGGGTGTTTCATATCCCCAAACCCAGCATTTCTGGGAGGAGAAGCCATCCATGCCACTCCCTGCATGACAGCATCTAAGGGCATTAACTTTCAGTGACTGAGAGGACACACTTTGATCTAGAGTGTTGATTTTCTGTGTCTGAATGCCCAGGAGCACTGGGATGGTTTCTGAGGAGCAGGTGAGGAGCTGAGCACCTCTCCCTGAGCTACAAGCAGGAGCTGCAGCACACCTAGACTCTTTTTCCAGCTCCTTTCTCTCCAGAGCTATTTCCTTTCCTGGAATGTCCCCTGTGCTGTCCTACTGACCCTGGTGGCAGGAAGGGGAGGGGGAGCACAGTTATTGCTTCCAGGAAACCATTGACAAATGGATGTTAATTGCCCATTACTAATTTTACTGCTACCTGTGGTTTGCAGAAGGTAAACATGGCCCTTGCTGGGCTCTGGGCTGGCCAGGCTGTTTTCCTGCTCTTGGGCTCTAAATCTAGTCTGTCTCTTTTGTTTTGCATATTTTTCATGGAGTGCTTGGATCAACACCGAGCAGTTTAACCAAACAAAGCCAAACCTTGTGGTCAGCCCAATTTCTCCTTGCAATGAGCCATTGCTTGCACCTTCCCACAGCCATTCTTCCTTGCTATCCCTGCCCATGGCTGGGAATAGATGGTCTTCAAGGTCCTTTCCAACCCAACCCATCCTAGGATTCTGTAATTCTGTGATTTTTTTGGGCTGTGCCCTCTGGAGAGGGTGGGATGTGCTGCAGGTACTGACTGAGGCACCAGGGCTGGGTTTGCACCTCCTTCCTGCAGATTCTCCACACATGGAGATGGACTTGATGCTGTAAATTTATGGCAGAGTGGGAATCATCATTTCAGACAGCACTGACACATGTGGGTATTCAGACACCGCAGTATTGATGGTACAAAGGCCTGGGATAGGGAGGAGTTTTTCAAATAAGCTGAAAGTCTTTGTGCCTGCTGCAACTCTTCTTCTGAAAGGCTGAAAATAAATAAAGCTGAATTTCTATGTCTTCACATTGTTGGTGTTGCCCTGGGAACCAAGAAATGTCTGTTCCCTGTTTAGTTTCACTGGTGACTTTGTCACTCTTGCACAAGCAGGGCCCTTGCTCCTCTGGTGGGCTCTGAACACATTTACAGTGAGGTATTTGGTGAGTAGCAAAGAACTTCCAAGAAACAGCTAGGTTCCCCCTCAGGGAACATTCTGTTCCCTGCAAGTCCTGGGGCTCATCTCCAACCCTGACCAGAGCTGGGCTGTGCTGGTGTTGTACAGACAGAACAGAGCTGACTCTGCCACGTCTCTGCCCAGGACGAGCTGGGTCTCCCTCTGCACCTGGATGTGAAGTGGGAAGAGATCCAGGTGTGTCCAGGCTCAGCCAGGGCTCCAGCTCATCTCTCCATCTTCCGCACCACCATCATCACTGGGGGTGTCCGTGCTGGGAGTGGCTCTTAACCCCAAAATGCCTGGTTTTACCTGTGCTGCTGGCCCAGGGTTGTGCTGGGACAGGCTGTGACCCCACTGTCCCCTGAGCTGACACTGTCCCCTGTGAGCACTGTGTGACTCATGTACCACAGCCTGCTCACGGTTTAAAAACAGCATATGGGCACCTTTTCCCTGCATGGATTTGGGTATTTTCAGGCTTATTTTTCCATTATTCTTCCTAAAATAACCTCCTCAGTTACCAGCAGGCAGCAGTGCCCTGCACTTGACTCTAAGCACAGCCGAAGGTTCTCCCCTGCTCTGTGGTCACCCCCTGCCCCTTGGCAGACACTGAGGAGAGAGGAACAGAGCATTTCTCATTAGCCCTCTGTGTTTGCACAACCCCTCCTTTTGTTAGGGAATATTTTCCAGCCTGCAATCCCCAGGGGAGAGGGCCAAATTTAGGCTCCTCGAAGGCGAACGTGCGTTATCTGTGCTTGGATTCTGCAGAGCCTCGCAGAAACAAACCCAGCCCAGAGCTGCCCAGGAGTGTTGTTTTGGTTAAAAGAAAGAAAATCTCTCATCCCAGTATCCCTGCCCAGAATGCCATGCTGGAATGAGTCAGGTGTCCATGGAAAAACTGCTCAGCATAGGGGCAGGGTGGCTTTTACATGGGAAAGCAAATTCAGTGCAGCCCAGGAGGAGCAAGGCACTTGGAAAAAGCCATGGGAAGCAGGGAATCCACCCTTTGACGTGCTCCATGCTCTTTCCCAGTGAGTTATGCCTATGGAAAGTTGAAATTTGGCATTTTGACCACACATTCATGGAGGAGTCTGTGACAGGAGTGGGGTCAGGGACAGTGAGAAAAAGCAGTTTTGAACATGGAATGTTCTGCCTGCATCAGGTGCTGCACAGGCTGGGAATTCACATGCAGCTGGGGTCAGAGGAGCTGGGTTTGGGATGGATTACCCGCTCCCTCGTACACACCTACTGCTGGTCTAAAAATAGAGCTTTTCCAGGAAAACAACTGTCCTTGTGTAGGGAACTCTTCCAGGAGCTCACACATGGAAGTGTGCTCAGCAACCGCCAGGAGAACAAGAGGTGACAAAGCCTGAGGCAAGCAAGGAAATGATGCAGCTGGAGCTCAGAGCCTCCTGGAGCCCTGGCTGAGAAAGCTGTTGCTGTATGGGTTGGGTTGGTTTTGTTTAAGTTCGGCCATACCTGAGGCAGGAATTCCCCAAGGACCCCATGTGCCCCAGGTTTCTGTGGGATTTCAGCTCTGAATTCTTTCCTGTTGCTCAGAACGCCTCAGTTTAACCCAGGGAGGAGATTTTGGGAAGTTCAGGGCTCTCTGTGTCACAGCAAGTCTTGCACAGCCCTGTGTGCCTTCGGACTGGTGACATTTCCTTCCTTTCCTCTTTGCAGAAGAGGTGAAACCGTACCCAGCAAATGGAGTGAACACCACATACCCTGAGTCCCGCTACACCTCAGACTACTTCATTAGTAAGTCTCAATTAGCAGTGTCAATTAGCATGCCTGGAAGCACCTTTGAGCAGAGATTTGTCCGCACCACAATAAGACTGCACCATGCAAAGGGTGATGTTGTTTTTCCAAGGGTTTAGGGTTGATTTGGAAGCCTCCTGTATTTTTTGGCAGCTGCCTTGTGTGCCATAATCTGATTCTTCTCAAGCACTATTTGTTTGAAGCTGTAGCTCAGCAGTCTTTGAAAGCAGCCCCAGCACACCTGAGTACTGGGAACTGTAAAAAAACCTTTTAAAAAAGGGAGGGAATAGGGAGAGAAGGCTTAATTCTGGATTGCCAGGGAGGAGCCTAGCACGGAAAGGGATGAATCTCCACATGCACTCCTGTACTTCCCATTGCCATTGCTTTGGAGATGTTCCTTAAGGTACTGGAAATCTGGGAGATATTTAATAAACCAGCAAAAAGCCTAACTGACCTGAAGAGGAGAGATTTAGACAAGGTGTGAGGGAGAAATCCTTCTCTGTGAGGGTGGGGAGGCCCTGGCACAGGGTGCCCAGAGAGGTCTCTCCATCCCCTGAATTGTCCCAGGCCAGGTTGGATAGGGCTTGGAGCAACCTGGGATAGTGGAAGATGTCCCTGCCCATGGCAGGGGTGGGATTGGATGAGCTTTAAGTTCCCTTCCAATCCAAAGCCTTCTGGGATTCTGGGATTCTGTGGATTGAGATTCCAAGCTCTGGCACTGGGAAGAGGTGGCTGTGGAAGGCACTCACCTTTCCCAATCAGCAATGAAACATTTCTGCCCTGTTGCTCCTTTGCTGAGACTCCACCCAGGATTTTCCAGCTTTTTCCATCTGACATCTCCCCGTTTGACATCTGGGAGGAGTTTGGTGCACATTGAGGATGGTTGGGGACATCTTATTTTGCTAAACTGTTGCATTTTTTCAGACCCCATGTCTGTAGCTTCTGGAACCCTTCCCCAAAGCAGTGCCTAAGGGTGGGGGTGGGGGATGCTCTGGTTCCTTGGGGCTGGTTTTGGGCAGGGTTTGATTGCCTTTGTGCCCCCAGGTTATGGCATTGAGCACGCCCAGTGCGTGCCCCCCTCCGAGTTCTCCGAGCCCAGCTTCATCACCGAGTCCTACCAGACCCTGCACCCCATCAGCTCGGAGGAGCTGCTGTCCCTCAAGTACGAGAGCGATTATCCCTCGGTGCTGCTGCGGGAGCCGGCGCAGGACTCGCTGCAGACAGACTACTTCTCCATCAAGCAGGAGGTGGTGACACCTGACAACATGTGCATGGGCCGTGCCAGCCGAGGTAAGGCTGGGCTTAAAGCCAGGGCTGCCTCACATTCCTGCTGCCCTCACCTTCCCTCCCGTGGGAACGGCTCTGGGGACCCCGAGGCCACCAGGGAGCTGTGCAGTGCTAGCACAGCCCTCTCCCAACACATACTGGATTCCCTGGTGGCTTTCAGCCCTCCCTGCCCTCTTCTCCAGGGAAAACTAGAGGAAGGTCTTTCTTTCCTCCCCTCTGCTGCTGGTTTTTGCATCATCTGCAGAAACGGCATGTTTCTGGTGCTGTGCTTTGTGTTGAACCTGAGTGAAATTGAACTGAACTTGCATGTTACCAGGGAGGACAAACTGCTGCATGCTTGTAGAAATCCCATTTTTTAGGAGCCCCACAAATTCTTCACATATTCTCACCAGGAATTGCTGTTCAAGGCTCTGAAGAGTTTTGCGCTCTGTGATCCAAAGTCTTTATCCATTATGTCCAGGGGTTTGATGGCTGCTTGTTTGAAATGTTCTGCTGTAGCCAATTCCTGAGCTTTGTTTCGAGGTGCAGATGTCAGGGGCTGAGGCAGCAGCAGAGTTAAGGACCCCCAAATGCTCCTCTCCAAAGAGTTATGGATACATGTTTCCTGTTGGAGATGGTGGGATTTAAACACCTGAACATTTTGGAGGATCTGAGTGAGCCCTAATAGCTTCCCAATTAATGTTATGAGATTGGGAACATGTGGGGCCCACATGTCTGATTGCTTTGTGATCACATCAGTGATGGCAGGCTGGGGATGTGGCTCTGTCTTTTTTCAAAGCAAAAAGTTTAATACACAGAGCTCAAAGTCCCTCACAAGTGGGATGGATCATTATCTCTGGATTCCAGGTAGGGAACCTGAGGCATAGGGAAGAGATGTGACCTGCCTGCCACCCCTCTGAATGGAATCTAGGTATCCCTAGGCCCAGAATTCATTACAGTGACGTGTTGCTGTGAGCCAGGTTTGATGTGGAGCAGTTAAATCTATTTATCCAGAAAGCTGAGGATGAGCTGCCTTCCCAGGAAAGCCAGAGCTGCTTTCCAGGGCTGCATCACACATACAGCTGATTTGAACTTTCTCACTCTTTTTCCAAGCTGGGAGAGCTAATTACAGGGAAGTTGTTTATCGTGTTATTGCCTCTCCTTCTGAGAGAGGTGACCTGAGCCAGAAGGGCAGCAGGGTTTTGATTTTGGGTAAATTTCTCTTTTTGGGTTGTTTTTCTGCCTAAATTTCAGCAGTGTCTTGACCGTTTCTTTAACAAAGGTGATTTCATCATTCTCGCAGTGCAATGACTGAGGAAGGCTTTTGCAACTGTACTTTGAGCCTATTCTCAGTGACAAACCAAAAAATGGTTTCAGGGGAGGGAAGAGAGAGCCCTTGGTGCTGCTGTTAGCAAAGACTTGAACACAGATTGCAAGAGGCTTTGCTCACACCAGTGCTGCATTTCAGCCATGGAAGGGCCTTTTGAGGGACACAAATCCTCCCAGGGGCAGGGGAAAGCCTTTATATGAAGCAGAGCCCAGTTAATTTATATTTATGTCCCTCTTTACCTTGCACTGTCTTACAATGTTAGTCTGACACAAAGTTAAGCCCTTCTGCATCACCTCAGGGTGAAGGTTTTCCACATTCACCTTCTGTGGGGCCTTTAGGAGGAAATTTTGGGGCCCCACAGGAGTTGTTTCTCTCTGCCCTGTCAGCGAGGGCAGCTGGCTGAGAAGTGGAGCTGCCAAACTCATTTAAGCTTCTCCTGATTAAGTGCAGGGCGTGATTGTTCCAGCTAGGTGGAATTTTGGTGAATTTTCAATGGAGTGACACAAATCACATCTCTGTCAGATTTTAATTCCTTTTCTAAATGATCCTGTGCTGCAGGACTGCCCAGGAAATTGGTTATGCCAATTAATGTACACACATACAGCAGCATTGTGTTCCCCTTAGCAGGATTCAGGGGAGGGTTGGAGTGTGAAATCCTCAAAAAACTGAAAGAAAATAGAAAAGAGTTTGAAACAGGGCTGGCCCAGCAGAATGAATCCAATGGATCCCAGCTCCCAATGATTCCAGGCCAGCAATCAGGGCAGGGCCTGCAGTAGTTGAGTCTTTTCACAGCAAGTGCTCTTCAAACTACAACACAACAAATATTTGGGGGTGTGTGCCAGCGCCCTTCCACGCTCCCTGTCCCCAGGGATTTGCTCTCTGGGCCCAGCCTGTGGGTAGCTGTGCCAATGGAAATTTCTCCAGGAGCTCTTGCACAATCTCAGCAGCTGTTTTTAGCTGGGTTTGGGAAATTAGTGAACTTGAATGATCCTGTTACGCTCGTAGCTTGTCAGGAAAGATGTTGAGCAATAGGCAGAGTAGGGAGATCAGAGGCAACAATTTCAGTTTGTTCTTTGGGTCCTTTTTTAGCTCTGTTTCAGTACAGAGGCTTCACGGGCTGACTCTGGGGGGTGTAAATCAGCACTGCTGAGGATCTGGCCTCTCATGTTCTGGCTTCGACTAAAAATACCCCAGAGAGTGACTTTGACACAAACCAGCTGTGCTCACCTTACCAGAGCTGGAAAAAGCTGTTGAGGATCTCAGCCATTGGCTCTCCTCTTCCATCAAACCTGCTTCTGGTTGGGGATTTGGGGCTGGCTGGAACAGATGGCAGCAAAAGGCTGCTGTGTAGTTTGGGAAGAAACATCAAAATTAAAAGAGCTAGGTGTGCCTGAGCAGTGTTTGAATAGGGCTGGCAGATATAATGGGGGATTTATTGGAGACCTCCAATATCCTTTAGCAGCAAGAGAATACAGCAATCAAGGAATCATAGAAAGGTTTGACTTAGGAGTGACCCTAAAGTTGGTTCCCCCCCTCCCCAGCCATGGGCAGGGACACCTTCCACTGTCCCAGGCTGCTCCAAGGCCCATCCAACCTGGCCTTGGACACTCCCAGGGCTGGGGCAGCCACAGCTGCTCTGGGCAACCTGTGCCAGGGCCTCACCACCCTCTGAATAAAGAGGTCCTGGAGTGCCCATGTTTAGGCTCCCGAGCTGAGCCTTGAGTATCTAAAGTGAGTTACATCTCTGACGTTACCTTTTGGAAATGAGGGACCATTGCTAGTCAGCACCAAGCACCAGTCTTGGTTAGAGAGGCCAGATTTGGGTTTTTCCCATCTCTCTCTGCCTTGCTCTTCTGCATTAAGTTTTCCTGAGCTCAGCCCTGCTCTGAATGGCAAAGAATTGCAGGTCTGGGCTGTGCTTACTTTGGGGATGGGCTGTAAAGGAGCAGCATCAGTTGTCCTGTGCCTGCACAGTGCACAGGTGAAGCATCCTGTGCCGGCCAGGCCCGTCTCACCTGCTGTGCCTCCTGCAGGTAAGCTGGGAGGCCAGGACTCCTTTGAGAGCATAGAGAGCTATGACAGCTGCGACCGCCTGACGCAGTCCTGGAGCAGCCAGTCCTCCTTCCAGAGCCTGCAGCGTGTCCCCTCCTACGACAGCTTCGACTCCGAGGACTACCCTGCCACCCTGCCCAGCCACAAGCCCAAGGGCACCTTCAAGGACTATGTGCGAGACCGGGCCGACATGAACAAGGACAAGCCTGTCATCCCTGCTGCTGCCCTGGCAGGCTACACAGGTAGGGCGCTTTGTAGGAAACCCTCTGTGCCCCCCAGCAGCTCAGGGAGCACCTCCCCATCCCCAGGGGCAGAGCCTCGGGGCACTCTGGGCTGCCCCAGCTCGGTGTGGCTGGTGCAGGGGTGTGAGGGAGGGTTTTGGGGTGTCTCTGGGGTCAGCCCAGGGCTGCATCTCCTCAGAGCGTCCCACCCATCCCACACCTCACGGGGGATGTGGCACCTGGCTGAGCACAGGGCACTCAATGCCTTGTCCTCCATTTGCCCCTGGCTGGCTATGGCAGGAGCTGGGTCTGGTTTGGTTCCTGAACACGAGGTGCTGCAGAGCCCACGGCCCCCTGGGGCAGTGACTGTGGCCCCTTGGTTGTGGTTTCCCCCCCAGGAGGGGCAGGAGCAGCCTCCCCTCCAGCCCTGCTGTGTGTGGTGGGGACAGAGCCTCTCCCCTCGGGCAGGAGGAGGCCCCGCTGTGCTCTGTGCCTTGGGGTGAGGCAGGGATCGGGCGCTGCCAGAGCCATCCCAAACATTTTCCATTCCCTCTGCTGGGAGAGATGAGAAGGTGATAGGCCACGGAAACTCTGGCTCTTTATGACAGCCCTTCAGCAATCTGGCATCTCCAAGGAGAGAAACTTGGTGGGATGGGACTTCCAGCTAAAGCTGAGCTAATCCTTTCCAGCCCTTCTGTGCCATGGCTTTTCCCTGTGCTCTGCTTTGGGGCAGCCTCCTGCCAGCTCCCCTGGCCCTGCACATTCAGATCTGTCCTGCCCCAGCTGGGAGCAGCTGGTGGAAAGGCTTCGTGCAGATAAAGATCATCCCCAGGTTGAGAGCAGATCCTGAGGTGTGACTGTCCCCGAGTCCCCTCCCACGCACGGCTCATCTCGGGGCTGACTCGAGCCTTTGTGAGGGTGGGGAGAGGTGCAGCAGGGAGGAAAGGTGGGGAGATAATTTTAGCAGTGTAAAAAAGGAAGTGGCTTGTTGCTATAGCTTTAGTTAGAAAGAGAGCTCAGCCCTGCCTGCTGAATGAGACTCTACCAAGTCCATAAAAATATGAGTGTGCTCTGCATTCCTGAATGGATTGGGGCTTGGGGATGTGGTGGGGAGGGAGAGGAGGGACTGTGACTGGGGCTCATTCTCTGCTGTGCCATGGAAATCGATGTTCCTGAGAAAAGAGACCACTGAGCACAAGTTGCTCTTTTTATTCCTATTTTTATTCCTATTTTCTCCTGACAATGCCTTTCCCTACTGCACCTGGAAGTGCTTTGGTATGGAGGAGCCCGGGATGCATTTGAACAGCTGAGGAAACCGAGGCACCGAGGTGCTGGCAAAATCAGGAGCATTCTTTTCCAAGCTGGATATTTCCCTCCATGTTTGCTGTAGCTCATGGAAAAGAGTGCAGAGGAGAGAGGCGAGGAGCTGAAGTCAGTGGCTGAGCCCTGTGTTTTTCCAAGGCATATTAGCACCCCAAAGGCTGTCCTTGGAGCAATGCCTTCGGGAAGGGGAGACTTGGGCTCATGCAATGCCAGAGCACTATTCCAAACACTTTGCTCTGCATAACATTTTCCCTCGCCTCATTTCCAGCCCCTCTGGGAACTGGGAAGAGAATCCCTTGGCCCAGCACTTTGGTGGGATCAATAAGTGGGAGCACCTGATTTTTTATTTCTTTTTGCATTGCTTCACTTCAGAGGCTTTAAATGTGGAGAGGAAAACCTGGAATCACTGGGAAATGCTTGAGCTGGAGCTCTGTTTGCCTGCTCTGAAGGCTGCTGAGCAATACTCAGTGCTCAAGCCAGCAGAGGCAGCTTATGCCATTGGGAAAGGTCCCTGGACAGATGATCCTGGCAGGCAGTGACTCCAGAGATGTCCTCTGAGCCATTTTAAAGTCCCTGGACCTTCAGCACTGGGTTTTCCAAGCAAAGGGAGCTGGAGCTGGGTCACTGTGAGAGCAGGTCCTGGGGAGAGCGAGTAGAATGTGCTGGGTTTCAAACTGGAGGAGAACTGGGCACTCTCCACTCTCTGGGTTTGTGTCAGTGTGAAAAATCTCGCTCAGGCTGCCCACTGACAAGTGCTGGAGGTCTGGCCCGGGCCAGCTGAGCTCAGAGTGGGGACTCAGGCAGAGCTCAGGCCTTTTTGTGTGTTGCTGTGCTTCACTCTTTCTTTACTCAGGAGAGGAAGTGCTGTCTGGCAGCCAGCGCAGAGGAACTCAGAGTCTGGGCTCTGCTTCTGGCTCTGCTGAGGAGGTGGAGCCTCCCAAGGAGCAGAGCAGGGCTCTGCCAGCCCAGGAGCCCGAACCACCAAGGCCTTGGGGTTCCATTTCCCCCTTGAGGACGCACCAAGGTGGCCCTGCTAGAGGTGGCATGGTGAAGAGGAACATCACATCCCTCATCCCCAGAGCTTTCTGTGCTGACTTTAAGGACCTGACAGTCTTGTTCAGGTTCTGTTACCAGGCCCTGCTTCTGTGGTGCCCAGGGAGGTGGCCCCAGCACATCTCTGATGGTATCTGCCCCAGAGGCGCGTTTTGGGGTGAGAAGGTGCATTTTGGCGGAAGCTCCGTTTGCGTTTGATGTGTTCTTCACCCAGCTCTGAGCGGCCTTTCAGAGCTGCCTTATCTGCCCCCACATCTTGACCTATTTTAACGAGTTGCCATGGCTGCTCACAGATAGGTTGATGCAATTTTCTTATCTTTTTTTTTGAAAGAGAAATTTAATTGCTCAGGAGTTGGTGAACTTCAGTTTCCATCGTTGCAGGGAGGGCCAGCCCTGGATGTCTGGGTTTGGAGCTCGCTCAAAGCTTGGCCAGCTTAAATTTTACCTGAGGGAACAGCTGGAGCTGTGTCAGGGCAGGGTTAGGTTGGACATCAGGGAAAGGTTCTTCCCCCAGAGGGTGCTGGCACCGCCCAGGCTTCCCAGGGAATGGTCCCTGGGGTCAGAGGCTGCCAGAGCTCCCGAAGCTCCCAGGAGTGCACAGGGTGGGATTGTTGGGGTGTCTGGGCAGGGCCAGGGGTTGGACTGGATGGTCCTTGTGAGTCCCTCCTAGCTCAGGAGATTCTCTGATTCTGAGACTCTACATTAAGCCATATTTTATTTTCTTTGCCATGACACAGAGTGCATCCATGAAATCGAGGCAAGGGATGGCTCATGATGTGTTCACTGCTAAACCTCACGCTGGCTCAGCTGAACTCAGTCTATGCTCCCTGGTTCAGCAACAGAGCTGTGTTTGGTGTGAGTGGGCAGAGATCCCTCCAATGCCTGAGCCCAGCTGTGCTAAAGCGAGCTCAGCTCTGCCTCCACATCCCCTAGGGCTGTGCTGTAGCCAGATCCTGCAGCCTCCGATGATTCCCATGGCCACCAGGATCCTGCAGGAGCCCTGGCACCATGTGGATAAACTCAGCTGGAGCTTTGTGCCCTGTGTTGGTGTTTGCAGCCTGTGCTGCTGCTCCCCTGGTGCTGCAGGGCCACAGGAGGCTCAGACCTTGCTGCTCCGCCATGGCCGTTCAGCACTGAGCTGGTTTTGGGTTCCCTCGAGCAGCTGTGGTTTGGCAGCCAAGTTATGGGGTTTGTTTGCTCTGTGGTGGGCAGGACTGACACCCTGGGGCTTTCCATCCAGGGTGTCGATGCTGCCATGGCCTGGAGCTGCTGCTCCACATCACTGAGCACACAGCAGGGCCATCCCCTCGTGTTCAGAGGGGAGGGGAGGAGAGAGGGATGGGAGAGGGGAGGTGACTGCACACCAAGCCCTGATCCTGCAGAGGCAAGCCTGGGGTTGTATGGATGCTGCTGCCTGTCCTCTGCTCTGGGCCTGCTTAGGAAGCTCCTGACTTTAAAGTCGGTCCCAGCACTTAAAGAGTTAATGCCCCTTCCAGCTGCTGTCACCCACTATCTGAATGTCCCTCTCAGAGCTGTGCCATCCTCATTATTCTGCTGGGCATTAGGAATTCAGGAGGCAGTGCAGGAACAGCCTCTTTCACAGATGTTATCCCACCCAGAGCACTCTCTTCACTGAGCTGGACCTGCCCAGGCCAGACCTCGCCCTGACCCTCGCTATCAGCACCCACAGGACTGTGTCACGGGGCCCAAATGTACCTCTCAGCCCCTGTGCTGTGTGTGAGCTGGCTGTGCTGCAGAGCCTGAAGCCTCCCCAGCCTCTGTTTGTGAACGATGCTTATCTGTTACCCAGCAGTGAAAGCACAGCTGCTGTTTTGCAAGAAACTTGAGGCGGTGCCAAGGAAAGTGGGTCTCTTTCAGGACAGCTCAGGTGCTGCTACCCCTCCCCCTGGTGCTGTGCTTCTGCTCTGAAGCCTCCACAGGCAAGATCCCCCATGTGCTGTGGTCATCAGCACCCAAAATCTGCCAGCAGCTGCCTTCTTGTCCCCTTTCCTGCTGCACTCCAGTGGTCTGGATGTCCTTGCCTTCCCCAGACTGTGCAACAGCATTCCTGGAAGCAGCAGCATCCTCTCCACCTGCACTGCTGGAGCAGAGCAGAGTGTCTGTGTGGGCATCTGCAGCCTTGGCACAGGAGTTTGGGAATGCAGGCACCCCTCATCCTGTGCACAGCAGCACAGCAGCACAACAACTCCTCTGGCCCTGCTGGGATGAGGGGTGGTGTTACCCTGCTCCTCCTGGCTCATGCCCTTCACCTGCCCTTGCAGGTGACTTCAGGGTGAGCATCCAGCAGCTCCTGCCCACTTGTGCCTCAGGCAGGGCCCAATGGGCTCAGAGCTGCTCTGGCCTCCCCAGGGTGGGGACCCGAGGGTGGGTCTGGGGCCGGTTCAGTGGCTCCTGCCCCACCTGCCAGACGTGCAAACGAGAGCAAACGCAGCCCCACGCACTGCTGCCCAACCGTGGCAGAGCTCAGCTGTCCCCAGGGCTCCTCCAGCCCAGGGGAGGGATGGGAGGGCAGCAGCTCTGGCTGTTCCTCCTCCAGACACCCAGCCGCTGTTGCTCAGCAGCTCGTGGCCTGCAGGACCACCCTTGGGGGAATGTGGAGCTCACAAAACCCCTGGAGCTTTGCTAGATGCCTCTGGAGTCAGCCTCTGAGTTCAGGGACAATGCTCTCAGGCACAGGGTGGCATTCTTGGCGTTGTCCCATGCAGGGCCAGGAGCAGGAGTCAATGATCTGTGTGGGTCTCTTCCCACTCATGAGATTCTATGACACTGATCCTATCAGTCCTCCCAACACCCTCGTCCTGGGAGCAGAGGAGCTACAGCAGGGAATCAGCTCTGGCCTGGAGCGGCCCCCTGGCTGCTCTCCTGCCTGTAATCATGGTCATGTTGCTCCCTAAGGAAGGGGCTTCCTGGGTCCTTTCCTGCTTTTTCACACCTGTTCTTTGGAGATGCCTCCATCCAAGCTCCACCACTTTGCAGTGTCTGATGCCTGCACCAGCCCGGGCAGGAGTTGTGGGAACTGGTCTGGCAAGGGAGGGATGGGGACCAGCACTCCCAACACTTTGGGGGATTTTGGGGACCTGGGATTTGCACCCATGGTGCCATCGAAAGGGATGGGCAGGGTGGGCAGGTGAGTGGGGCAGGGGCTGTTTTGGAGACGTTGCCAGGGCTGATTGTTTTGTGGGGTTGGAACCACAAACCGCAGAGCACCAGGCAAAGGTGCCTTGCAGGGGGGTTGGTAGGTGGGGTTTTTTTTGTCTTCTTGTCTTGTTTGAACCAAGGGAAACAAAACAGAGGCCGTTGGGAGGGGTGGATGTGTAAAACCGTCCCGAGAGAGATGACGGGGCCGGGGTTGTGCCCTCCCCGTGTGCTCATCTGCCCCAGCCAGGCAGTGCCACCATCACTGGGCCACTGGAATGGCCTCATCCAGCAGAGTTTGCTGTCCCAGTGGTTGGGAAGGAGGTGGGGGACCAAGAAAGGATGGCACAGGGATGGCATGGCACCAAACCCTTTGCTCTGGGGACACCCTCAGGGCTTGGTGCTGAGGAAGCCCTGCTCAGGCAGCAGTTCCCAGTTCCCACAATTCCGACTGTCACCCGGTTCAAGAGGAATATTTTCCCCTTGACGCCGCAGAATTCCTGTGGTGTGACAGTCCCTGCTGAAGGACCCTGTTCAGTGCCACCAAGGCCAGACAGGGCTCTCATTGTGGGCGCTATTTTTAGCAGCCCCGTGGGTGTAGGAGGTCGCGGCGGGGTGGGAGGACACCCCCACCCCTCTGAGCCTTCCTCTGTCTTTTGTGGAGCAGGGGCTGCCTCCAGTCCCCAGCCAGAGCTGGGTCTGCTCTGGGAAGCCCCTGGATGTGTGTGGAGGGAGCAATGCCATAAAAGCTCCCTTGTGCCCCTCCACCTCAGGCTCAGAGCTGCATCCCAATCCAGGCTGCGGGAACAGGTGGCTGTTTTGGGATAGCCAAGGCAGCAGGTCCTGTGCTGGGATGCACCCGCTGGCCCTGGGACAGCCTGGCTGTGTGTGCTTGTACCATGGAGTGATCCCAGCCTGGCATCCTGATGGGAATTTGCAGCCCTGGCTGCCATGAGGGGAAGGGTTGGAGCAGAAGGGATGGAAAATGGGCGCTGCTCCCAGCTCCTGTGGATGAGGAAGTTTGGGGTGCAGGGACAAGCCTGGGAGCTTTCTGCTTGCCCTGTGACATTGAGGGGAGTGACACTGCTGCGTGAGCCACCTTGAAATCCTGTAGGAAGATATTACCTGCTCCTTGCTGGCTGCAGAGTGGCTCATTTTTGAAGATCCCCCTCCCAGCACTAATTACAGCTGCATCAGATGATGCCTTGACCTCCAGCACTGCTCCCTGCTCTGTTCTCCTCCCTGCCAGTGCTGATTTGGGGCACAGGCCTGGGCATGTGCCGGGGTTTGGCTCCTGCCACCTCACTGCCATCTCGGAGTGCTGCCACATCTGCCAGGCTCGGCTGCCTCCCCCTCGGGCAGGGAGGGGGTGTTTACAGGAGCTGGGACATGCCTGGAGCCCTGCATAAACACATTCCTCACATAATTGCCTGTCCAGCAAGAGGAATTTGGGGTTTTACGTGTGTCCTGCAGGCAGCTCAGAATAGACCTTGGGAATCCCTGTTCCAAGGATGACACCACTTCCTTGGAAATCCTGAAATACCCAGCAGAGTGGCACTGGGGGCGGTGGCAGGAGCCCTACCTTGCTTGCCGGAGAGAGGAAAAGAATTCCTGGGTTTCCCAGCACCTCTCCCTCCCAGCTGGCAAACAAACAGGAATGGCACTGGCCATTGGCTCGGGGTTAGTGAGGCTGGAACCTCCAAAGATCCTGCAGGGCCAGGATGGCCCAGGGGTATTTTGAGGGCAGTTCCTCGCCCAAGAACCCGGCACCGAGGTGATGAATTTCCATCCCTCTTGTTTTTGGGGAGGAATCAACTAAAAAATCCTTATTCTTTGCTTGGGCAGGAGAGAAATCAGTGGGAGGGGATGGACCTGGCCTTGGACTCCTTGGGCTGTGTCTCTGTTAACTTGATTTGGGTGTTGGATGCTCCCTGGCTGTGTGTGGAGAGTTGGTATAAGGTCAGATGGGCCAAAGAATTCATCCTCTTGGGAATTCACCTGTGGAAGATTTCAGACAGCCACTAAACCTTTTTCCCAGTGTTTTCTCTGCATTTAGAGCTCACTGCTGTAAATAGGCCTGAGCCTGGAGATGTGGTGGCACTTCAGACCAGGCTTTTCGTCCTTCCCTTTCAACAAGAGGCAAAGGCTTCATCTGAATTTCCTCCCTCATTTTGGCGTGGATAATCCAGCTCCATCCCAACAGGAGAGTGGGGCTGTGGGGTCAACATCTTGGCAAGCTCCAGAGGAGTGACAGGCTGGAGCCTTTCCCCCCGAGTCCCTTCCCTTTTCCAGCAGAATGAGCCAGGAGCTCCCTGCCTTGCCCTGCCTGTGGCTGTGATAAGCCCGGGCTTGGCGCCGACAAACCCCTGGAGCACTTCCACAGGGATAACAGGAGGGAAACAACTCGGGAAGGGGCTGAATGGGACACAGGGATTCCCGTGTCCTGGAGCCAGCTCTTTCATTTCCTCCTCCCCAGCAGCTTTTGAGTCATTTTAAACTTTGTGGAGAAGGGGACCAGCCCTCCCTTAGCTCCATGGGTTATCCCTCAGCCTCAGCTCAGACAGCATCCATTGTCATTCCTGGAAACAGGCTGGGCTCCATCCCTTTTTCTAAGCCCATAACTCATCTTTTTCCTGCTTGAAGCTTTGCTCAGTGCCATCAGCACTGGGATTACCCCAGCTAATCCAGCCTGTGCAATTCCCTGTGGGATAAATCCTTTCCTCTCTTGTCTGACTGTCTCGCTGCAATTATTGTCATTATTAGTGATCTATTCCATGCTGGGTTTAAACCATAGAAGGGTCTCTCCCAAAACACCTTGCCCACAGCTAAGTAATATTTGGGGTGTGGCCACATTTGGAAGTTGCTCATCAGAGAGATTTTAGCTCCAGGGCTTCTCCTCTACCTTGGATTGGGACAGAAACCCAAGGAAGAGATAAGTATTTCAAAACTTCTCCATTTTTGAAGAAAAATCCAAAATCCAGCCACAGGCTCTCACTGGGTGCGCTGGGACAAATTGGTGATGGCCAAAGTGAGCGATTGGAGGGGAGATGGAGACTGGGTGTGGAAGGAGAGGTGGAATGCCCATGGCATGGGATTCTCCACATAACCTCGTGCCTCTCCAGCTGGGTCAGGGGAGCAGCAGCCGTAGGGAGGTTCCTTATGCATTTGCTGAGGCTGTGCCAAGGTGGTAAAAAGGAGATCCTGGGCTGCCCTCCCCACGAGCCGGCAGAGCCCATTCCTGCAGCAACACGCCCTGGAAGGAGGCCAAGGAATTCTCTACCTGGGTCCCCCTTATCTTGATCAACAGCACGGAGCAAAGAGTCAAGGTCGGGAAGCGGAGTCTGCCGGAGTTCAGCCGCGGCCGGCGGCTCTTTGGCACAGAGGCATCGCTGCTGCTCCAGTGCCAAGGCAGTGACTCCTCCTGTTTGTGTGCCAGAAAAATAATCCTATTTATGTAACTCCATGTGAAGCATTCCAGGGCATGAATATTCAGCTCTTCCTGCAAACAGGAAGCTCTGCTACCTGTAGGGTTTAACTCCCAGTTCAGCTCCTGCTCTGTGGCTGCTGGTGGCTCTTTTTGACAGGAGAAGGCTTTATTTTATTCAGTGAGCACCTTTTCATGGGAATTTTCCCCCCTCTGCGATAGAACGAGATGTGCTTTTCTGTCATTAATATTCCATGTTTCCTTTGTCTTTCTAGGCAGTGGACCCATCCAACTGTGGCAATTCCTGCTGGAGCTGCTCACTGACAAGTCCTGTCAATCCTTCATCAGCTGGACGGGCGATGGCTGGGAATTCAAGCTTTCAGACCCAGATGAGGTAAAGTGCTCTGGAATTAAGTGCACAAACCAAATTCCTCAGAAATGTTGGTGTCGATAAGCCTCTCCTCCTCCCTTTGGGCAGCCACTTTGTTCTGGTCTTGGATATGTTGTGGGGAATCCAGGAATCAGAGTCCAACTGAAAGTTTGTTGAAAATTGGGATGCAGTTACCCTTTGGAAGCAGAGGTTTGTGCCCAAAGTTGGCAGGAAGTAGCTGGAACAACTTAGGGAGAGGAGCAGTGGCAAAGCTCTTCAGATAGGCTGGGTACAGGTGAGGGGCACCTGTCCCCTGGTTTGGGGAACAGATGGGATCTTTGTCCCCTTCCCTGACTGGAAGGTGGGGGTTGGTCTCTTCTGCCAAGTGCCAGTGACAGAACAAGAGGAAGTGGCCTCAAGTTGCACTAGGGGAGGGTAAGATTGGATACTGGGGAACATTTCTTTATAGAAAGGGCTGTCCAGCCCTGGCACAGCTGCTTGTGGAATCTGCACCCTGGAAAGATTTAAAAGCTCTGTGGATGTGGCACTTGGGGACATGGATCAGTGCTGGGGAACAATTGGACTCCATGATCTTAGAGGGCTTTTCCAACCTAAGTAATTCCATGAGTGACTGGAGCCTGCCAAAGTGCAGAAGCGACTGTCATTGGGCCATTGCAGGTTGGTCATCTGGTTTAGAACTGGCAGAAGGTGAAGGAGGAACCTTGGGAAAGGGGTGAAGGACTTGAGATATGAGCATATATCTGGGGTAGCACACGAAATTATCCAGATAAATCCTCACTGAATGCTCTGCACGTTCTGCCATTGCACAGAGGTTGTTTTCCCAAGCATTAATTCTTAATGACGAGGAAAATCCTCCCCCTTCCTGGCGGGAAGGGGACACGGATAGGGGTGCCCCAGCCGAGCCAGGCTGATTTTCCTCCCCATCCCTGCTCCCTGCAGGTGGCCCGGCGATGGGGCAAGAGGAAAAACAAGCCCAAGATGAACTACGAGAAGCTGAGCCGCGGGCTGCGCTATTACTACGACAAGAACATCATCCACAAGACGGCCGGGAAGCGCTACGTGTACCGCTTCGTGTGCGACCTGCAGAGCCTGCTGGGCTACACCCCCGAGGAGCTGCACGCCATGCTCGACGTCAAACCCGACGCCGACGAGTGACAGGGACGCGGGGACACCGCTGTCCTCGGGGAGAGCCCACGGGACTTCTTTGGTGGTTCTTTTTCACTGATTTTCGCTGTTCTTCTGCTCGTTTTTTTCAAGGGCCACTCAGATTCCAGGCTTTGAGGATGTCGGGGGAGAGGGGGGAGGAAGAGGAAAATTTTTGGGAAGGATGGGCTTTTTGTTGATTTCCTGAAAGCTCCAAGACAGGCTTTTCTGGGAGAAAATTCTGAGTGTTAAGAAAGCCAGAAAAATGTAGCTCACTTAAAAAAACCCAACAATCCTCTGCCCACCCTTGGCTGTTTAGGAAAAAATGCGATTGAATGGATCCCTTTGGTTGCTCACACACAAACTGACAGGTCAGGAATGAAAATATTCCTGAGGATTCAAGGAATTTAAACTTTTTTCTTTTGAAAAACCAAAATGGGTGAATATTCTTGCTTTGGGGAGGGGCAATATAGGAAAAAAACAAGAACTGTTGTTCTTGTTCCATCACCTTTCTGTCCATTGTCTTCTTTTCTACAAGAGATAGAATTTTTCCTAGGAGAGATCAAGACTTTTTTTTTTTTTAAAGTTTTATTTTATTAAATTTTGTGCCAGTATTTGTTTTTGTTTTTATTTTTTTTATCCTAAATAGTCTTAAGCTCTAAGATGGTCTCAGTATTGCAATATAGTGTGTGTTTATTTCTGTTCTGACAGCAGAGAGTTTTATCCCAGGGAGGTAAAAGAGAAAAAGAGGAATTAGTTTATGTAGACCCCACTGGAGAATTGGAATGCTGGGACTGGGATGGGAAGGAAAATGAACTCCAAAGTGGCTCCTGTTGATGCTGGCTGGGGGTGCCACTCATGTTTCCAGCCCCACAGGCTGTGCTGATAATTCCAGTTGAAATCCCTGCTTTTTTTTTTAATATCTGGCTGCACAAATCCTCTCAAAATTTCCATGAAAAATGTCTTTTTGCATTTTCCAAATCACTTCTTTTGCTCAAGGAACACTTTGGTGCTTACAGAAAATTTTCTTTGGGAGGGGGAAAGGAGAGAAATTCTCATGTTTTCAATGTGGTAAATGGAAAATATGCAAGTTAATTGAGGGGAAAAATCAGGAAAAAGTGCAAAACCGAAAGGGAAATGTTTTTTCCTTCCTGTTTCAAGCAGCTCTGTCTTTATGGTCATGCGTGGGCACAGCAGAAAGGAAATTGTCCCAAATGGGCTCTGTGTGGCTCTTGGGCTGCTGCTCCCACCAATCCTGTCAGGTTGAGTGGCACGGAGCACGGCCGGTGTCACCAGGGATGGCTGTGGGGTCAGTCCCAGGGGAGCTGCTCCCTCTGGCCTCCAAACCCTTCCTGCAGCTGGTTTTCTCTGGAGGGGTCACTCCTGCTGCTCCCAGCGCTCCCCAGGATGCTGAGGGTGAGGTCCCACTGCCCACGGGTGTGCTTGGTGGATGTGGGAGGCTCAGAGGCTGTTCCCATATCCTGATACAATCCCAAAGCCAGATCCCCTTAGATTTGGCTGCCCAAGGGAATCTTTCACCCCCCTGGGTGTTTGCATTTAAAGGCAGTATTTTGTACTTTACCAAAATCCCTTCGCTGTGTGTGCTTTGTCTGTGTGTCTTTGGGCCACAGAGCTCATTCCAGAGGCACTGTGGGACAGCTCTGGGAGTCAGGGGGTCAGAGCTTTCCAGAGGTGCTGCACAGGGATTCTTACAGGAATCTGTGCAAAATAGCCAGAATATTCAGGCACAACCCCCCACCCCCACACAGGGGCGGAGGTGGAGGGGAGCCAAATCCCAAAGTGATGCCCAGAGGTGCTGAGCTCTCCTCTCCCTGCGGAGCTGGGGGATCCAGCACGTCTGTATCCTAAAACTGGTCATTTTAGGGAAAGTCAACCCCAGAATTGCTGTGTCCTTATAAAAGGTGGTGTTGGAGGGGAAATGGGAAGGCCAGGAGGGAGCTCCTGCCAAGGGGGTGGAAGCAGAGCAAGGTCCAGGAAGGGAGGCTGTTACACTCAGGTGCTGCGGGTTGTCTGAAGGAAAGGGTGGGACAGATGGAAAGGAGGGAAGAGGGGATGCAAGGAAGGTGAAGGGAACCCCAGAGGAGGAAAGGGACACTGCCCACTGAGAAGTGGAACTTGGGCTCATCTCCCTGGGCAGGCAGGGAGGAGGAGGAGGAGGAAGGCAGCCTGGCCAAGTTGGAGGGAGGAAAGGAAAATTGGGATATCACGGATGAGGCCCCCACAGGTGAGGCTCTGGGACAGATCCAGCCTGAGCCAAGGCTGGGCAGCTGGACAGGGAGCCAGGAGAGGTGTGAGGGCACAGAGCACACAGGGAGGAGCTGGTAAAGAGCATCCCCGCAGGAAGGGTTGGATTTCCAGCAAGTGGAGGTTTTTTTGGGATGTTCAGGATTGCTGCAAAGTGCCCTGAGCTTGCCCCATTATGGGTCCCTTAAATCCCCCTTTAGAAAGGGTCTCCCAGACATCCCAGCTCCTGGCCCTGGCATGAACCATGTCCCAGGACATCCCTCCTGCTTTGCTCGGATGCTCCAGCTGAAAAAGAAAAAGAATGGGATAAAATTTCCCTATTTCCCTACAGTAGGAGGAATTTCAGGTTTGGCTACAACCCCACCCCCCTGCCAGGCTAAATCCCTCATCCACTGTGCTTGTGCCAGGTTTCCAAGCCAAGCCTGTGTGTTCACAGTGATTTTGGGGAGATGGTTAAAGGTTAGGAAGAGTGAGCCATGGGAAGCAGCTCTGGATTTTTGGAAGAAGCCTCTGGCTGGAGTTTCTCCATCGTTTTTCCCACCCTTTGCCCTCCCAGCTCACAGCCTGTGAACAGTCCCAGACACATCAGCTCCATAATTGCCTATTTTCCTTTTCTTTTACTCCCATTCTAGAGGCCATCCCAGAGATGGGTGCTGTTTATACACTGGAAATGTGCAGATTTGTCTTTGTTTCTTTTGCTTTGATTCCTTTTTCCTTCTGCTTTTCTCTGCTGGCCTTTGGCAAGGGCTGTGCTGAGCCAGATGAGCTCAAACCAAACCCTCTGAGCTCCTTCAAGTCCATGCAAATTTGGTTAATTCCCACCTGCTGGCCCAGAAGGATGGATTTGAGAGAGATGATGGAGATGTGCCAGGGGTGGGACTCCCTCCTGTGCTGCTTCCTCTGCACAGGAGTGAATTCCCCCTCACAGATACTGTTGGAAACAGAGTCATTGTCATTTTGTCTTGGTTTGGAATGTCTCAGGTGCTTTGGGTGAGTTTTTTGGGATATTTTCTGTGTCCTGTTCATTGGGTGCTGTTTCCATGTGGGTTGGTGTCCTGTTGGCCCCTGTGACAGAGCCTGAGCCCAGCTTGCAAACAGCTTTGGGAGCCTTGACTTGATATTTGGGAACTCAAAAAGAAAGGCAAAAAACCGCAATCATTATAAAAAACACCCCAATAATGACAAACCCCACACCAATAATGACAAAAACCACAAGCACTTTCCTGCTGCTGGTCCCTCTCCATCTCCATGTGTGGGATCAGCATAAACCTTGGACACTGGGGTGTGTCCAAGCAGAGATCCATGTTAGTACCACACTCCCACCATCCTGACCCAGATGTGATCCTTCGGGGGGAGAAATAACCAAACAGAGCAACAAATAAAGAAAAATGTAAAATGTCACTTTCTCCTGTCTTCCCAAACCAAAACCTCCTCCAAAAAATGGTCCCAGAAAGCACCAGTAAATCCAGATGCTGCAGAAAACATTTCCGCCTTCTGAGTTTTGATTTTTTTGGAGATGTTTTCTCCAAGGTTTTAAGATTCAATTGCTGGTTCCTTGTGAACATTAGAAAACTGGGATGCCTTGGTGTGCTCTGCACCCTGGTAAGGTCTATGTAACACCCAGGAGCTGTTGTCTACATTCCAAAGAGGTTTAAATAAAGGATAAATATATGTATACATATATGTTATAATGGAATATCTCCAGGAATTAACTGCCTCAGTAAAAAAAACAAACAAAAAATCCAAAAAAAAGGAAGCCTTTTTTGTTTTATTTTGGTTTTACACATTTTTTTAAGCTGATAAACTTAGAAGAAGTAAAAAAAAGAAAAGAGATTGTTATATTGTGCTGTTTGACTATTTTCCAACGTGTATTTTCATATAATTTATATTTTTTAAAAGTGGGAAAAAAAAAGTTTAAAAGTGAGATTTAAAAAAAAAAAAAAAAAACAGGAAAAAGCAGGTGCTTTTTTAAAAAAACCCGAGCTGAGGTAGCTTAGAGATGTAGCGATGTGTGTGTGTGTCAGTGTGTTGTGTCTGGTTCTGTCTATTTTTTTTTAAAAGATTCAAAAAAAATTAAATAAAATCCCTCCTCCATTGAATTCCTAGAGAAGGAGGGGATTGGTTTTGTTTTAATTGCTGATGCTGGCACATCATTTTGCTGGAGAGTTTTTTATATACTGTAGCCTTATTTCATATCGTATTTTAAACCCTGTGAAATTAAAAGAAGAATAATTCCTAACCCTTGTTATCCGTGTGATTATTCCTTGCCTTTCCTCCCTAGATTTGGGATAGTAAGTAGGAAAACAATGCAAAACCGCAGAAATTCCAGCAATTTCTCTATTTTCCCCACTACTGAAATTGGGAGAAAAGGGCCTGCCTGACACGGCAGCTCATGGATGATGCTCCCACAGCTCCCTCTCACTTTGGGATCACGGATCCACATCCCAGGCTTTCCAAACCCTCTTTCATCCCCAGCCCTCCCTGGGAGCGTGGATATGTGGGTTCACCGGCCCAAAGGAACTTTGAGAGTGGCGTTTTCCTCAGCAGGATCTCAGGGAATGGGTGTGGCCAGCTCTGCAGGTCCCGTGGCCACCGGCGGGACGATGTGCTGGGAATGCGCTTTCCTCCGGGAGACCTCGGGCTGTGGCCCCTGGGGAGGAGAAATGCACCTCAGCACTCTCCAAATCCTTCACCGTTGTGCTTCAGATCCCGGAAAAAAACCACGTTTGAACCCATCGGGGAATGTCCTGTGTTGGAAGGACTCACAAGGATTCCAACTCCTAAGCCTGCACAGGAGTTGGGATGTTTTTTCCCAGGGAATTTTATGCTGGCTCTGGTGTTTCCTTGTCCTCATCACGCCAGGAGGAAAACTGTGCTGTGCCCAAATAGATGGGGCTCGACTGGAGCCTGAGCCTCTGGAAGTGGTGATTAACGAATCCGGTATCTGGGAGACGTCTCTGGAGCCGGAGCTGATGCTCATCCCTAAGAGCCTGCGTGCCGGGAAGTTCCCGAGGGACACCAGTGACGCTGCTTTGACTGAGTCAGAGCGAGGTGCATCAGACCCCTCGTCCAGGAATGCGACACCCGCGTTTGCTGGGTACCAGGAAGAGTGGACAAGTCACGGGGGGATGCAACGGGCGGATCCAGGACAAGGAATTCTCTCCGTTTACAACAACTTGTAGCCATGCAGGGACAACATCCCGGGATGCTGAAGGACGAGTGCGGAGAATCCTGGTGGTCCTCACGGCAGCCGGGGCGTGGTCCCGGGACATCGCCGCACTCCCGAGGCTCAGCCGATCCCTGACCTCGGAGCCCAAGCGGGGACAGCCCTGGGACAGCGCCCAGCCCGCTCCATCCTTTCCCTGGAGCCCGGAGCTCCAAGCGGGAGCGGGACTCGCCTTTCCCTCCGCCGCTGGGGCGGCCGCGGGCCCTTGATCCTGACGCGGCTTTTTCATCGCAGCGGGAGCCGCCGGGGCTCGTGCCCGGCTGTCCCGGGAAAATAAACATCCAGCGGTTCCTTTCGGCTCCTTTCCCAGCGCCGCTTCCAGGGCAGCCGCTGTGGAGACTCTGGCTGGGGGGAGCAGCCAAACCCTAAAGGGGTGAAGGTGCCCCCGCTCTCGGGGATTTTCCCTCCGTGCAGGAGCTGAGGGTGCCGCGGGTCCCCGAATCCCGCATTCCCCAGGGACTGCAGCCTGTGGAGCATTCCCACTAAAAGCACCCACGGGCCGGGGCAGCCCCCGTGCACCTCGAGCTCCGCGGGAAGTGATGCCCATTAACAGCCCCGCGCTAATTGTTAAGCCCATTAAACGCCCTGTTCCCCCAGAGGAAGCACGGGAGGGAGAGGCACACGGAGCAAATGTGCCCTCCTTGATGCCCCTGCCCCGTCCCCACACCTCCTTTTCCCGAGGGTCTCCGTGCCCCCAGCTGCCGCGGGATTTGGGATGGGGAAATGGAGTTTCGGGAGGGAGCCAGAGCTTTTCCCATAGAGAAAACCATCACAGCCACAGCTCTGCTCCCCAAAAATCCATCCCCTCTACAGCATCCTACAACCAAGCTGTTAATAAAAAAACTTGGGAATTTGGAATCAGAGAATATAATTATCCAGGTCGGAATTCAGGCTGCTCCAAGACCATGGAGTCCAGCCTTTTGCAGAATCCTGGAATAAATGAGCTTCATGATAGAATTGAGCTGAGAAGAAGGGGTTTGTTGGGAGCAATGCCCTCCCCAGCAAGAAAACCCTGCCTGTGTGGGGAATTGCACCTGGAGGAGGATTTTCCCAGTGTGTCGGCCCCGGCTGCTCAGGTGTGGGATTCAACAGAGCCAGCGCGGGCAGAAGGGTTTTCCCGGAGTCCAGCATGTGATTATCCAGGGATGCACACATCCAGCAGCGCAGTGGAGCAGGAGGCAGCTTCTCCCGAGGGATACCTGCGGGATGGAGGGGGTTTCTGTGCTCGAAAACAGCTGGAAACTCCATGAGCTGCTGCTCCAAGTAGAGACCAGCAAGGAAAAGAGGCATTTTCAGGTCGGTGTCTTGAAATGAGACATTGAAACTGGTGTTTGAGGGACATTGAGATCGAAACAGGAACAGGAGTTAGTGAAGGCTGAAGTGAGGGAAGGGCTCTCTGGAAATCTGTGAGATCCCAGGGAGGTGGAAGGAGGCAGTGAAAGAGAAGGATGGATTTATGGAGGGGCAGTAGAGGGATGCAGAGGCAGAGATGGAAGGAGGATGGGGTGCTGAGCAGCAGGGGATAAGCTTGGCTCCTTCCTGGGTGAAGTTTTCCGGATGATCTTTAGGATCCCCTCCTAGCCCAACTATTCTGTAATTCCGCGCGGGATGCGCACGCCGTTCCACACATCCGCTGCTGGTTCCCGGGCACGGCGAGCACGTTACACCGAGCAAACGGAGCCTCGGGGCTGCCGGGGGGCGCTTTCGGTGCCCACTGCCCCTCCCAGCCTGGCCCTGCCGGGGGTGCTGCCCTGGGATGCCGGGGTTGCCTTTCGGAGTCAGCACTTTCCGCTGTTTGCTTTCCTCCCCCGGCTCCCTCCCGCCGAGCCCCGGCCTCTGAACCTCGTCCAACAGCAACTTTCCGTCTCTTCCAGCGGCCTTTCCCCGCTCCCGGGAGCGCCGGTCCCTGGCCTCGCTTGAAAGCCGCTCCCACAATGAGCTTTTGTGCCAGGCTGCTCCGGAGGGCAGAAATTCGGGATTTTCAGGACACGGGGCCAGATCGCCCGTGCCAGGGGCTGAGGGCCTCGTGGGGAGCCCAGGGCCAGGGGTGCTGCCCCAAATTCTGCATCCCTGGGTAGGGATGCTCCCCAAAGTGGATGGTTCCCAAGAGTCNTCGCCCGTGCCAGGGGCTGAGGGCCTCGTGGGGAGCCCAGGGCCAGGGGTGCTGCCCCAAATTCTGCATCCCTGGGTAGGGATGCTCCCCAAAGTGTGCCATCCCTGGTAAGAGGATGGTTTCCAAGAGTTCCTAGGATGCTCCCCAAAATTCTGCATCCCTGGGGCAGGGATGCTTCCCAAGATGCTGCATCCCTGGCTGAGAATAGTCCCCAAAATTCTGCATCCCTGGGTAGGGATGCTCCCCAAAGTGTGCCATCCCTGGTAAGAGGATGGTTTCCAAGAGTTCCTAGGATGCTCCCCAAAATTCTGCATCCCTGGGGCAGGGATGCTTCCCAAGATGCTGCATCCCTGGCTGAGAATAGTCCCCAAAGTGCAGCATCCCTGGCAAGAGGATGCTCACCAAGAATCCCTGACACGGGGATGTTCCTAAAATTCTGCATCCTTGGGTTGAGAATGCTCCCAAAAGTCTTTATCCCAGGGGTCAAGATACTCCCATAGCTGATGTATCCCTGAGCAAGGGTACCTCCCAAAATCCTGCATCTCTGGGGCAGGGATACTCCCCAGATTTCTGCATCCATCAAAGAAGGATGCTCCCCAAAAACTTTATCCATGGAGTGACGGTACTCCCTGAGATGCTGCATCCCTGGGGGAGGCTGCTCCCCAAAATTCTGCATCCCTGGGGTAGGGTTGCTTCCCAAGATGCTGCATTCCTGGAGAATAGTCTCCAAAATTCTGTATCCCTGAGGTGGGGATGCTCCCCAGATGTTGCATCCCCCTCCTGCCTTCAGCATCATTTTGGGAAGGGAATAGGACACTCCCAGCCTGGTCATGCTGAACTGAGCTTATCTTTTTCTTAAGAAAGGGCTGTCTTTCCATGGGGAAAATTTCCCAAATTCCCTTTCCTTGAGCTTGGCTTGCCCTTGATGGACCCAGGAGAGCCTCTCCTTCCTCCTTCATGTTCATTCCTTAACTGCCTTCCCACATTCCCCTTCTCCTCCACCCTCCCCCATCCCAGACCCTCCGTGCTCCTCCCGAGCTCATCCCTGGCATCCTCCACCCCACATCCTCCTGCTGCAGCTCCAGCACAGTGGAAAAGGCACGACAGGAACGGTGCCGTGGGTTTTCAGCTCCCATTAATGACATTTCCCAGCTGGAAAGCACGAGGTGAAGCCAGAGCCACGCAAGGCCTTGGCTCAGGGCAGACCACCAACGTGCCCACCACAGACCTCCGGTGAGCCCACGGCTCTGAGCCCAGATCCAGGGGCTTGGAGCGAGCCAGGAGCAGGCTGGGAAGGCTGGAGGAGAGAGCAAAGTCTGCTGAGCTCCAACCCTGCCAGAGAAGGGGTTTCTTTTGGAGCAGGGAATCATCCTCTCCAAGAAAACAAATAAACTAAAATTCCTCACATTGAGTTTTATCTTTGGGGTTTTTATGTTTTTCCCCTTCCCTGTCCCAGTTGCTCCTGCAAAATTCCCAGCTGGTGCTGGCATTGCTGTCCTCATGCTGGGGGCTCTGCTCCAGGGGGGAGAATCCTTTGCTGAATGAACCCAGAAAGCCAAGCAGGGGGATCTGGCAGCAGGAAAAGGCTTTGCTTCCTGTCTGAAGGGCAGGAGGGGCTGGCAGGGATCCCCCAGTGGAGGTTTGGAATTTGGGATCTGTGACTTGGGGAGCTCTTGGGAAGTCTGGCCTCTTTCACCATCTTTGCCTCAATTTCCCCAAGTGCAATCCCAGATCCCAAATCTTCCCAGCCTGCCTTGAACACATGAACATTGAGGGTCCCTGTTTGGGAGTGGGAGGGAGGGATGGGATGG
>VXBQ01011157.1:83827-118770 GCA_013400175.1 Phainopepla nitens | reverse complement strand
AGAGGAGAGGAGAGGAGAGGAGAGGAGAGGAGAGGAAGGCAGAATCCCTCAGGAAGCAGGAAGGAAGCAAAGGAGAAAGGGAAATAGAGAGAAAAGGGCACAGAAGGATGGGGCCGAGGCACCAGGACAAGGCAGCAACTCCTCCACAAAAGAGGCCGATGGAGCAGCACTTTCCTTGTTGGGGGCAAAAATTTCCAAAATAAATTGGTGCTTTCTTGCTCTTCCCTGTTTCTCTTCCAAAAGTGATAAGTTTCCACCTAACCCCAAAGCCAAACTCCTTCCCCAAAAAGTATGTACGGCAAACATTTTTTTGATAATTATTTAACCTGAGAAGCATCCTTTTTTTTAATAAGTCAAAAAATAATCTTACAAAAAACGTGTTTTAGGTAAATGGATTTAAAAAAGCCTTGGAAAGGGTTGTATATTCTGTATGATTTTCTGTGTTGGCAGTTTTTCCTGCCTTCCAAGATAAATTCAGGACTCAGGGAGCTCCTGCCTATTTCCACCCCCTGGCTGTCTCCAGCCCCAGTGAATGAACACTGATTTATCCTGGCAGGAGACCTGGACTGCAGCCTGGGAATGGGGGATGGAGCAGCTCTGGCCCCGCAAAGGTGAGCGGGGAAAAGCTCAGCTCCTTTTGCTGGCACTTCCACAGCTGCAGTTGTCTCTGCATAAGGTCTGGGTGATCTATTAAACCTCTCAAATCAGGATTTAATTTAGTTTTAATAAGACAGTTTGGGAGATGTTAATTAAATTGAGTTATTAAAGCCATATGGGCTGGACTTGGCTGATACATTTTCTTCTTTATTAAGTCCATTAAAAAATAAGAGAAGATAGAAGGGAGGAAAAAACCTGTTTGGATGCAGCAGCACATTCAAAGAGTTTCTTTTTCCTTTGTTGAATTAAACATATGGAGATGAATAAACACCAAAAACCAGACAGGTGAGCTTGAATCCTCCCAAGACGAGCAAGGCTTGGCTTCAGGATGAAGCCAAAATGATGAAATCCATTGAACCCAAGTGTCCAATGGATCTCTGCACCCTTAATCTCAAAATTTCCTCCAAATTCCATCCCCACTGTTGCATTACCAATGGGAGTGAGGCTGGATCATCATTTCCATCCATCCACCTGCCAGCAGGGAAAACTCCAGCAGGAATGCAAGTTTTTGTCACCTTACCTAATCAGATTTTTCCTACCTCTAGCAAAAAATGCTTCTGGGAATGTCTTCAGTTGCAGGAGTTGTCAGGGTGATTGGGTTAAGCTGAAGAAAAACTCCCACGTGCCTCAGAAATGACAAATATTTTATTAGCTGGAAGTGTAAGCAGCTCTAATTAGCTAAGCAGGCCTGACTTAATTGATTTAGAAGCTTTAGAGGATGTAATGCACTGGTGAGACAATCCAAAGGGTCCTGGGGAGGAAATCCATCCTGCACTTCCCAAATGATCCTGTTCTTTATGTCTGGACTGAGCAGAGAGCTCCTGGTCCTGCCCCGGGGACTGCAGAGGATGGAAACCTGCCAGGTTTTATCCTAGCTCTCTCCTGCTTTACTCTGGAATTTCTCTGGGAGTTTTTCCTTTTCCAAAGCCCCTGTGGCTATTATTTATGGTGTATCAATACTGGCAGCTCCCGTCCCCTCCCTGCCTATGACTCCTGGTTGATTTTGGTCCTTTTCCACCCTTTTCTGTTCTGTGCATGGATGGAAAGAGATTAACAGCACCAGGGAAAAATCCTGGGGATCTTTATATCTACCAAAGCTGGAAAACACAAGGAAGCACTGGAAAATAACCCAAGACACCCTTCTTTTCATGCCTGTTCCCTAAAAGGAACTTCGTGCTGCATTTCTGATGGCTCCCAGTGCAGATCCCCTCTGCTGGCCCCTTCTTATGAGGATTAAGCTCTAAAAAGCCGGAATTCTATTAAAAATTGTATTAATGAAATATATCCCTTGTGCCATACAGGTGCTCACTTTTCAGGGTGGGAAAGATCCTTAATCCCAATGAGATTGCTGGGGAAATGGAGGCAGGAATGGGACCTGCCCTCTCTGGATTTCTCCTCATGCCTGGTGGCACTGAGACATTGCTGGATATGATGGATGTGTTCCCAAGGATGCTGGATTTAAGCTGAACATCTCCAGAGCCAGGTATTGCAGGAGCAATTGGAACTCCAGAGCCTCAAGCTGGACTTTTTCCCACCTGCCCAGAGCCACCAAGGGTTCCTGTTGATGTCCCTGTGGATGTGGATAATGGGGAGATGCCAGTCCCTGTGCACATCCCCTCCTCCCAGCCATGTTTATCCTCCCATCTCAACAATATTCTGCTTATCCTGCTTTCTCACAGCCTGGATGATCCCACAGGGAATAAAGGGGGAAAGGCTCAGGGCTTGGGGGACTTTCTGAGAGGGCTGGTAAGGAAAGGACTTGGATTTTCCTGGTGTTGGGAGAGGGATGTTGCAACATGAATGGAAATGAGGGAGTTCGGGAGATCTGAGGAGGGGTTTTATTTGGAATCTCAGAGATTTCCAGGGGACTTGTTTCCTTCCTCAACAGAGCAATATTTGATTAAGAAAAAAAAGGAATTTTTGGGGGGTTTAGCGCCTAAATGTAAATTTCTGCCCAAATCTCCCCTGCTGCAAAGAGTTTCTGAGTGCCCAGGTTTCGCAGCCCTGTTTGGCATCTTTGGTGTTCTGCAAATCCTCCCCATCCCATTCCAGCCAATATTATGGACCATTTTCCCTCCTCTGACCCTTCCTGGTCTTCCTTCCCCTGTCAGGGACCCAAGGAGCCACCATCACCTCTCCTTTGGAGTGGAATGAAGGATATTTTATGGGAATTCTGGAATGCTGAGCTGCCTGTGGTCCAGAGCTGCTTCCAGCTGAGGAAGGGAAGAAAGGATCTGACAGGGGAAAAAATGGATGGGTACTTTGGGGATGTATCCACCAATTTCCCAGCTTTGAAATGTCCACAAAACCACGTTATTGGCTTCTTTCTGTCTTTGTTCAGATCTCCTGTTTGTCCTCATCCCATGTGCTCAGAGATCTCCTGCTCCTCTCAACCCCTTTACAAGAAGGAAAACTCATCCTGTAAATAATTCAAGTTTCCCTATTATGGGTAAAACTCCTCCCTCAGAAACCTTTGGATTCCCCTGGAGAAGCTAATCTCCTCGAAATCCCCTTTCCTATCACATCCCTGCAGTGATCCTGTTTACCATGGAGCTTCATCCTCTCTTGGAGGGCAGCAGAGCTGCATTCAGGATCTTTTTATAGGAAGGAAAATCATCCCACAAATGATACCTCTTCCCCTACCATGGGTGAAAGAAATCACTGATCCTGGAAATGTTCCATGGAGCCATCTGGAAACATCTGGCATGGACTCTCCAGGTGTTTCTTGCCATACCTGTTGCTGAAGACACCTTTGCAAGACCTGGAGCACAATCCTAAGCAGTAATAATTGATGTTTAAAACAAATTGGTGCTCTTGGGGAGCAGGAATTGCTGGGCCAAATGCGGGGAAGCTGGGTCTGGGCAGATGTTCCTTACAAAACCTTGGCTCTCTGCTGCACCCAGGTGAAGGTGACAGAGCCAGATGTGCCACTGAGGAGCCAAAACTCTTGGAAAACCTACTGATATTCCAGAAATACCCCATCAGCCCATGTCCACTGACAGCCACCAATCTGGACCCCACACACACAATAAAGGTGTTGATCTGAAAGAGGTTCAGGAGATCAGGCCAGTGTCCAGGCGTCCCTGTGTCCCTCGTGACCCCAGGTTTGGTGTGCCCACGTGCCAAATGGTGGCATTGCATGGGCACTGTGTGGGTTCTGTGAATTCAGCCTGGCTTTGGGGATGGTCTGGGCTCAGGCCTGTCCTTGTTTCCATGTCCTGCCCAATGAGGGCAGGGAAAAGCTGCTGAGTTTCCAAAGGCAGCTCAGGTTTCCTGAGTGCCAGCAGGGCCGGGGAAGTGCAGGAGAGGCTGCACGTGGCCTCGGGTAGGCGCTGGTGGGGACTCTGCAGGGATGGACCTGGGACACAGCAGCTCCAAGGGCTTTGGGTGATCCTGGGGGTGTTATGGCCAAGAGCTGACACCGATTCCTTCTTCCTCTCAGGAAAAGGGAGGCTGTGTCCCCTACTTTGTTCCCCAGGCAGCCCAGCCCCTGCTTGCTCGGTGGAGGACGTGGACATGGGACCAGCTCCTCCCAACAATCCAACAGAGGTTGCAGAGCACTTTGGAACTCCTCCAGCAATCCCATGGACCTTGGAGTCGTGTCCCCGTGTCACCTCAAAGCAACCACAGTGACCTGCTCCAAGCAAGGTGGAGCCCACCCTCAGCAATGGCCACAAGATAAAGAAACCGACAACTGTCCAGGCCTTATCTCCACGGCCACGAGGGAAAGCAACCCTCAGCTCGTGTGTTTCTCTCTAATGACCTCCGTATAATGAAAGGGAAATTCCACTGCCCATAGCTGCCCCTCACCAGCAGTGAAATAAAGAGCTTTCCCTTTCCAATCCCTTTAATTCTTGTTTTTCCAGATGTTCTGTATGAATCCAGCAGGGCTTGATGGCCACAGAGCAGGGATGCTTTGGGAAGTCTCCTCTGGACGTGCAGGACCTGTGTGGTTTTTTAATCACACCACCAACGTGTGACCCTGTTCCGCCTCTGCTTCCCTTCATTAATTAGGGATGAAGTTATGTCCTGTCCCTGGAAGTGTCCAAGGCCAGGTGGGACAGGGCTTGGAACAACCTGATATAGTGGGAGGTGTCCCTGCTCACGGCAGGGGGTGGAACTGGGTGCTCTTTGAGACCCCTTGGAACCCAAACTAGTCATGATTTCACAGATCCGTGACTGTAGACTTCAGCTCCAGGCAGGAATTTAATTTTCCTTCAAAAGAGGGAAGGAATCTGTCTCCAGAGAGCTCATCCATAGCACCAGGAGCACCCGCACTGCTGGAGACTGCAGGAGCTCACTCAGGAAAGTCCAAAGTGGGAATTAATGCAGAAAAAATACTTGGCATAATCCCATGGTGGAATCTTCCGGAAGCCTCCTGGCTGACATCTGGAAGGGATGTGGATCTCCAGCTTCACCTCCACCAATTTCCCAGCTCATTTGAGGCAGGTCAACAGCACCATCCTGCTTTTTGCCCTGAGAAAACCCACATTTTCCTGCTGGAAACTCCCCCATCCCACCACCCCATGTTCCTCGATGCACCAGTTCCCCCAAAAGCACTTGCAAGGAATCTCTTCCCCAGCTGCTGCTTTGCAGAAGTTTTCAGGGGGCTGGAGGTGATGCAGGGTGGATTTATGCTGGCAAAGCTCAGTTTGCAGTGCCTGGAGCAGATCTGGCAGAGGAGGGAAGAATCCCAGCCCTGAGGAGCTCCAGCCCACGCTGGCACAACCTGTGGGTGGGATGTTTGGATCAGGTTCATCAGCTCCACTTCACAGACAGTGACAGCCAGACATGGGCTTCCCATGGAAAATATTTTGCTTCAGAGTTAAAATAAAATTAAAAAGTGAAAACTAAAATCTATTTTTTTTAAAATATTTGTTTTTCTTAGGAGTTCTTGTTCTGCCAAAACCAATACATCCAAAACCATTCTGGGAGCTGTTTGATCCCATCCCTCCCAGGGATCAGGGAAAACTGTGGAGGGCATGCATCAGCCTTCAGCTGGGTTTCCATCCCGGTCCCATTCCCAGCTATGGGAATTCAGGTCCTTACATAAAGGCTGGTGTGAACTGCCTCCTTCACGTGGTATTATTCCTGCTATCCATCCCACTCCCCATAAATAATGTTATCAATGACCTGACAAATTAGACAGCACATGGGATTTGATTTTTGTATTAAATATTGCCTAACAGGAGTTGAATGGAATTTTTTTTTTTCCTATTTTGTGGGGAAGAAAAATCAATGTTTGCAGGCAGCTGTTCTCTCCAGGTGTCCCAGTGCCAGGCAAGCCGAGCAAACACTGAACTACCCAAAACAACACTGAAAAACCCCAAAACCTTGGGCTGGGCTCTGGGATAGGAAACATCTGGAATTCTGTTTGCCTGGCCTGTCAGGGGCAGATAAAGGATAAATGTGGAGCAACAGCCACGGGCTCCTCACATCTGCCAGGGCTGCAGGTGGGATTTTGGGGGGAATTCTCCCTGGACGGGCTGGGACCAGGAAAAACCCACACAAACCTTGCAGCTCCATGAGTCAGGGCCATTGTTTGCCTGCACGTCCGAGGGGAAAACGCCTCGAGTTCCTCCAGGCAGGGATCGAGGCCGCGAGTGACGTCCCCACCTGGAGCCGGGGCTGAGGGCTGGGGACAGGCAGCAGAGATAATGATTTCTGCAGTTTGGATTAATGAATGGCCTGGAATGGGGGTTTCCTGCAGCGCTGGCTCCACCCGGCTCGTGCGAGGGGGAGATTAACGCTGGCAGGGCTCGTGTTTGCCTTTGCTCCATTCCTGGGGCAGGGGCCGCTCTGGGCTGCCGGGGGGTGGCACGGGCTAGGGCTCGGCCCTGGGGTAACCTCTGCAAGCTCTGGGGTTAACGATGGCTCTGTTCAGCAAAAAAGGGGGGAAGCGGGGATAAATCTTCCCCTGTGCGGTGCGGAGTGGACGAGGATGGGGACTGGCCACCCTTCTGCCCACCCTGCCGGTCACATCATGTTCAGAGCAAACCTAGGCACTGGTTTTGCCTCCTTTTTGCATTTTTTTCCTTTTTCCCTCTGCCTTGGCTCTCCCTCTGCCAGGACAGCACCGCAGTGAGGGCTGGGGATCCCTCACGCTCTGAGCAAGAGCAACTGGAACCGAGGTCGGGTCTGATTTTCTTGCCACACCTTTTCCCATTAAACACCGAGTTCTTTTTTGTCAGCCTGAACTGAAGCCCTGCAGCAGAAAGGAGCCCAAAGCCCATCCTGTTGTGGCCCAGCTCTGTCACAGAGGTCACTGCGAGCTCTTGGCAGCCCCAGCTCTGCCCCTTGCCAGCCCTGATTTACCTCCCCAACAATAAAAACTATCTGGGAAAAAGGTCTCTGCTGCTGGAATGAACAGTTCCACACACAGCATCAGCACAAAATGGAGATTTTTTTCTCACTTTTTAAAATACAAAACACATCCAAGACTTGCCTGTGTCAAGGCACAGCCATGGCCTACTGAGCTACAACACTGCCTGTTCTACAAGACAAAAAAATCCATTTGGGGCCCAAATCTGAGCCTGGACGTTGTTTTAAGGTCACAAAGTGTTTCAGGGAGGTAGAAGAACTTGAGATAGCCCAGATTTTATTGCCTGAGCAGTCCCAGGACAAAGTCTGCAGGCTTTGAAGCTGGTGCAGTGCCTGACTCGGTGGCAACAGCAATAGGGTGTCTTAGAGCTCACCCTGGGTTAACCCAACTATTCCCAAACTTCAGGGACTTTATGGCTTTGCTGTATCCATCCCAAGCCACCGTCTGTCCCTGCTGGGAGGAGAACCAGAATTGTGTGGAGGTCTCGAGGAGGGGCCGGGCCTGGCTCCGCCCGAGCGCTGTAAACAGGAAAGCGCGGAAGCGGGGAGCGGAGCCCGGCTCATCCAGGGCTCCGGCACACAATGCCGGCCCGGAAAGGGGGATTATAAATACCCGGGGTCAGGGCCGGGCTGCGGGAACAATGGGCAGCGGGAGGATGGAAAAGGCTGGAGAGGACAAGAGCTGGGCCAAGGCCGCCCCGCCGGGTGGTGACGCAGCTCAGCCCCTGGGGTTCGGGGGGGCAGCCAGTCCTTGCAGGGTAATGGGGCCTGTGGGGTGATGGTGTTCTCAAAGTACACCATGAACCCCCAGAAAGTCATGGAATACTGGAATAGTTTGGGTTGGAAGGGCCCTTTAAATGTTGGGCTCTCTGCAGGGTTGGGTAATTTAGTGGGAGCTGGGAGCTGGGGTTTGGGTTTGGCAATTGCAGCTCTCCATTGCCAGATTTGGGGTTCTCACTCCCCACAAAGTGGTGAATCCATCCAAGGATGATGGTTTGTTTGTTGTGGAAGAGGCTTGGGGGACCCAGTGCCAGGCTGGGTTTAAATTCCCACCAAGGTTTAACTCTGAACATCCCGACAGGCTGAGGAGGAAGGATCACACCTCTGCTCCACCCCAAACTTCCCAGCACTTCATAAGGACACTCTAATTTAACTGGGATCCCCACCCCAGGAGTGTCCAAGGCCAGGTTGGACGTGGCTTAGAGCAACCTGGAGAGGGGAAAGTGTCCCTGTCCGTGGTAGGGGTTGCAACAGGATGAGCTTTGAGGTCCCTCCAACCCAAACCATTCCAGGATTCTCTAGGACCTTACATCAATGCAAGTTTAAATAGAGAGGTTTGGGAGCTGCTCATGGATGATGTGGACAATGGAATTTGCTCTTCCCAAGCTGAGTGGAGGCAGCAGGATTCCCACCCGGTTCCAGCAACCCATGGGATTATCTGTGCCCATGCTCCCCTGCTGCCTCCTCCTGCCCACAGAGCCACCTCTGCTCCGTGCTGATCCAAAGACGTCAAAGGAAGCGAAATCCACGGAGAGATAAACCCCAGCACAGGGGATGCTGCAGCCTGGGCTCGGGGGAAGGTCAGTGATAGCCCAGCAGCAGCTCCTCGATAACCAGAGCCGGGTCAGGGCCAGTGAGAATTCCAGGAAACACCCTGGCTGCTCGGGAGCCCCGGCCAGAGCACCGGGATGGCTCTGGAGGGAGCGCGGCCCCTTCCTGCGGCCCGGCCCCGGCGTGGGGATGCTCAGGGAGCTGCTCCGCTGGGAGCTGCCCCCGACAGCGGCCCTCGCTGGAATTCCTGCGGGAGCGTGGATTCCCCACCCCTGAGGCACTCTGGGAATGGGAATTCCTGCGGGAGCATGGATTTCACACACCTGAGGCACTCTGGGAATTCCTGCGGGAGTGTGGATTTCCCACCATTGAGGCACTCTGGGAATGGGAATTCCTGTGGGAGTGTGGATTTCCCACCCCTGAGGCACTCTGGGAATGGGAATTCCTGTGGGAGTGTGGATTTCCCACCCCTGAGGCACTCTGGGAATGGGAATTCCTGTGGGAGTGTGGATTTCCCACCCCTGAGGCACTCTGGGAATGGGAATTCCTGTGGGAGTGTGGATTTCCCACCCCTGAGGCACTCTGGGAATGGGAATTCCTGTGGGAGTGTGGATTTCCCACCCCTGAGGCACTCTGGGAATGGGAATTCCTGTGGGAGTGTGGATTTCCCACCCCTGAGGCACTCTGGGAATGGGAATTCCTGCGGGAGTGTGAATTTCCCATGCCAGAGGGGCACTCTGGGAATGGGAATTCCTTCGGCAGTGTGGATTCCCCACAAAGNATGGGAATTCCTTCGGCAGTGTGGATTCCCCACAAAGGAGGGGCACTCTGGGAATGGGAATTCCTGTGTGTGTGTGGATTTCCCACCCCTGAGGCACTCTGAGAATGGGAATTCCTGCGGCAGTGTGGATTCCCCACGAAGGAGGGGCACTCTGGGAATGACAGCGTCCCCTGGGACTCACACTCCTGCTGGAAAGGCTCTTTAACCCCTGGCTGTGATGTGGTTGGAACATTGCTGGGAGCATCACCGAGATCTCCATGAATTTGGCCTGGGAGTCCCCAAATTTAGGTCAGAAACAGGGCTGGGGTTGCTCTGCTCTCTGGATTTGCCCTCCCCCATCACTGCTCCCATAAATATCCCATTTCCTATCTCCAGTCCTTAATGGTGTCCCCGAGGAGCCGCCTGAGCTCTCGGTGCTGTCCCCTGGGAATGCTCAGGGATGGTTCGGGAGGGACAGAGGCTGCTGCAGGCAGAGATATCAATCGGGAATGACACAAAATGGCTGGGATAACATCTCCCAACATCCTTGCTCGGAAATATCCCTGTTCCCAGGCCTGGAACACCCCCAGACCACTCCTGGGGGGCCTTCCTCTCCCTATTTGCTAAGCTGAAACCCAGATATCCTAGAGAAGAACGGCAGGAAAAGCTGTTCCCTTCCTCATTTCATGGAAAAAGAGTTTAAAAAATCCCAGGATAACTGATTATCAGTGTTCAGCCCCAGCTGCCTGGAGGGTCCTGCAGCCCCCAGGAATTATCCATGGTAGGAGGGTCACTGTGAGCTGAATTCCAGCCTGGGAAGGGCAATGATATCCATGCAGGTTGTATTGATACCAAATAACTTTAAACAGGTACAAATGTGTCCAAAATACGGATTATGAATAAAATAATGACCTTATTTGTTTGAAGCTGCAAACAGAAGCTGGAATATGTGAGATTTGCTGTTGCAGGAGTCTTAGAGGAGTTCCTATATAAAAATCCTCTCAAATTAATGCTGGGACTTCATTTCTTTTTTTTTAAAAAAATATAACTTTTTGGAAGGGATCATGTAATGCACAAGTAATTTTTAGGGCACTGGATATTATGGTAAGCCCAACAAGAAAGCACCAGCATCACATAAAGCACTTTCTGGGCCCTCTAGTGGTGCTGGCTGCGCTGAGGGTCAGCTCTGCTTCCCAAAATAACACCAAAAATCCCAGTTTTAATACTCTGCCTGCTATTTTTCCCCTAATAAGGAGAAAAAGGCCAAATGTCTCCTTTTCCCTGCTTTTATTAAAGCACGCTTGTGGGAGAAGCTGTGAATCTGACGACTTGGGATCTTTCTCCTGCACTTTTTGAACCAAAACCAGGAGGTGAAACTCATTTTAAAATGGAAAAGAAACCCTTTGGAAACCCTGAAGGGGGAGAGGTGCAGCAGGAGAGGAAACTGGGCTATGCTGCACCAGCCTCTTTTCCCAACCTTTACTCTTCCCTCTTTCCACTTCAAAGGAAAACGATGTTCCCAGGAGCTCTGGAAGCTCTGAGAGATGAGGGATTTATGAGTTTCTTTCCAGGCTATGTTTCTAAAATAAATAAAGGGTTGCAGGGGTAAAATGTTTTGTTTCCTGCCTGGAAGTTGCAACTGGTTTAACAAAGGGGAGAATGGGAAAAGGTGACTTGGAAAACACCTTCCTTGGGGATTTGGGAAGTAAATATATGATAGATATTAAATACATGAGATATAAAAAAATATATGATAGAGATTAAATATCTATATAAAATTGAGATATAAATAGATAATAAATTATTCCCCCTCTGCCACTCTGCCCATCATATCCTATCCCAGTTTTTCATGGGAACCCAGTTTTGTTAAGGATGGCATTTTTTCCTCTAGAGAGCTGTTTCTCGGGGTTACAGAGCAGAGGCAGCATTTTTAATGTGGGCTGGGTAAGGATTTGAGGTGGCTTTTTGTGCCTGTTCCCTTCTGGTGTCTCCACAGCCTTGGGCAGGGGGTAGGAGAAGATGATGCAGGGACATTTTGTTGGATATCCAGGGAATAACTGTCATGAAGATCTACAGTCCATCCTCAGAACAGCTTTCCAAAAAGTCCTTTGTGCCATATGGAATTGCCAGCCCCAAAACCCTCTCCCATCCTTCTCCCACTCTCCCTGGTGTGGAGGGGGTGGGGATGAGCACACGGCATGAGCTGGGTCAGTCCTCAGCAGCTTCTGTGGGTCAGGAGGGACAGGACACAGGGAATGGCTTCCCATGGACAGAGGGCAGGGTTGGATGGGATATTGGGAAGGAATTTTTCCCTGGGAGGATGCAGGCCCTGGCACAGGGTGCCCAGAGCAGCTGTGGCTGCCCCTGGATCCCTGGCAGTGCCCAAGGCCAGGCTGGATGGGGCTGGGAGCCCCCTGGGATGGTGGAAGTTGTCCCTGGCCAGGGCAGGGGTGGAATGGGATAAGCCTTGAGGTTCCTTCCAACCCAAACCATCCTGGAATTCTGTGATTCTGCTTTCTGGATTGCAAGCTTCCCTGTTTGCCCTCTCTATGTGAATAGGAAGGACTCAAGGCACCCCCTAAGCGTGACAGGGCTGTGGGGCTGAGATCCCAGGCTGGAGAAGTTTTCCAAAGCCAAGGCTGTCCTTGGGTTCTTCTGGGAGACACTGAAGCTGCGGAGTTGAGGGATTTGGGACGGTTTGGGTTCAGAATGTATTTTTCCAAGGGATGCACACCAGTGCTGTGATGCCAAGGGGTCTGCACAGGGAATCCTCAGTTCAGCATTCCCTGCTGAGCCTCAGGCTGCCCTTTGGAATGTCCTGGGCTGGGCCGCTCCTCATTCCCTGGAATCATCCAGGAGCTGCTTCTGAACCACCTGAGCCAGGTGAAGATGTCCCAGCTCAGGATTTCATGTTGCTCCCAGCCCAGAGGATCCTGTTTTTTCCAGGATTCTGTGGCTGTGCAGGCAGTGATGGTGCTCCATTTCCAGGGGGATTCCCAGCATGGCAGGAGCTGGGGACGTAGCAAAGGACACAGATTTTTACGGCTTTTCCCTTTTCTGGAGGAGAAGGCAGGGGGTGGGAAGATGGATCCGAGGAGACAGGATCCAGGGAAGCATGAGCTGGAGCAGGAGGGGGATTGCCAACACTTTATCCCACTTTTTGGGATAAAGTATTCCTACTTCCTGCTGGCTGGAACCAGGGCCTGAGTCAGAATTCCTGGGCTGAGCATGAGGGTGGAGCTGTAGTCCTGCACCTCCTCCCTTGATCTGGGAATTTGGGAGGGTCCCCGGTGGGATCTAATGCCTGCAGGGAGCCTGGGATTCCTGTTGGGATATGAGGCACAGCAAGAAACTCAGAAGTTTGGTAAAAATTGAAAAACTCTATGGATTTTTCCATTTTCAGGTGAATTCTCCCCATCTGCTCACACACCTGGACACAGCTGGGCAGTGGGGCAGAGGCTGACATGAAAACAAACAGGAATTTTTTTCCTTTTTCCCCATTTTTCCAAGAAGATGCTGCCCAGCTCAGCTGTGCCTCTGTCCCAGCATCTCCATTGGAGCAGAAGATTTTTGGGAAAAGAGCCCAAATCCAGAGGATCTCTGTGGGGGCAAAGATGCTCCCAGTCTCACCTGTTTAGTTTTTTATATTATCCAAGTTTCTTTATGGAAGTGACCCTCAGGAATGGGGTCTTTGGGAGAAATATTTCTATAGATAAGATTACTTATTTATTTTTTATTGTTTATTTATTATTATTTATTTAAAATATCTATTTATTTATTAGGTATTTATATATATAAAGATCACTCTAATAAAAAATTACAGTTATTTAATATTATTTTATTACATTTATATTGTATATTATTTACAAGTATTTCATATATACGATTTGTATAATGAATATTATACAGAATATACAGAATATAGAGAATATATTTTATATAAATTAGGATTTGGGCAGGGTTTTCTGCACCTCTCCATCATTCCAGAGGGATGATGGTGGTCCCTTCCCAGGGCTCCAGGGGCACAGCGAGGGAGCAGCCGTGCTGTTATTTTTGGATTGCATTACACAGCTCCCAGATGGAAAACCTCCCTCCCCGGGGGCAATAAAATGGATTAAAAAAGAAAAAAAAAACTAAAAAAGAAAGGTCCTGACCCCATCAGCAAAGCAGGAACAGCAGTTCTTGGGGAGAAAATCCTTTTATGAGGTGGGGAAGAGGAAATTTGGAGCAGGGGGATGGAGTGAGAGGGAAAATGGGGATCAAATGCACCAATTGCATTCATTTGGAGTCTGTGGAATTTTACAGGAGCATGAGGAGGGATATAATTCCACCAGGCTTCATTAATAAGCCACTTTTCCATGTGCAAATGGGCAAAGGGGGGATCCAGGCAAAGCCCTTGGGCCCGGGGTGCTCCAGCCCTTCCCTGCGTGGAAAACAGGAGAGAGAGGTGGGGGCTCTTTGCTTCTGTGCTGGTATTTGAGTGGAATTGGGCCCAAAAATCTCCTTCCAAGACCATTAAAACATTTCCTCACAGAGGGGAAGGACTTGTGGCCAATCACAATAAAAATTAACAGATCCGTGGAAAATTGGGATTTCACAAAATGCAAATTGTCACTGGGGGTGGATGCTTCCTTCCCAGCCTTCCCATAGAAAGAAATCTGCAAATTGTGACTATTTCTGATCCTGGCAGTTCCTAAAGAAACACCTGGAATGGGAGGGAAAGGGAGAGATGAGGAAGAGGAGAATTTATTTTCCTCTGAAATTCCTGTTGCTCCTGGGCATCCTCTGAATTTCACTGAGGGGCAGAAGGGACCTGCTGAGGATGCCAAAAAATATCATTTATTAAACAAATCCTTTAGGATTTATTTATCCAGCATTTATGGGGATATTTGAACAGGCAGAGCAGTTTCTCCTCTTAATGAGCAAAACACAGCTTTCCATGGGAAAATCTCCTTTGCCTCCAGAAAAGGGGCAATCTGTCCAAACAAGGACTTGATTTTTGGAGCTGAACTTGACCTTTCCAGACAATTCCCTCCCCTGACTCTGGCAGTCCAGGTTTCCTTGGACACAGGATTATTTTCTTACTGCTTTATCACCAGCCCCTGGTTTATTTCACCAAGAAATGTGTTCCAAAAATCCTCCAATAATTGTGAAATATTTGAGCTGGTCAGGATTTTTCAAGTCCTGTGCTGTGCCACAGTTTCCCTGTTTTCCCAAACAGGGATTTTCTTTGCCACTCTCCTCTGAAGAAAGGATGCAATTCGGGCTTTGATCTGCAAAAAAGATTAAAATCCTCCAGAATAAAGTTTATTTGAACCTCTGGGCCAGGAGTTTTGGAGTTTGAATCTCCAACCTCAGCCCTTTGCAGTGGATTTGCAGCAATCTGTGAGTTTTATGGGAAGATCTTGAATCACAGAATGCTTTAGGCTGGAAAAGGCTTTGAAGATCATCAAGTCCAACCATTAGGATTCATCAAGGAGCAAATCTGGAGGAAGGACTTAGAGCTCATAAATCACTTTCTCCTCCAGCTGCATCATCCCAGAGGTTTCCCCACCCTCAGGAGCTGGAGCAGGAGCACCAGCCCAGGTTTCTCCACTTCCAACAGGAGCAGGAGCCCCAGTCCAACCCCTCCCCCTGTACTGACTCCTGTGGTTCCAACTCCTGCGCTCCCAGCTCCTGGAATGAGAAGAAAAGAGGGAAGAAGGGAAGGGAAGGGCTCAGCAGCACAAAGTTGCTCAGGTCAAGGACCATCTGGAGCAGGTTTTAGATCCAGATTGGAGCAAACTTTTAACAAAGTCTGGTGAAACCCAGACTTGCATCACTGCAAACCGAAACTGCTGCATCTTCACGAGTCAGTAAAGGACCCACGTTTCAGATCATATTTGTACCATATTTTGTATCTTCAGGAGTCAATAATGACCCACATTTCAGTTCACATTTTGCATCTTCAGGAGCCAATAAAGGCCCCACGTTTCAGATCCTATTTGTATCATATTTCACCCATCGCAGGGTGCTCGGTTGCCACGCAACCTTTATCTTGATCTCGAGAGTTTCACTCGGCTCCTGGGCAAAGCAGCTGCAAACCAAACCCCAAAAAACTCAAAAAACCACCTTTGTGCCTTTACAGCAGGAGCTGCTACCGAGCTGACCCACAGGCAGAAATGAGAGGAGAGTTCTTGTCGCATCCACCCCGAAACGGCGTCACCGGGGCTCCGAGTCATTGTTGTTTGCTCGGGGTTTTGGGTGCCCCTGGCAACACTCAGAGCTCAGCACTGCAGGACACACAGAAATCTCTCCTCTGCATCTGCAGCATTTGCTTTTTGGAGAGGTGCAACAGAGACAGAGAGGTTTGGAACCGCTCACGTGTCTGGGTGTGACTCACCCAAAACCTCCTGGGCCTCTCTGAAAATGAAGCCAAATATGGCCCAAAATGGGGGCCTTTGTTGGATCCTGAAGATGTGAAATATGATACAAATATGACACAAAAAATGTTGGTCTTTTATTGGCTCCTGAAGATACAAAATAGGATTGAAAATAGGGGGCCTTACTGACTCCTGAAGATGCAAAATATGATACAAATGTGATATGAAATGTGGGGCCTTTATTGGCTCTTGAAGACACAAAATATGATATAAATATGATATAAATATATGGGTCTTTTATTGATTCTTGAAGATAGAAAATATTATATAAAATGTGGGTGCTTTATTGACTCCTGATGATGCAAAATATGATATAAATACATGAAATTTGTGTCCTTTATTGGCCCCTGATGATATGAAATATGATATTAATGTAACATAAAATGTGGGTGCTTAGTTGACTCCTGAAGATACAAAATGTGATACAAATATCTGAAATGTGGTCCTTTACTGACTCCTGCACAAATAGCAAAATTTTCAGTTTGCAGCGATGCAAGTCTGGGTTTAACTAAACTTTGTCTGTTAAAAGTTTGCTCCAATCTGGACCTAAACCAGCTCCAGATGCTCCTTGACCTGAGCAGCTTCATGCAGCTGAGCCCTTCCTTTCCCTCTTTTCCTCTTTTCCTCTCATTTTTCCCATTACCAGCCCCCTCCAGGTGCTTTTGAGGTGGCAGGTCCCAGGTGTGGCAGGTCCCTATTTCAGTCCCAGGGCACCCAGTGGCTCTTTGGGCATGAGGGGTTCAGGGACACCACCCAAAATCTCCTGGCCTGGGCAGTGCACCCTCCCCTCCACCCCTGCCATGGTGGGATCTGTGATGGGAGCTGCACCTGAGTGAGGATGAAGCTCTGAAATCACCTGGAATCGTGGAATTATGGCATCCTGGAGTGCTTGGGGCTGGGAAGGGACCTTAAAGCTCATCCTGTTCCACCCCTGCCAATGGCAGGGACCAATTCCACCATCCCACAGTGCTCCAAGCCCCATCCAGCCTGGCCTGGGACACTTCAGGAATCTAGCCAACCTGTGCCAGGGCCTCACCCCCCTCATCCCATGGAAACCCCAATGCTTTGAGCCATATTGTCTTTCTAATATCTCTGTTTTATTCTTTTATTTCTGTCTTTATGGTGAACAAATTCCTTTTTTTAATTCCCCCCTATTCTGCAAATATTTACCCAGGGCCCTCATTCCAGCCATGGAAGGGGAGAAAGTGCTGGAGGGAATTGTGAGAAAGGGACATGGGAATAGAAGAGCTTGAGTTTCAGTACCTTCTGGGGGGATTTTTTGCTTCCCTGGCCTTTTTCCCCCCTGCACAGCAAAACAAATCCACACATTCATAGGGAACACCCTTAATCAGGGAGAAAAATCCTCGGAAAGGGCATCCAGAGCTGGGGAAGATGGGGAGAAGAGGAGCTTGAAGGTGACACTGCTCCTGACAATTCCTCATGGGCTCCTGTGACTCCAGTGGGATGGGATGGGATGGGATCTGATCTTCTCCTGTGGGAATATCCATGTTAACCCTTTCCCTGCTACTGCTCAAGATCCCTGGCTCCCACTGCAATGCTCTTAAAATTCCCTTTTCCTCAGCAGATGCCAAAACCTCTTTGCAAATCCACCCTGGGGAGGGCCAGGAATGGATCCACAGCTCCAGCCTGGAGTTTCCTTCCACGCTTTACTCTGATCAAAGGAATTTTCACCCTCCTGAGTGTGGCCTATACCTACAAATATTCACCAAGGAATACTCCCTGGGAAATGAAGGGGTTTGGCCAAAGGCATTATTTCTGGGGAAATCACAGAATCACAAGGTTGGAAGAGATTCCCCTTTGTCTCTGCAAGATGCTCGATGATAGATCGACCTGCAGGGGGTTGTGAGCGATACCAGCCCCTCCCAGCACTGCTGGGCTGCTTTTCCAAGGGGATTGGTGTGTCCTGGCAGGATGGGGATGGACAGTGACCACCTCAGAGCCGGGATGTGCAGGACCAGGCCTGCAAATCCTTTCGGCCCCACTGCAGCCACTGCTGGAGGCCCCGCCAGGGCTGGGCTCCTGTTTATTGGCAGGGTCCTGACCTTGCCCCGTTTATTTTCCCGCCGGGATCTGGGCATGGCAAGGGGGTTTGTAATGTGACACTCACAATAACACAGCCGGGACAGGCGGGACAGGGCTCCCACACGGCCCAGCTGCTGCCCAGGATGGACACTGCAGCCAGGGGAGATGCTCTGGTTGGGAAGAGGGGGATTCTCCTGCAGATTTGCTTCCAAACTCCTTTTTTATTGGATTTTAAAAGAGAGGAAGCTCCTGGACACCAGAGATGGGAGGGTAATGGGAGGTGGCTGCTCCGTGCTGAGCCACATCAAACAATCAGTGACAAGAAGGAGCATCCCAGAGGGCTTCCCTTGGCTTGGTGGGAGAGTTGGGGTGGGTTTTAATCTCCAAACACATTGTTCTTCCCTCCCTATGGATTGCAGGATAAAGGAGGGAAAAAATTTGAAGCAACTACCAAACAGTGGGAATGCTGCACATGGAGAACCCAGCCCCGTGCTGGGTTTGCATCCCTGCTGCAGGCCTGAGGACTCAAGGTGGAGAAAGCAAATCCTAGGGATGCCAGAGGGAAAGGAGAGGGATGGGAAGGGCCTGGAACACATCCCCACACCACGGATCCAGCTGTTGATGACTGCAGCAAGTCCTGGGACTCTCATGCCTCAGGCAGTATTTCCTTACCTGTCAGCATGGAAACCCAGATCAAAGGTTCTCATCCCATTTACACCCACTCCTGATTCCCAGTCCAGCCAAAGCCTCCCAGGCCTCAGTTTCCCCAGGAAAGAACTGTGTGTGGCTGTGTGGATCCCATCATCTCCATGACGTTATTCCCTCATCTTAAATATTGCACAGGAGGTGCTGAACCATGGAAAACACAATGCCCTGCATGGTTTTTCTGCACTTTTCCTACTTTTCCTGCTCAAGTTTAAAACTGAAGCATTTCCATGTGCACTGAGCCCGGCTCATCTCACTCTGCTTTTCCCTGTTCTGGTTTGGAGAGGATCTCATACCTTCTGACTCTCTTTGTGCATCCTCTGGGGATGGGCAGGGATTTTCCGAGCCCCTGAGGTGCCCAAGGTGAGGTTTTTGGGGTGGAATAGGTCTGGAAACCTCCTCAAGTAAAAGGAAAAGAAGTTGATGTTCATCTGTATAATCGAGATTTGGGACTTTTGGGAGAAAGGCTGGGCTAGAAAGGGAACAGGAGGAATTTGCAAGTGCAGAGTCCTAGTCCCACAAAGGCAAAGGAAAAGGGCTTTGGGGTCAGTCTTTTACTGCCCAGGACACTCTGCAGAGACAATGTTGGCAAAAAAACCTCAGGATAAAGTATTTCTTCATTGGATTTTCACCAAGGTGAGGTTTTGGGGACGGAAAGAGGTCTGGAAACCTCCTCAATTAAAAGGAAAAGAAGTTGATGTTCATCTGTGTAATTGAGATTTGGAACTTTTGGAGATTTGGGATTTGGGAGAAATGTGAGGAGTGGGAGACACAGGAACAGCTCAGGGGACCTGACGTGGGTGGGAACATCCAGCAGGGTGACAGATATGGAGACCATTCCCTCAGCTTTTACAGCTCATCCCAGCTTCCAGCATTCACTGGAATGAAGCCAGAGGGGGTTTGTTTAGATTTGAATCCCAGCTAAGTGGTGCTTCCCAAATCCAGCCCTTCCACACCCCACATTGGCAGGGGGGGCTGTAATACCTGCAGTGATGCCCACACCCCCATCCCCAGGGGTTTGGGGTCATGGATACCCCAGATTCCCACCCTGTTCCTCCCACACTCCCTCTCCTGGCACCCTCCAGTGGCAACAGGGACAAAGCTGCTTCTTCCTTTGGGATTGGGGTCAGGGCCCCTCCTCCTGTTCCTCAGCCTGGCTTCTGTCCTTTGGGGTGCTGAATGTGAGAAACCCAAACCTTAAATGGGGAAGAGCCTTAGGGAGAGGGAAACCCCAGCTCTCCTGGCTCACAGGATACCAGGAAACTGTTTCCAGGTGACCCAAGAGGTTAAATTCCAGTGCACCTGAAATCTGGTGTGGAATACTGACTTCTGGGAAGCACCTCTTCTGTTCTTTCCCATCTCCACCAACCTGTAGACAAATTCTGTAAGAAACTAAACTCCTATTTAGATAACTCCTTAAAATCGTGCAGTGGCTGAGTTTTCCCTGGAATTTTATGTCCAGATCAGAACATTCCCTCTTAAACACCTGCACAGCCCAGCCCTCACTGCTTTTAGGGCATCTTAAGCAGCAAAAAAGGGGCAATTTCCACCACCCTGTGCTGGACTTTTCCCTTCCAGGATTGTTTTATATTAAATTAAAACAACCCAACCACCTTCCTGCAAAGATGCATCCCTTAGATCCAGAGTTTGCCAATGATCCTGATTTAGGAGCCCCAGCAATAAGGAACAAGGCTGCAGCTCTTAGAACAAGGCTGCAGCTCTTAGAAGTGAGTACATAAGAATATGTTTTTTACATTTCTTTTTTTTTTAAGGAAACATTTAAAATCTTCTGGAAAAAAAAACCAACAACAACAACAAACAAAACCAAACCAGTTTTCCATAAAAATTCAGAACTGGAGAGATCACTGATGATTTTTCAGACTGGTGATGGGTTTGTGTGCTTCTCTCAGGAAATTCCAAATGAAGCAACATAATTCATCCAGGGCACAAAGGGCAACTGTGAAAGGAGAAAACTGCTGGAAATTTTTCATTTCCAGGGCCTTGAACCCCCTCCCCCCCATGTCTCTATTTCTTCTAAATCCTAGGAAAGGATTTCCATTTGTCCCAGAAAGGCCTAGGGATGCATTTCCATGTGCACATGGAGCCTCTGATGCCCAGGGGAAGCAGCAGCTCCATAGCACCCAAAATTCCCTGGTGAGGGCAGAGCTGGGAGGTGGGAATGTTTGTAAGGAAAGGAGTTTTTTACATGGAAATGGGATTTCTGTTGGATCAGAGGGAGAGCAGGGCTGGCTAAGGGGTTGCAGAGGAGGAAGGGGATTTGCTGTGGGTCTGCAAGGCATCAGAGGGATGCAGAGAGGGCTCCTGAGGGTGATGGATGTTTGGGGCTGCATCCAGGGTGATGGATGGAGGTGGCCCTGGAGGCTGGGAATGTTTTGGGAGTGTTTTCATCCCAACCCCTGCACTCTCCATAACCCAGGAATGAGCTCCTGTTCCCCTCTGGACTGGGAGATCCAGGGAAGCACCAGGGGAGGGGAGGTGGGAGCTGCCATCCCTCTGCAGTAACAATGTGGAGAAGACCCTCCATTAATTCCCAAAAAATGATATATTAGTGGATCCCTCTGTCCATCCCCTTTCCAGACCTTCCTCCCACCTCCTCCAGGATATTTTTATCCATCACAAAGTGAGGCAGAAAAAGCCCAATTCTGTCACTTCTTATTATTCCCAAATAAAAACCAAATGTTGGGCCCAGAGTTCAGATCAGGGGAAAATCCACAAATCTCTTGGCCGTCTGGGATCTTTTGTTTATCACTGCTCTTAATCCCATTTTTTGGGTCTCTCGGGCTCGGAGAAGATAAATGAGGTGTGTCAGGAGCTCACCTGATTAACTTGGCCCGTTCAATGAGGTTATTCTTCTCCAAGGCTGAGCTGGAAAGGGAACAGCAGGAATTTGGGAGTGCAGCATCCCAGTCCCATGAAGGCAAAAGAAAAGGGCTTTGGGGTAGTTTTTTTTTCTGCCCAGGACACTCTGCAGGGACAATATTGGTAGAAAACCTCTGGGTAAAGTATTTTTTGATTGGATTTTCACTGCAGGTCAGATTTGGCCTTGTGCTGCCACTCCCTCATCTCCTCCCAAAACAGCAGCTTTTCCCACAAATGTCCATGAAAACTGTGCTGTGGGCAGAGATCACCCATTGCAATGCCACATCCACCCTATTTCCTTGGCTTTTTCTGAGCTCAGATGGAAAAAGAGGGAATTTTGCCATGCTTTATGGGATGGGAAAGGGGTTCTGTAGGAGCCAGAGAGATGGAGACCCGGCATTCCTGGCAAAGTCCCAAAACTGACCCCAAAATCCTGTGGGTCCCAAGAGAGCTGTGGGGATCACTGCCTCCCACCCCAGCCACAGAGATTCCCCAAATTTTCCCCAGAGCTGAGGGAGCCAGGACTTCTTGTATTTTTTCCAAGTGGCACCCAAGGCCAGCAGAGGCAGGAGGAGGATGCTGAGTCCGTCTGGCTGCTGCTGCAGGATCCGAGGGAGGGATGGGGAGCAAACGGGAAGGCAGCCCTGGGATCTGTCAAAGCTGCCACGAGCTGGGGCTTGGGAAGGGAATGGATTAACTCTGCTTCCCGGCTGGAATGAACTCTGCCTCCCAGGCATGTTTTTGGGCATCCCTGCAGGGAGATGCAGCAAACCCCGCCCTGCTGGAGGCTTAATCCCAGATTTTATTCCCCGACCCTGGGGCACCTCTTCCCTCTTTCTGTACATGATGGGTTTTAATCACTTTATCTCCCCAGGTCCCTGGGAAAAGCCTCCCTCCCTTCCCATCTGCTTTGGGTTAGGATGCCGTCTGCCGGGAGGGCTGCGGGATCCGCCGGGAGCGCCGGGAGCCCGGAGCTGCGGCACCATCGGCCCCGCCGCTCGCCTGCCCCTCCAACATCTGCGTCCCGGCGCTCCTGCATCTGCCCAGCGCTGGGAGAGCCCGGGGTTTCAGACAAAACCCGCCCTGTGCCTGCTCTGGGACAGCCAGCTTAAAAATTCCCACTCCGGCCGGAGTTTCCCTTTATTTACCAGCAAGGCAAGTCTTTTAAGTCCAGGTAAGAAAGGCAGAGCTGAGATTCCCAAAACATTCAGCTTTTCTCCAGCGCTGGTCCTTGGGCTTTGTGGTGGATGAGTGATGCTGGAGTCCGTGCAGGATGGGTGCCTTTGGAATTCCTTCGGGACAGTCCCACAATAAAGGCACACCTTTAATTCCTGCCCATGTCCCAACAAACCTTCGAGCTCAGCCCATCCTCAGGGTGGAGCTGAGACCTGGCGTGGCAAAGGCACCATCCCACCTCCTCCCTGGAAATCCTTTCCAGGCCTGGCACAAAAGGGAGACAAAAAGCCAACAGCAGCCACAGATTTGGGTTGGAGACCTGGTCTGAGAGAGGAAAAAAAGGGAAAATATTGCATTTCTGTGATGAGAAGTGCAAGATTTTAGCTCTTCTGTTGTTGGGAGTTGAGTAGGGAAATGGATCCAAACAGCCCCTGGAATTCAATGTTCATTTTCCACTGATGGATTGAAGTGGAATTTTGCCTCTTGGTGAATTAAATCCCTTTTCTGAGCAGCCCAGGAATCTGATCCAACAGGCAGAGCTGCAAAAGGCAGGCAGTGGTGCCAGAGTTGCGCATTCCGGGATCCTCTCCTGCACTCCAGGATTTCAGGAGCCTGAACCCAGCCTGGATCCCACCTCATTCCAGCAGCAGCGCATCTAAAAGCACCATGATCCCGTGTCCCTCCCTGTGATCCCATGTCCCTGGAGCACTGAAAGCTGGAGAGAACACAGAAGAACTCTTAAAGCACTCAAGATGGACTCAAAGTTTGGCTGCAATAAGCTGTGAAATCTCTGGGCAGAGCCAGGCCTAGGAAAAAGCGGGGGAAAAGCTCTTCCAGAGGTTCTGAAGGGCCAAAACCTGAATTTCATGGCAAGAAAAGAGCAGAGGGTAATTCCACTTTAGGAAAATTCTTCCTTTCCTCCTCCACAATTGGGATTAAGCTCTAGAGAAAACTTCTGGAGGGGCTGATTGTTAAAATTAGCCAGGGGAAATTTTGGGAGATGGAGGAGGGAGAAGCATCCACGCTGCTGGAAGAGGTTGAGCTGCCCTTGGGCTTTGTGTGCAGGGTCCAAGCAGGGCTTGAGCCACTTGGGTTGGCAAATCTGGCTTATTTTGCCCCAAAAATGGAATGCTGGCAGACACCCTGCCTGTGAGCTGGTTGGAAAAATTACTGTGGATATGAAACACTGCCCTTGGTTTCAATTTGCTGACATCGTGAAGATGGTTTTAATTAAAACTCGTTAACAGCAACCTGTTCCTGAAAATGAGCGTGGCTAACCCAATTATGGAGCTGGTTCCTTGGAGATGCTGCTCTTCCCAGAAGCCCAGCCTGGACACGGGTGTAAATCCTCACGCTGCTCCTATTCCCAGCTTATAGAGAGTGAAAATCCTGAAAGGAAAGAGGAGAGTTTGGGGTGTTGCATGACTTTGGAGAGCAGGAGCACAGGGAAGAAGGATGCTGTCGCATACCAAGAACAATCCTCCCCACGGGACCACTTCTCCTGGGAGATCTGTCCTCTGTGCAGAGCAGCGATTTGAGCTCTGCCTCAGTTGGAGAGGTGAAAAGGATATTTTGGGATAAAATATCAGCTTGTCTCTTGGGCATGAGCTTTAGCCTTGAGCTCTGGGGTACAGAATTCCCTCTGTACAAATCTCCCCTCTGGGACAGGAGAAGGCAGGCAGGAACATCACACCCGCCCCGGGGAATGGGAAACCCCACTGAGCTCAGCTAAGTGCCGGCTGCACCCACAGGAGAGCAGGTCCCGAGAGCTGGCTCTGGGGAGGGGCCGAGCATCCTGAGAATCCTGAGCATCCTGAGCATCCTCAGCACGCTCAGCACGCTCAGCACCCTCAGCACGCTCAGCACGCTCAGCACCCTCAGCATCCTCAGCACCCTCAGCATCCTCAGCATCCTCAGCATCCTCAGCATCCCCACTGCCAGGCTCCTCGGGTGCCTCCTCCCCCCGGAGCTTTGGGCAAGGAGCAGGAATTATGAATGGTCCCTCCCCCCGCTGCTCTGGCCCCGCCGCTCCATCCCCCACAGGCAGCTGGTTCCCATTACCGCGAGGCTGACAAGGTGCAGGAGCCTCCTTGGCAGGGAGCTGTGACGAGAGGCAGAGGCCGGCCGGGTGTCTCTGATGGGTTTCCGGGGCTGTTATCGGCCCGGCGGGACCCCTCCCGTCTGCGCCCGTGCCGGGGGGACCGCGGGGCCGCAGCGGCTCTGCCCCGGCTCGGGAGCGGGGATGGGATTTGCCCAAGCGCCGTCTCCTCTCCGTTCAGTCCCGTGGCGAGCGTTTCACCTGTCTGCAGGAAAAAACATCCCCCTGTGCACCCGGCCTGGATAAACTTCCAGCCTTTTATCTGGCGGCAGCAGAAATAACGCAGCCGTGTGCTGGGAGCAATAATCTCCGCAGGCCTTCCTCCATCCCGGCGTTTCTTCTTGTGCCAAGAGCCCGGGGCCCTGCCCTTCCCCTTGGCACGGCATTCCCTCCCGCAGCCAGGGAGCTGCCCTGCTTTGGGTGGGATGGTTTTTCCCAACAGGGCACCCATTCATGTAGGAGGTCAGCCAAGGCTTAAGGATTAAATGCATTTATTCAATAAAGCAAATAAAGAGCTGCCCCTACTCCTGGGTGTCCGCACTTCTCCTGCGCCTCCCTGGATGAAAGCGGCTCCATGGCCACAAACACGACCAGCACTTCCATGCCCCCAGACAAATTAATCACCTCCTTCCCAGGCAGACACATTAAACATCATTTTCCAGCTCTGCCCAGGCACTGCGAGACGTGATGGAAGCCGCGGCGGCTGGGAAACGCCCCGTGCCGCGGGGGAGAGCGAATCACCGGGGGGTCTGGGGCAGCAAACGCGATTTGTCTTCTCTCTTTTCCGAGCAGGCTGCTGCTTCGCTTTAGCCGGGTTTGTGGGATGAGCTCATCGCGTGGAACGGCTCCGGGATGGGTCACATTTGGGGATCGTGAGTCACAAAGGGGATCGTCCTCCCTGACCTGGCTCGGCAGGGACCTGCAGCCCCCCTTTCCCTCCCTCCCGCTGAGATCTCGGCGGTTTGGTCTCCCTAGAAATTCCTTTGGTTTTTCCAGTGCGTGGCTTATCCATTTCAATTGTCCTTCATCAGGCAGTAATCGGGTAATTACCGCCCTTAACTCCGGCCCGGGCAGCTCCCGGCACCGGCATTCCCGTCGCCATCATCAGCGGGGAGCTGCCCTCTTTCTCCATCATTCCCTCCTTCTCCATCATTCCCTCCTTCTCCATCATTCCCTCTTTCTCCGTCATTCCCTTCTCCATCATTCCCTCCTTCTCCGTCATTCCATCCTTCTCCGTCATTCCATCCTTCTCCGTCATTCCCTCCTTCTCTAACATTTCATCCTTCTCTGTCATTCCCTCCTTCTCCCCCTCACTGGGGATGGAGGAGGTGCAGGGCTCCCAGGGTGATGTAGGATTTGCTTTTTAGAGAAAAACCCCACTATTCCATGAACAGTTTGACTGCAGCGGTGGTGTCAGGTTGAAAAAGCAGTTCAGGATGAAAGGAGTGATGGAAGTGTCAAATATTATCCTAAAGAGCTCAGTGAAAACTCCTGGATGTTTTAGGAGCGCTGCCAGACGAGGAGCTGAACAAAACCAAGCTCTTCCAGAGGATTTATTTTTGGAGGCTTAACACTGTTTACAGAGCAGATAATGGGACTGAGAGCACACAGCCCCCGTCCCGTCCCCTCACATCAGGAGCTGGGCAAGGCTGAGACCCCCAAAAGGCGACAGAGGAAATCTGGGATCACTCCAGGACGTTCCTGTGCACAAGCACAGCAGGTCTGGCACTGCCCAGAACCTGCACCTCCAAGGTTCTGAGATGTTCTGGAGTGCTCTGGAGCCCCCAGTCTGCTCGTGGTCCCTTGGGCCACCTCATAAAGTGGTGTGGACAGGACAAGGAGTGGGTTCCCATGGACAGAGGGCAGGGGTAGGTGGGATTTTGGGAAAGAATTCTTCCCTGTGAGGGTGGGGAGGGGCTGTGATGGAATTCCCAGAGAAACTGTGGCTGCTCCATCCCTGGAAGTGCCCAAGGCCAGGCTGGACAGGGCTTGGAGCAACCTGGGACAGTGGGAGGTGTCCCTGCCCATGGCAGGGGTGCCACTGGCTGAGCTTTAAGGTCCCTTCCAATCCAAGCCATGCTGGGATTCTGTGATTCCATGATCTCCTGACACTTAGGTGCAGAGACAGAGCCTGGGGGACTCAGAGGATGCAGAAGCCACTGAGCCAGGCTGGGGTTGTTGTGCCTGCGAAGCTCCCTCCTGTCACTGAGTGATCCCAATCAGGACATCATAAACCTGAGATTGCACATCTCGTCAGTGGGATCACAGGGAGAGCAGGAAATGAGCCAAGTTAATCAAATTAGATGAAAGACGAGCCTGAAAATCCCATCTGGGGAACAATTTTATTGGTGGTTTGCGCTCCAGTGGAATATTTCTGACAGGCAATACTGGAACACAGATCCGTTCCAGCAGTGCTGAGTGGACACTGTCTGACACTGTCTGAGGGAAGGGGATGGAGGAGAGCATCAATTCCAGCACCATAGTCCTGTTAATCTGGGCTGTGCAAGAAAAAATCAAGGCATTTTTCACTGCACTGTTCTCCCTTTGCTGAAATTCCAGTAAAGCTGCTCTTCTCTTCCTTGCAGATCAAGCAGAAGATTTTGCTGTCTCCTGTCAGGGCCCTCGTGCTGCTGTTGCTCTTTGCTTGTATCCAGCACAATGATGAGGAGCCAAATCCCTCCTCTCCCTGCTCTAGGTGACAGAAATGAAATGGAACGAGCAGGACGTTTCTTCCAGTCTTGATCTCACATTTGGTTAATTCCTCCTGCCCTTCTCTGGATCTCCTTGACTGAAGGAATGAATATTTCCTTACATTCCTTCTGATATTGCTATTCTGACTTCTCCTGCAAGTCCCTGCAGAAGCCTGGCCAAAACAGAGAGGAGGAATGCAAAGAGCTGTGGATGGATCCCATTAATCCCAGAACATCCAGACCACCCAACAATACAGAACCCAGATGGGGCTCGAAGGGGGCTCACCTTTCCCACTCTGTTTGGGGTCCTGCTGTCCCCACCAGGCTCATTGGTGCTCCCCAAGCTGTGACAGGGCTGGGGTCTCGTGGAGACATCCCAGAGCTTTGCCATGCAATGCCCAGGGCATGTTCAGAAGCCTCTGGAAGAGCCATCTCAACCCAGCACCTGCTCTTTTGACATTTGGAGCATGGAGTGCTTATTGCTCATCCTGCCCAGGACCAGACGAGACCCAGGCAAGGTTTGAAGCCAGGCTGGGATGTGCTGGTCCCACAAGGAGCTGGTGTGAAGCCAGGCTGGGATGAGTTGATTCTATTGCTAAGCAAATAAAAGACAAAAGTCTTGGAATATTTGTGCCTGAGTGTAAACTAGACTGTTTTTCCCATTCCTGTGTTGGAGGTTGTCAAAGCCAGGGTAAGAGAGGGGGAGAGCTCGTGGGATGGCTTCATTACTGCCTCCAGGTTCACGTGATGAGACCCAGGGATCCAGAGCCTCAGGTCCATTTTCACTGGTCACAGGGCTTGGGTTTCCTCCAGCTTCAATCCCCTCCACAGCTCAGGTTCCACTGGCAAGGGCAGGGCTCAAAAACAGCTCTGAGGTTCTGTGCAGGATCCAGACATTGACTCTGGAAAACATTCAGGATTTTCCAGAGCCTTTTCCACCACCCAGACCCCACCAGCTCCTCCTCTGTCACCCACCACAAACCCCCCACCCTCTTTTCAGCCCCCTGGAGCTGCTGGAGCCCTGTTTCCCTCTGGGTGCAAAGAGGGGGAGAGAGTTTGACTTGCAAATCTCGTTTCAGTTCCTTGTTGAGAACTGAGCATCTCAGCAGCAGTTTCACTGATGTTTCTCCAGCATCCTCCAGCATCCTTGTGCGCAAAGAGGTGCCATGGGAATTTGGGGTACAGCAGAAACACCTGGATTGCAATGCCACAGACAGATCCACTTTAATGACCTCGATCTCCAAATATCCACGACAAACATTCCCATTCCCAGCTGCTCCACAGCTCAATCTCGACATATTCCCCTTTAATGAGCTTTTTTAGGAGAAAAATCCACACTTGCCTTCAGGACTGAGTAACCAGGATGAATTTTTCAAAATTTTTTACATGTGACATCTTTTTGTATGAAAAAATACCCCAAGCTCTGTCAGAAAGTGGCAGTTTTGTCACAACTGAAACCATTTGCAGGAAAGGGCTCTCAGATGAGTTTCCTGTTTCAAAAAGAAAACAAAAAAATTCTCTTTGAATGTCCTGAGATTGTCAAAAACATCCTGTTTTGACATTCAAAGAAAATTTGTCTTTTGGCTGGCAACAAATTTGTTAAAGAATAAGGATTTTGAGAAAGAATGGGGGAAAAAACCCCACTACCCCACCCCAACCCACAGTTTGCTTCAAGGATCTGGGTGAGCCCAGTTCTGATTCCAAGCCTGGGAGTTTGGATTTATGGGTGTTGAAACAGAGCTGCTGGCTTTGGGAAGCAACCAGATGTTTGGTGCCTCAAAATAAGGGAAAAAAATTCCAGCGTGGTTGAGCCACCTGTGTGGTTGACCATCGATATTTCAGGGATCCAGGTTTATGTTGGAGAAATCCAATAATAACATCATCTACTGCCTGCAGGTCCTGGTGAGCAGTGGCAGCCTGCTTTGTCCTTGGCAAGCAGTGGAACACTGATTTTAAGGAAATAGGAAAGAGCAGGTTTTGAGGAACTGAACCTGGGCCTGTCCAAGCTGCCAGTGCTTTTCTTCCTGAGATGCTCCTGCCCCAGAGTGCCTTTGGATCACTGGGAACCTGCCAAAATTTGCCACCCACTTCAAATCTGGGTGCTCCTGGCTGCCATTCCAACCTGGATGTCAGGGATGTGATCCTAAGGCAGCTGAGCCCGAGGTGTTTGCAGCCATCCCTGAATTTTGGGCCAAGGCACAGGAGTGAAAGCAGTGGCAAGGAGCCAAGGGAAGTTCAGGCCAGGTCAAAGCAAAGGGATTTTTTGCCAAATTATTTATTTTCGGAAGAAGCAAATGGTTCTTTTGACATTCAAGAGGAGTTTTTTGGGTGAGGAGTAAACCCTGCTGTGCTGGCTGCTTTTAAGACTAAAATATCTGTAAAACTTTTTTTTAAAAACCCTACACCAAACATTCTTCTGGGCAATGACAAGAAGGAGTAAGGTTTGTCTGGACATTTTTTGCCAAATTTGTTCAAAATTTTAGGTTCAATCTCAGCTGGTGAACAACTTCCTTCTTGCACCTCCTCCAAATCCGCCATATTTTAGCAATTTTGAGCACAGCAAACATTCAGATTGGAGATTATCCCCATAGCACCGGCCCTGAGAGGTTTTAAATGCCTTTGTGGCTCTTGGGGATTCTTGGTAGAAAATGGGATGCAAAGAGTTGCTGGATTTCATGATTTATAAGCCCTGACACTCTAAATTCATTAGGCACCAGTGGACAAAATGCAAATCCAGGAGCAGGGAAGGAGAACACGGCACTAAGCAGATTCCAGATGATGGATATTCAAGTTCCCACGTGATGAAAGAGCCAAGCTATGGAAGGTGTCTGCAGTCACAAACCAAAGTCTATTAAAGCTCCTTGTTCTGGGAGTATTGAGCAAAGTTCAGGAGAAAAATTGGATAAAATAAATGCTTTTGATTTCCTAATGTGTTTTGGGCTCAGGCCAAGGGCTCAGCTGGTTTTCCTGGGAAATACACTCGGCTGTGTGCAGGGAAACAGCTCTTCAGCCTGGAACAGTCTCTGGAGCTGCTGAAATGCTTCCCAGCTGGGGGATGTCACCCTGGCCTCAGCAAAACCTCCCTCCTCTGCAGATGGGAACGGGATCAGCCTGGGAGTGCTCCATATTCAGCACCAGCCCTAAAACTGAGGGGTTCATGCTGCTTAAAGCCAAAAGTCCTCTCTGTGGGAGAGGTGCTGCTACAGCTTGTCAGGGCTGAGCAACCTGGGAGCATCTCCTGGAAGTGACAGGAGGGGACCAGGAGATGCTGTGGAACAACCCTGCAGGGTTTGCTGGAAAATGGGCCCACACCAGCTGGGTTTGGGCACCCTGGGAATGAGATCTGGTATCTGTGCCCCTTGGGGTGCCAGCTCTGTGCAGTGGGCCCAGCAATATGGCACCTCGTGTCTCACCTCTTCCACCTTTCCCTCTGGAAACATTGTTCTTCCTTCTCATTTCTTTTTTTTTTTTTCTTTCCCTGCTTTTTTTTTCCCTACTTTTCCCCTTTTGCCAACATTTCCTGCTTGTAAATGAGAGCAAGAAGTAGTTTTTGGGGGGAGCAGGGATCATATGGACATTTTTGGGCTCTGATAGAGGCTGGAGGTGCTGGCAGCTCTGTCAAAGCCCGGCTGATGGCTTTGTGATGTGGGCTCTGGAATGTCCCATCTGGGAGGGAGCCGGGGCCAAGCTCACCCACTCACATATTTTTCCAGGGATGTGTTCCTGCACATATGTTCAGGCACAGGAGAGACCTGTTAGAGAGATAACCCCAGCACATCTCAGCTCCATCCTCCTCCCAGGCCCGCTCCGGATCCTTCTGCTGCTCCCAGCTCTGGCCACGGACGTGGATGAGCCCTGCCAGCAGAGGAGAAGGGGAAGCTCTCCTGGAGCCTGGCCCGGGATAGCAGCACGTCAGTCCCGGAGTGCAGGGGGTGACAGGAGGGCTCCACGCTGGAGCAGCAGCTTGGTAAGGGCTGGGAATGACATCCCAGAGCTGTCTCTGTGCTGGTTCTTGGCACTGAGGGTTGAATCCTGCCCTTCTGTATGGAATTTGCAGGATTAGTCCCCCTGTCCTTGAGGAAATGCCATCTAAGATAGAGGAGAGGCAGGGAAGGGCTCACAGCAGTGCCTCACTCTGCTTTGCAGGGGGAAAAATGGTCTTTTGGTGGGCTCAGGGACATGAGATGAGGCTGAATAACAAAGAGGATATTAATTATCTATTAATTATCTGTTAATTATCTCTCAGCCCAGCATCTCCCAGGTCTGGACTAAATACTTCTCACCAGAAATCCTGGGCAAGCAGGAACAAGAAGCAACACAATTCCCCCAAATCCTTGGAAACCCCTCCGTTTCCTTGAGATGCCCAGCTGAGATGGATAAATCCCAATTTCCAGCAGCCTTTTGCCTTTCCATCCCTCAGTCTGTCAGTGTAGGGAATACCTGAGGACATGGTAAGACCTGGAATATTTAATCAAGAGGAGGAGAAGAATTGAGGTGTTCTGAAAGCATCTGCTGAGGCATTGGAGGATCCTCATGGGAGGAACAGCCCAGGCAGGGCTGATAGCTCAGATTTTTGTGGCAAAAACCTGCCATGGATATTTCCCTCCTTGCACATGGATATTTTCCTACGGATGTTTTCCCCTTTGCACACCTTTTGTGCCTGATTTTGCATGCTCGTCTGCCACCCCTTGGTGACCCAGATGGTCTTTTCTGACAGATTTTATGAGTTTGGGAGCTATGGGGGTTTTAGGTTCAGAGTTAAAACCTCCAGGAGACCCAAAACTATGAGTTGAGTTGAGTTGAGTTGAGTTGAGTTGAGTTGAGTTGAGTTGAGTTGAGTTGGGTTGGGTTGAGTTGGGTTGAGTGCCTAGTGAGGCAGGAAAGATGCCAGGAATTCTTCAGCACACGGATCACACCGGGGACTTCATCCTCCTCCCACCCCAGGCAGCTGAGCTGGTGGTACTGCCTTGGTCCTGTGCCAGAGGAATCACCTGGTGGCCTCAATGCAGGAATGGGAATAGCTTGGAAATGGCCCTTACACAGCTTTGAGGGGATGCAAGTTCCCAGATGGAGCTGGGAACAAGGGCTTGGCGAGGGTTTTATCAGCTCTTCTCATCCCAGGGCCCGGCTGCCAGACTGCTCCAAGGTCAGGGAATTAGAGATGGATGTTCAAGGAGGATCATTTCCTTCCCTCACTCCGCTATTATGGAAAAATGTTGCAGTTCATCCATTTCATTTTCCACCAGGGATAGCCCGGCTGGCCTGGAGCTGGCAGCGACCTCCCCTCGGTGTGCCAAGACACTTTTGCACACAGGCAATAAAATAAATCACTGGAGGTACTCGTGGTGCAACTCATTTTCCCTCACACCTCAGCACCAGGAGCCTGCAGCCAAAACCCCGTGGCCGTGGGAAGCTCAGCCATGGGCTGTGTGTGGGATTTGTGCCTCCAAGGAGAGGGGCTTTATAACCCCTTTGCTACAACCCCCTTGTGCTCCTCCTCATCTTAATTGATGTTAAATCAGCCTGAGCTGGGCATGCACACAGAGGGGCTGGGGAAGGTGAAGGGGATGTTACAAGTGGGAGGTTGCTCAGGAAGGAGGCTTGGATAACGTCCTCAGGACTGAGCTCCGAGCCACCAGCTTCAGGGATGCATTTGCACTTCAGGCCAAGCCTAAAGAGGATAATACCAGGCACATACCCAGGCCTGGCTTCTCCCTCCCACCATGAGCATCCCTCAGGGAGCCATCTCAAAGTACTTGGCCAAAATTTGCTGGTGGGAATCCAAACAAGAGCCTTTCCAGAGTTACAAACCCCGGCCTTGTCAGTGATGATGAGGACAGAGGTTTCCAAGTGCTCCTGGTGCTGAGGGGTCCCCCCTCCACCCAGAAACACCCAGAAGGGTCAGGGCAGAGACTGAGGGAGCAGAGCTGGTCCCTTCCCAAAGTCAGTTTGGATCCCATTCATTGGCTCCCATTCATTGGGAATTGGGTTGGAAATCCCAAAGAGCAGGTTTGCTGTTTGCTTGCTCTCCTGCTGTCCCTGAGGGATGCTCCTGGCTGCTCGGGGAAGGAGTTGGGCTCCCAAACCCAGCTCAGGAGTTAAACTGAGGGTTACCACTGACAGGTCACCTCAGGGGATGTTCTTAGGATCTTCCAACAATAAGCAGAGGAGCAAATACCTCGTAGACATTGGTTCGTGGGCTCCCAGGACTTGGTTGCCCTGGCATTATGTGGCTGCAGTGGAAAATGACTCCCAGTTTTCCTGAAATCATTTCTTTGGTCCTGATGGCTCAGAGGGCACAACAAGACAGGGGCTCTGTTGGTGTGCCGAGTGTCATCCTTGCTGCTGTTGGCAAACCAAACATGGAAAAAATCGATCCTGGTCCCAACAGTTGGTTCTGAAAGCTCCTGATTTCCCACATCAGCACCACACACTCTCCCATTTTTCCACCACAGCACATTTGAACTTCTTCCCTTCACACACCAGAAGGTCCCTGCTGCCCCCACCCTAACCCAGCTCACGGGGGCTCAGCGTGAGCCGTTCACCAAACAGCTCCTTGGCTTGCTTTGGAAATCCATCTGTCCTGACTTCCCAGAGCACTGTGTAAAACATCCAGCCTCAGAGATTTCTGGAAGAGGAGCAAGAGCATCCATTAATGAAATGCTCTCCAGGCCGTTCCGGCAGCACCAGAGGAGTTAGCTGGACATTTCCACACCTTGTGCTGCACAGGGCAGGGTTTCCTCGGAGCCAGGCAGTGCCTTTGGATATGCAGATGTTCTGGAGCTCTCTGCTGTGCTCATCAACATGCAGGGAGCAGCTGCAGCTCTGGGATTTGTTCCCTTCTCCACCTTTCCATTCTGGGCTCTCCGGGTCGAGCGCTGGCACTCGGCACTCCCTGTGTTTGCCTGGAAGATGTGCAGGGATGTGCTCCTGCAGGCTTTGATGTCTGCAGCATTCACCATCATCTGTTTTCTGATCAGCTCATCCTCCACGCTCAGGGGGATTGGATTCAGGGATACTCCTGCCTGATCCAAATTTCTGCCGGCTTTGTGCCACATCTGGGAATTCCCCACATGCACTGGAGGGCAGGGCGCCGTTAATTGGACAGTGCACGTTGTATTAATTACTGGTGGCTAATAACAACCTCCTGCCCCCGATATTTATAGAATAATAAAAGCTGTCCAGGACACTGCCCTCACATCTGCTGCAACTGGCAAACACATTTTCCTTTTCCTCCCCTTCCCGAGCATGCTGATGGCTTTCAGATTTCCAGGGGGGCAATGGGAGATCTCTGGCTCATGGACACATTGCTGGTGGCTCCAAAATGAAGGGGGAGCTGGGATTTGCACTTCAAACAGGCCTGGACTCCTCTATTCCTCCCCTTGCCCATGCTGGCTTCATGGCTCCAGGATGAAAAGCTGGGATTTTGGTATGTTTTGCTGACTCAGCTGTTTGCAAACAGTGCAACTCCGCTTTGGAAACTTTCCCCCTGTGGTGTTGCAAAAATTAAAAGCATCCCTGTATCCCTGTATCCATCAGTGCTTCTAGTGCCCATGAGAAGGATGCTGAGCACCATCTCTGCAGGGGCTGGGAATGGGTGGTTTGGGTCTACACAGAACCATGGAATCATGGAATGGTTT